>JAYKKM010000233.1:10000-510000 GCA_035772405.1 Chrysogorgia sp. JL179-B06
ACCCTAACCCTAACCCTAACCCTAACCCTAACCCTAACCCTAACCCTAACCCTAACCCTAACCCTAACCCTAACCTAACCCTAACCCTAACCCTAACCCTAACCCTAACCCTAACCCTAACCCTAACCCTAACCCTAACCCTAACCCTAACCCTAACCCTAACCCTAACCCTAACCCTAACCCTAACCCTAACCCTAACCCTAACCCTAACCCTAACCCTAACCCTAACCCTAACCCTAACCCTAACCCTAACCCTAACCCTAACCCTAACCCTAACCCTAACCCTAACCCTAACCCTAACCCTAACCCTAACCCTAACCCTAACCCTAACCCTAACCCTAACCCTAACCCTAACCCTAACCCTAACCCTAACCCTAACCCTAACCCTAACCCTAACCCTAACCCTAACCCTAACCCTAACCCTAACCCTAACCCTAACCCTAACCCTAACCCTAACCCTAACCCTAACCCTAACCCTAACCCTAACCCTAACCCTAAACCCTAACCCTAACCCTAACCCTAACCCTAACCCTAACCCTAACCCTAACCCTAACCCTAACCCTAACCCTAACCCTAACCCTAACCCTAACCCTAACCCTAACCCTAACCCTAACCCTAACCCTAACCCTAACCCTAACCCTAACCCTAACCCTAACCCTAACCCTAACCCTAACCCTAACCCTAACCCTAACCCTAACCCTAACCCTAACCCTAACCCTAACCCTAACCCTAACCCTAACCCTAACCCTAACCCTAACCCTAAACCCTAACCCTAACCCTAACCCTAACCCTAACCCTAACCCTAACCCTAACCCTAACCCTAACCCTAACCCTAACCCTAACCCTAACCCTAACCCTAACCCTAACCCTAACCCTAACCCTAACCCTAACCCTAACCCTAACCCTAACCCTAACCCTAACCCTAACCCTAACCCTAACCCTAACCCTAACCCTAACCCTAACCTAACCCTAACCCTAACCCTAACCCTAACCCTAACCCTAACCCTAACCCTAACCCTAACCCTAACCCTAACCCTAACCCTAACCCTAACCCTAACCCTAACCCTAACCCTAACCCTAACCCTAACCCTAACCCTAACCCTAACCCTAACCCTAACCCTAACCCTAACCCTAACCCTAACCCTAACCCTAACCCTACCCTAACCCTAACCCTAACCCTAACCCTAACCCTAACCCTAACCCTAACCCTAACCCTAACCCTAACCCTAACCCTAACCCTAACCCTAACCCTAACCCTAACCCTAACCCTAACCCTAACCCTAACCCTAACCCTAACCCTAACCCTAACCCTAACCCTAACCCTAACCCTAACCCTAACCCTAACCCTAACCCTAACCCTAACCCTAACCCTAACCCTAACCCTAACCCTAACCCTAACCCTAACCCTAACCCTAACCCTAACCCTAACCCTAACCCTAACCCTAACCCTAACCCTAACCCTAACCCTAACCCTAACCCTAACCCTAACCCTAACCCTAACCCTAACCCTAACCCTAACCCTAACCCTAACCCTAACCCCTAAATAAACACACAAAAAAAACAAAAAAAAAAAAAAAAAATTTATTTAATATTTAGAGTTACGGTTAACAAGGTTAGGTTTACGCCGGTTAGGGTTAGGTTAGGGGTCTGGATTTTAATATTTTTAAAAAAAAAAAAAATAAAAAAATTAAAAAAAACCATTTTAAATATTAGGTTAGGGTTATGGCAGTTAGGGTTACGCGACTTAGGGTTAGGCGAGTTAGGGTTAGGAGGGTTAGGGTTAGGATTTGGGTTAGGTTTACTTAAAAAAAAAAAAAAAAAAAATTTATTAAAAATGGCAGTTAGGGTTAAGACAGTTAGGGTTAAGGCAATTAGGGTTAGGGCTGTTAGGGTTAGCAGGGTTAGGGTTAGGATTTGGGTTTTTTTTGGGTTTATTTCAGAAAAAAAAAAAAAAAATAAAATAAAAATGGCGGTTAGGGTTACGGGGCTTAGGGTTAGGAGGGTTAGGGTTAGGATTTGGGTTTGGTTTGGGGTTTATTTCAGAAAAAAAAGTGTTATTTTAAAAAAAAACACTTTAAAAACCCTTTAAAAATAAAATAAAAATATAAAACCTTTATAAAACACATGAAAAAAACCCCTAAAAAAAATCATTAAAAACCCTTTAAACATAATAAAAAAACACTTAAAAAAACCTTTTAAAAAATTTTAAAAACCCTTTAAAAATAAATTTTAAAACAAAAAAAAACCTTTAAAAAAATACTTGAAAAAAACCTTTAAAAAATAAAAAAAAAACATTTTAAAAACCTTTAAAAAAAACCCTAAAAAAAACTTAAAAAACCTTAAAAAACCATAAAAAAACCTTGAAGAAACCCATTAAAAATCATTTAAAAACCCTTAAAAAACCCTTTAAAAAACCCTTAGAAACCCTTTAAAAAACCCTTAAAAAAACCCTTTAAAAATCATTAAAAAACCCTTTAAAAATCATGTAAAAACCCTTAAAAAACCCTTTAAAAATCATTTAAAAACCCTTAAAAAACCCTTTAAAAATCATGTAAAAACCCTTAAAAAACCCTTTAAAAATCATGTAAAAACCCTTAAAAAAACCTTAAAAATTCATTTTTAAAAAATAAAAAAAAAACCGTTAAAATTTTTTTTAGAAAAAACCGTTAAAAAAAAAATATTCAAAAATATAAAAAAATATTTAATAAATATTAGTATATTATGTTATTTATAAGTAATTCATAGATATATGTGTTAAGTTATACTCACAATATCAACTTTCTACATATTTGAATAAAAAACCGTTAAATTTTTAAAAAAATAACAAATTCGCCAAAAATATAAAAAAATATTTAAAAAATATTACTATATAATGTTATATATGAGTAATCCATCTATATATTACCAATTTCCTCTTTAGTTATACTTACAATCTCTTATATAAGCATATTTGAATAAAAAACCGTTATAATTTGTGTAATGTTCATATATTAAGTGTATTCGATGTTTTATGTACGGCTAAATGGATTATTTTATGAAGTGGAATTACTACTGGCTTAGTTTTGCCCCCCCCATCCCCAACCCACCGACCGTATATGCCACGTTACCTATATGGACAAACCAACGAGTAAGAGGATGTGGGAAAGGGTTTTAGACTATGTCAACATTGCATTTATACTATAGAAGTGGTATAATTTACAATATTTTTTATATACAATGGTGTTTCAAAAGTTTCATTTAATGATGCAGTTTAGATGTAAGCTATTAGTTTCACAAATTAGCTAAATGCTTTAGCTCCATTTAACGTATAACAATCTGACCGAAACATGCGCAGTTGATATCCCCCCCTGAATATTCAATATTTGCAATAAATTATATAAGCATTGTTGTTCCAATAACAAATGCGCATATTATTCATGAATATTTCAATCGCAAATAATTCAACGCATGCTCTGTACATAGATACAATAATACAATATATATTAATATAATAAATAAAAATGACCGAAACATGCGCAGTTGATGGCCCACCCTGAATATTCAATATTTCTAATTAATAATATAACCATTGTTGTTCCAATAACAAAGACGCATATTATTCATGAATATTTCAATCATAAATATTTCAACGCATGTTATATAAAGAGTAACACTAATACAATATTATTAATATAATAAATAAAAATAATTACTAATAATTTTATTAAAAGAATATTACCGTTGTTGTTCCAATAACAAAGGCCCATATTACTCATGAATATTTCAATCACAAATATTTCAATCCATGTTCTAGAGTAACAATAATACAATATATATGAATATAATAAATATAAATTGAATTAATATTAATTTTATTATAATAATATAACCATTGTTGTTCCAATAACAAAGGCGCATATTAATCATGAATATTTCAATCACAAATATTTCAATCCATGTTCTATAGAGTAACAATAATACAATATATATTAATATAAATAAAAATGATAATTACTATTAATTTTACTATAATAATATAACCATTGTTGTTCCAATAACAAAGGCGCATATTAATCATGAATATTTCAATCACAAATATTTCAATGCATGTTATATAGAGTAACAATAATACAATATATATTAATATAAATAAAAATTACTATTAATTTTACTATAATAATATAACCATTGTTGTTCCAATAACAAAGGCGAATATTAATCATGAATATTTCAATCAAATATTTCAACGCATGTTAAAGAGTAACAATAATACAATATATCTTAATATAATAACAGACTACTATTAATTTTACTATAACTACTAATAGTACTAGAACTGCTATTAGTAGAACCGTTATAATAGTACATCCGTACATGTCGCTAATTATACTATGTCCTATATTCCGCACATGTGCGCGTCCTATATTCCGCACATCACGCACACCTGCACTTTTATAAGTGTGCGTTACACATGTGCAGAACGCAGAGCTCACTTTTATAAGTGTGCGTTAAAAACATGTGCGTCACGTACACTAGACATTTACAAGTGTCCATAACGCACAGCTGCACTTTTATAAGTGTGCGATACATAAATGTGCAGAACGCACAGCTGCAGTTTTATAAGTGTACGTTACACACATGTGCAGAACGCACAGCTGCACAAAATAAGTGTGCGTTCTGCACAAGTGCGTCACATACACTAGACATTTAAAAGTGCACTTTTATAACTGTTAGTTACGCACATGTGCCTCACGCACACCTGTACTTTTATAAGTAAGTGCACTTTTATAACTGTGCGTTACGCACATGTGCCTCACGCACACATGTACTTTTATAAGTAAGTGCACTTTTATAAGTGTTAGTTACGCACATATGCGTTACGCACTCCTGCACTTCTATAAATGCACTTTTATAAGATTCGATTTTGGGGGCCTGGTAAAAATTTTCTTACTGGCAAGAGATGACATTTCAAAATTTCTTCTGATTCAGATAGAGCACTTCACTGGCTTTCCAACGGTATGACGCACGTCCGGTTTGGATAAAAATTGGGGGCGTGGTCATCGATTTTTCGATTTTGGGGGCCTGGGAAAAATTTTCTTACTGGCAAGAGGTGACATTTCAAAATTTCTTCTGATTCGGAGAGAGCACTTCACTGGCTTTCCAACGGTATGACGCACGTCCGGTTTGGATCAAAATTGGGGGCGTGGTCATCGATTTTTCGATTTTGGGGGCCTGGGAAAAATGTTCATACTGGCAAGAGGTGACATTTTACAATTTCTTCTGATTCGGAGAGAGCACTTCACTGGCTTTCCAACGGTATGACGCACGTCCGGTTTGGATAAAAATTGGGGGCGTGGTCATCGATTTTTCGATTTTGGGGGCCTGGGAAAAATGTTCATACTGGCAAGAGGTGACATTTTACAATTTCTTCTGATTCGGAGAGAGCACTTCACTGGCTTTCCAACGGTATGACGCACGTCCGGTTTGGATCAAAATTGGGGCGTGGTCAACGATTTTTTTATTATTACTAATTCGGATAGAGCTCGTAGCGGGCTTTCCAATTCGCCGACCCTCGTCCGATTTGGATGAAAATTGGGGGCGTGGTCAACGATTTTTCGATTTTGGGGGCCTGGGAAACATTTTCTCACTGGCAAGAGGTGACATTTCAAAATTTCTTCTGATTCGGAAAGAGCACTTCACTGGCTTTCCAACCGTATGACGCACGTCCGGTTTGGATCAAAATTGTGGAATAGAGGAGGTTTAGAGTAAAGGTTAGAGTTAAAGTTAGGGTTCGAATAAATTCGGGCACTTTCCCCCCGGCAAATTTAAAATTTTTGATTGGATCAGATAGAGCACTTCACTGGCTTTCCAACGGTATGACGCACGTCCGGTTTGGATAAAAATTGGGGGCGTGGTCATCGATTTTTCGATTTTGGGGGCCTGGGAAAAATGTTCATACTGGCAAGAGGTGACATTTTACAATTTCTTCTGATTCGGAGAGAGCACTTCACTGGCTTTCCAACGGTATGACGCACGTCCGGTTTGGATCAAAATTGGGGGCGTGGTCAACGATTTTTTTATTATTACTAATTCGGATAGAGCTCGTAGCGGGCTTTCTAATTCGCCGACCCTCGTCCGATTTGGATGAAAATTGGGGGCGTGGTCAACGATTTTTCGATTTTGGGGGCCTGGGAAACATTTTCTCACTGGCAAGAGGTGACATTTCAAAATTTCTTCTGATTCGGAGAGAGCACTTCACTGGCTTTCCAACGGTATGACGCACGTCCGGTTTGGATCAAAATTGTGGAATAGAGGAGGTTTAGAGTAAAGGTTAGAGTTAAAGTTAGGGTTCGAATAAATTCGGGCACTTTCCCCCCGGCAAATTTAAAATTTTTGATTGGATCAGATAGAGCACTTCACTGGCTTTCCAACGGTATGACGCACGTCCGGTTTGGATAAAAATTGGGGGCGTGGTCAACGAATTTTTTATTATTACTAATTCGGATAGAGCTCGTAGCGGGCTTTCTAATTCGCCGACGCTCGTCCGATTTGGATGAAAATTGGGGGCGTGGTCATCGATTTTTCGATTTTGGGGGCCTGGGAAACATGTTCATACTGGCAAGAGGTGACATTTTACAATTTCTTCTGATTCGGAGAGAGCACTTCACTGGCTTTCCAACGGTATGACGCACGTCCGGTTTGGATCAAAATTGGGGGCGTGGTCATCGAGGGTTTTAGATTAGAGCACTTACTGGCTTTGGGGCGTCCGGTTTGGATGAAAATTGGGGCGTGGTCAACGATTTTCTTTCTCACTGGCAAGAGGTGACATTTTCAAAATTTCTTCTGATTCGGAGAGAGCACTTCACTGGCTTTCCAACGGTATGACGCACGTCCGGTTTGGATGAAAATTGGGGGCGTGGTCAACGATTTTTCGATTTTGGGGGCCTGGGAAAAATTTTCTCACTGGCAAGAGGTGACATTTCAAAATTTCTTCTGATTCGGAGAGAGCACTTCACTGGCTTTCCAACGGTATGACGCACGTCCGGTTTGGATAAAAATTGGGGGCGTGGTCATCGATTTTTCGATTTTGGGGGCCTGGGAAAAATGTTCATACTGGCAAGAGGTGACATTTTACAATTTCTTCTGATTCGGAGAGAGCACTTCACTGGCTTTCCAACGGTATGACGCACGTCCGGTTTGGATCAAAATTGGGGGCGTGGTCAACGATTTTTTTATTATTACTAATTCGGATAGAGCTCGTAGCGGGCTTTCCAATTCGCCGACCCTCGTCCGATTTGGATGAAAATTGGGGGCGTGGTCAACGATTTTTCGATTTTGGGGGCCTGGGAAACATTTTCTCACTGGCAAGAGGTGACATTTCAAAATTTCTTCTGATTCGGAGAGAGCACTTCACTGGCTTTCCAACGGTATGACGCACGTCCGGTTTGGATCAAAATTGTGGAATAGAGGAGGTTTAGAGTAAAGGTTAGAGTTAAAGTTAGGGTTCGAATAAATTCGGGCACTTTCCCCCCGGCAAATTTAAAATTTTTGATTGGATCAGATAGAGCACTTCACTGGCTTTCCAACGGTATGACGCACGTCCGGTTTGGATAAAAATTGGGGGCGTGGTCATCGATTTTTCGATTTTGGGGGCCTGGGAAAAATGTTCATACTGGCAAGAGGTGACATTTTACAATTTCTTCTGATTCGGAGAGAGCACTTCACTGGCTTTCCAACGGTATGACGCACGTCCGGTTTGGATCAAAATTGGGGGCGTGGTCAACGATTTTTTTATTATTACTAATTCGGATAGAGCTCGTAGCGGGCTTTCCAACGGTATGACGCACGTCCGGTTTGGATGAAAATTGGGGGCGTGGTCATCGATTTTTCGATTTTGGGGGCCTGGGAAAAATTTTCATACTGGCAAGAGGTGACATTTTACAATTTCTTCTGATTCGGAGAGAGCACTTCACTGGCTTTCCAACGGTATGACGCACGTCCGGTTTGGATCAAAATTGGGGGCGTGGTCAACGATTTTTTTATTATTACTAATTCGGATAGAGCTCGTAGCGGGCTTTCTAATTCGCCGACCCTCGTCCGATTTGGATGAAAATTGGGGGCGTGGTCAACGATTTTTCGATTTTGGGGGCCTGGGAAACATTTTCTCACTGGCAAGAGGTGACATTTCAAAATTTCTTCTGATTCGGAGAGAGCACTTCACTGGCTTTCCAACGGTATGACGCACGTCCGGTTTGGATAAAAATTGGGGGCGTGGTCATCGATTTTTCGATTTTGGGGGCCTGGGAAAAATGTTCATACTGGCAAGAGGTGACATTTTACAATTTCTTCTGATTCGGAGAGAGCACTTCACTGGCTTTCCAACGGTATGACGCACGTCCGGTTTGGATCAAAATTGGGGGCGTGGTCAACGATTTTTTTATTATTACTAATTCGGATAGAGCTCGTAGCGGGCTTTCTAATTCGCCGACCCTCGTCCGATTTGGATGAAAATTGGGGGCGTGGTCAACGATTTTTCGATTTTGGGGGCCTGGGAAACATTTTCTCACTGGCAAGAGGTGACATTTCAAAATTTCTTCTGATTCGGAGAGAGCACTTCACTGGCTTTCCAACGGTATGACGCACGTCCGGTTTGGATCAAAATTGTGGCGTGGAGGAGGTTTAGATTTTAGAGTTAAAGTTAGGGTTCGAATAAATTCGGGCACTTTCCCCCCGGCAAATTTAAAATTTTTGATTGGATCAGATAGAGCACTTCACTGGCTTTCCAACGGTATGACGCACGTCCGGTTTGGATCAAAATTGGGGGCGTGGTCAACGATTTTTTTATTATTACTAATTCGGATAGAGCTCGTAGCGGGCTTTCTAATTCGCCGACCCTCGTCCGATTTGGATGAAAATTGGGGGCGTGGTCAACGATTTTTCGATTTTGGGGGCCTGGGAAACATTTTCTCACTGGCAAGAGGTGACATTTCAAAATTTCTTCTGATTCGGAGAGAGCACTTCACTGGCTTTCCAACGGTATGACGCACGTCCGGTTTGGATCAAAATTGTGGGCGGAGGTTTAGAGTAAAGGTTAGAGTTAAAGTTAGGGTTCGAATAAATTCGGGCACTTTCCCCCGGCAAATTTAAAATTTTTGATTGGATCAGATAGAGCACTTCACTGGCTTTCCAACGGTATGACGCACGTCCGGTTTGGATAAAAATTGGGGGCGTGGTCATCGATTTTTCGATTTTGGGGGCCTGGGAAAAATGTTCATACTGGCAAGAGGTGACATTTTACAATTTCTTCTGATTCGGAGAGAGCACTTCACTGGCTTTCCAACGGTATGACGCACGTCCGGTTTGGATCAAAATTGGGGGCGTGGTCAACGATTTTTTTATTATTACTAATTCGGATAGAGCTCGTAGCGGGCTTTCTAATTCGCCGACCCTCGTCCGATTTGGATGAAAATTGGGGGCGTGGTCAACGATTTTTCGATTTTGGGGGCCTGGGAAACATTTTCTCACTGGCAAGAGGTGACATTTCAAAATTTCTTCTGATTCGGAGAGAGCACTTCACTGGCTTTCCAACGGTATGACGCACGTCCGGTTTGGATAAAAATTGTGGAGTGGAGGAGGTTTAGAGTAAAGGTTAGAGTTAAAGTTAGGGTTCGAATAAATTCGGGCACTTTCCCCCCGGCAAATTTAAAATTTTTGATTGGATCAGATAGAGCACTTCACTGGCTTTCCAACGGTATGACGCACGTCCGGTTTGGATCAAAATTGGGGGCGTGGTCAACGATTTTTTTATTATTACTAATTCGGATAGAGCTCGTAGCGGGCTTTCTAATTCGCCGACCCTCGTCCGATTTGGATGAAAATTGGGGGCGTGGTCAACGATTTTTCGATTTTGGGGGCCTGGGAAACATTTTCTCACTGGCAAGAGGTGACATTTCAAAATTTCTTCTGATTCGGAGAGAGCACTTCACTGGCTTTCCAACCGTATGACGCACGTCCGGTTTGGATCAAAATTGTGGAGGTTTAGAGTAAAGGTTAGAGTTAAAGTTAGGGTTCGAATAAATTCGGGCACTTTCCCCCCGGCAAATTTAAAATTTTTGATTGGATCAGATAGAGCACTTCACTGGCTTTCCAACGGTATGACGCACGTCCGGTTTGGATAAAAATTGGGGGCGTGGTCATCGATTTTTCGATTTTGGGGGCCTGGGAAAAATGTTCATACTGGCAAGAGGTGACATTTTACAATTTCTTCTGATTCGGAGAGAGCACTTCACTGGCTTTCCAACGGTATGACGCACGTCCGGTTTGGATAAAAATTGGGGGCGTGGTCATCGATTTTTCGATTTTGGGGGCCTGGGAAAAATGTTCATACTGGCAAGAGGTGACATTTTACAATTTCTTCTGATTCGGAGAGAGCACTTCACTGGCTTTCCAACGGTATGACGCACGTCCGGTTTGGATCAAAATTGGGGGCGTGGTCAACGATTTTTTTATTATTACTAATTCGGATAGAGCTCGTAGCGGGCTTTCTAATTCGCCGACCCTCGTCCGATTTGGATGAAAATTGGGGGCGTGGTCAACGATTTTTCGATTTTGGGGGCCTGGGAAACATTTTCTCACTGGCAAGAGGTGACATTTCAAAATTTCTTCTGATTCGGAGAGAGCACTTCACTGGCTTTCCAACGGTATGACGCACGTCCGGTTTGGATAAAAATTGTGGAGTGGAGGAGGTTTAGAGTAAAGGTTAGAGTTTTGGGGTTCGAATAAATTCGGGCACTTTCCCCCCGGAAAATTTAAAATTTTTGATTGGATCAGATAGAGCACTTCACTGGCTTTCCAACGGTATGACGCACGTCCGGTTTGGATCAAAATTGGGGGCGTGGTCAACGATTTTTTTATTATTACTAATTCGGATAGAGCTCGTAGCGGGCTTTCTAATTCGCCGACCCTCGTCCGATTTGGATGAAAATTGGGGGCGTGGTCAACGATTTTTCGATTTTGGGGGCCTGGGAAACATTTTCTCACTGGCAAGAGGTGACATTTCAAAATTTCTTCTGATTCGGAGAGAGCACTTCACTGGCTTTCCAACGGTATGACGCACGTCCGGTTTGGATCAAAATTGTGGGAGGAGGTTTAGAGTAAAGGTTAGAGTTAAAGTTAGGGTTCGAATAAATTCGGGCACTTTCCCCCCGGCAAATTTAAAATTTTTGATTGGATCAGATAGAGCACTTCACTGGCTTTCCAACGGTATGACGCACGTCCGGTTTGGATAAAAATTGGGGGCGTGGTCATCGATTTTTCGATTTTGGGGGCCTGGGAAAAATGTTCTAACTGGCAAGAGGTGACATTTTACAATTTCTTCTGATTCGGAGAGAGCACTTCACTGGCTTTCCAACGGTATGACGCACGTCCGGTTTGGATCAAAATTGGGGGCGTGGTCAACGATTTTTTTATTATTACTAATTCGGATAGAGCTCGTAGCGGGCTTTCTAATTCGCCGACCCTCGTCCGATTTGGATGAAAATTGGGGGCGTGGTCAACGATTTTTCGATTTTGGGGGCCTGGGAAACATTTTCTCACTGGCAAGAGGTGACATTTCAAAATTTCTTCTGATTCGGAGAGAGCACTTCACTGGCTTTCCAACGGTATGACGCACGTCCGGTTTGGATCAAAATTGTGGGGGGAGGTTTAGAGTAAAGGTTAGAGTTAAAGTTAGGGTTCGAATAAATTCGGGCACTTTCCCCCCGGCAAATTTAAAATTTTTTGATTGGATCAGATAGAGCACTTCACTGGCTTTCCAACGGTATGACGCACGTCCGGTTTGGATGAAAATTGGGGGCGTGGTCATCGATTTTTCGATTTTGGGGGCCTGGGAAAAATTTTCTCACTGGCAAGAGGTGACATTTTACAATTTCTTCTGATTCGGAGAGAGCACTTCACTGGCTTTCCAACGGTATGACGCACGTCCGGTTTGGATCAAAATTGGGGGCGTGGTCAACGATTTTTTTTATTATTACTAATTCGGATAGAGCTCGTAGCGGGCTTTCTAATTCGCCGACCCTCGTCCGATTTGGATGAAAATTGGGGGCGTGGTCAACGATTTTTCGATTTTGGGGGCCTGGGAAACATTTTCTCACTGGCAAGAGGTGACATTTCAAAATTTCTTCTGATTCGGAGAGAGCACTTCACTGGCTTTCCAACGGTATGACGCACGTCCGGTTTGGATCAAAATTGTGGGGGGAGGTTTAGAGTAAAGGTTAGAGTTAAAGTTAGGGTTCGAATAAATTCGGGCACTTTCCCCCCGGCAAATTTAAAATTTTTGATTGGATCAGATAGAGCACTTCACTGGCTTTCCAACGGTATGACGCACGTCCGGTTTGGATAAAAATTGGGGGCGTGGTCAACGATTTTTCGATTTTGGGGGCCTGGGAAAAATTTTCTCACTGGCAAGAGGTGACATTTTACAATTTCTTCTGATTCGGAGAGAGCACTTCACTGGCTTTCCAACGGTATGACGCACGTCCGGTTTGGATCAAAATTGGGGGCGTGGTCAACGATTTTTTTATTATTACTAATTCGGATAGAGCTCGTAGCGGGCTTTCTAATTCGCCGACCCTCGTCCGATTTGGATGAAAATTGGGGGCGTGGTCAACGATTTTTCGATTTTGGGGGCCTGGGAAACATTTTCTCACTGGCAAGAGGTGACATTTCAAAATTTCTTCTGATTCGGAGAGAGCACTTCACTGGCTTTCCAACGGTATGACGCACGTCCGGTTTGGATCAAAATTGTGGGAGGAGGTTTAGAGTAAAGGTTAGAGTTAAAGTTAGGGTTCGAATAAATTCGGGCACTTTCCCCCCGGCAAATTTAAAATTTTTGATTGGATCAGATAGAGCACTTCACTGGCTTTCCAACGGTATGACGCACGTCCGGTTTGGATAAAAATTGGGGGCGTGGTCATCGATTTTTCGATTTTGGGGGCCTGGGAAAAATGTTCATACTGGCAAGAGGTGACATTTTACAATTTCTTCTGATTCGGAGAGAGCACTTCACTGGCTTTCCAACGGTATGACGCACGTCCGGTTTGGATCAAAATTGGGGGCGTGGTCAACGATTTTTTTATTATTACTAATTCGGATAGAGCTCGTAGCGGGCTTTCTAATTCGCCGACCCTCGTCCGATTTGGATGAAAATTGGGGGCGTGGTCAACGATTTTTCGATTTTGGGGGCCTGGGAAACATTTTCTCACTGGCAAGAGGTGACATTTCAAAATTTCTTCTGATTCGGAGAGAGCACTTCACTGGCTTTCCAACCGGTATGACGCACGTCCGGTTTGGATCAAAATTGTGGAGTGGAGGAGGTTTAGAGTAAAGGTTAGAGTTAAAGTTAGGGTTCGAATAAATTCGGGCACTTTCCCCCCGGCAAATTTAAAATTTTTGATTGGATCAGATAGAGCACTTCACTGGCTTTCCAACGGTATGACGCACGTCCGGTTTGGATCAAAATTGGGGGCGTGGTCAACGATTTTTTTATTATTACTAATTCGGATAGAGCTCGTAGCGGGCTTTCTAATTCGCCGACCCTCGTCCGATTTGGATGAAAATTGGGGGCGTGGTCAACGATTTTTCGATTTTGGGGGCCTGGGAAACATTTTCTCACTGGCAAGAGGTGACATTTCAAAATTTCTTCTGATTCGGAGAGAGCACTTCACTGGCTTTCCAACCGTATGACGCACGTCCGGTTTGGATCAAAATTGTGGAATAGAGGAGGTTTAGAGTAAAGGTTAGAGTTAAAGTTAGGGTTCGAATAAATTCGGGCACTTTCCCCCCGGCAAATTTAAAATTTTTGATTGGATCAGATAGAGCACTTCACTGGCTTTCCAACGGTATGACGCACGTCCGGTTTGGTTGAGAATTGGGGGCGTGGTCATCGATTTTTCGATTTTGGGGGCCTGGGAAAAATGTTCATACTGGCAAGAGGTGACATTTTACAATTTCTTCTGATTCGGAGAGAGCACTTCACTGGCTTTCCAACGGTATGACGCACGTCCGGTTTGGATCAAAATTGGGGGCGTGGTCAACGATTTTTTTATTATTACTAATTCGGATAGAGCTCGTAGCGGGCTTTCTAATTCGCCGACGCACGTCCGGTTTGGATGAAAATTGGGGGCGTGGTCAACGATTTTTCGATTTTGGGGGCCTGGGAAACATTTTCTCACTGGCAAGAGGTGACATTTCAAAATTTCTTCTGATTCGGAGAGAGCACTTCACTGGCTTTCCAACGGTATGACGCACGTCCGGTTTGGATCAAAATTGTGGAATAGAGGAGGTTTAGAGTAAAGGTTAGAGTTAAAGTTAGGGTTCGAATAAATTCGGGCACTTTCCCCCCGGCAAATTTAAAATTTTTGATTGGATCAGATAGAGCACTTCACTGGCTTTCCAACGGTATGACGCACGTCCGGTTTGGATCAAAATTGGGGGCGTGGTCAACGATTTTTTTATTATTACTAATTCGGATAGAGCTCGTAGCGGGCTTTCTAATTCGCCGACCCTCGTCCGATTTGGATGAAAATTGGGGGCGTGGTCAACGATTTTTCGATTTTGGGGGCCTGGGAAACATTTTCTCACTGGCAAGAGGTGACATTTCAAAATTTCTTCTGATTCGGAGAGAGCACTTCACTGGCTTTCCAACGGTATGACGCACGTCCGGTTTGGATCAAAATTGTGGGGGAGGTTTAGAGTAAAGGTTAGAGTTTTAGGGTTCGAATAAATTCGGGCACTTTCCCCCCGGCAAATTTAAAATTTTTGATTGGATCGGATAGAGCACTTCACTGGCTTTCCAACGGTATGACGCACGTCCGGTTTGGATAAAAATTGGGGGCGTGGTCATCGATTTTTCGATTTTGGGGGCCTGGGAAAAATGTTCATACTGGCAAGAGGTGACATTTTACAATTTCTTCTGATTCGGAGAGAGCACTTCACTGGCTTTCCAACGGTATGACGCACGTCCGGTTTGGATCAAAATTGGGGGCGTGGTCAACGATTTTTTTATTATTACTAATTCGGATAGAGCTCGTAGCGGGCTTTCTAATTCGCCGACCCTCGTCCGATTTGGATGAAAATTGGGGGCGTGGTCAACGATTTTTCGATTTTGGGGGCCTGGGAAACATTTTCTCACTGGCAAGAGGTGACATTTCAAAATTTCTTCTGATTCGGAGAGAGCACTTCACTGGCTTTCCAACGGTATGACGCACGTCCGGTTTGGATCAAAATTGTGGCGTGGAGGAGGTTTAGAGTAAAGTTAGAGTTTTGGGGTTCGAATAAATTCGGGCACTTTCCCCCCGGCAAATTTAAAATTTTTGATTGGATCAGAGAGAGCACTTCACTGGCTTTCCAACGGTATGACGCACGTCCGGTTTGGATAAAAATTGGGGGCGTGGTCAACGATTTTTTTATTATTACTAATTCGGATAGAGCTCGTAGCGGGCTTTCTAATTCGCCGACCCTCGTCCGATTTGGATGAAAATTGGGGCGTGGTCAACGATTTTTCGATTTTGGGGGCCTGGGAAACATTTTCTCACTGGCAAGAGGTGACATTTCAAAATTTCTTCTGATTCGGAGAGAGCACTTCACTGGCTTTCCAACCGGTATGACGCACGTCCGGTTTGGATCAAAATTGTGGCGTGGAGGAGGTTTAGAGTAAAGGTTAGAGTTAAAGTTAGGGTTCGAATAAATTCGGGCACTTTCCCCCCGGCAAATTTAAAATTTTTGATTGGATCAGATAGAGCACTTCACTGGCTTTCCAACGGTATGACGCACGTCCGGTTTGGATAAAATTGGGGGCGTGGTCATCGATTTTTCGATTTTGGGGGCCTGGGAAAAATTTTCTCACTGGCAAGAGGTGACATTTTACAATTTCTTCTGATTCGGAGAGAGCACTTCACTGGCTTTCCAACGGTATGACGCACGTCCGGTTTGGATCAAAATTGGGGGCGTGGTCAACGATTTTTTTATTATTACTAATTCGGATAGAGCTCGTAGCGGGCTTTCTAATTCGCCGACCCTCGTCCGATTTGGATGAAAATTGGGGGCGTGGTCAACGATTTTTCGATTTTGGGGGCCTGGGAAACATTTTCTCACTGGCAAGAGGTGACATTTCAAAATTTCTTCTGATTCGGAGAGAGCACTTCACTGGCTTTCCAACGGTATGACGCACGTCCGGTTTGGATCAAAATTGTGGGGGAGGTTTAGAGTAAAGGTAGAGTTAAAGTTAGGGTTCGAATAAATTCGGGCACTTTCCCCCCGGCAAATTTAAAATTTTTGATTGGATCAGATAGAGCACTTCACTGGCTTTCCAACGGTATGACGCACGTCCGGTTTGGATAAAAATTGGGGGCGTGGTCATCGATTTTTCGATTTTGGGGGCCTGGGAAACATTTTCTCACTGGCAAGAGGTGACATTTTACAATTTCTTCTGATTCGGAGAGAGCACTTCACTGGCTTTCCAACGGTATGACGCACGTCCGGTTTGGATCAAAATTGGGGGCGTGGTCAACGATTTTTTTATTATTACTAATTCGGATAGAGCTCGTAGCGGGCTTTCTAATTCGCCGACCCTCGTCCGATTTGGATGAAAATTGGGGGCGTGGTCAACGATTTTTCGATTTTGGGGGCCTGGGAAACATTTTCTCACTGGCAAGAGGTGACATTTCAAAATTTCTTCTGATTCGGAAAGAGCACTTCACTGGCTTTCCAACCGTATGACGCACGTCCGGTTTGGATCAAAATTGTGGAATAGAGGAGGTTTAGAGTAAAGGTTAGAGTTAAAGTTAGGGTTCGAATAAATTCGGGCACTTTCCCCCCGGCAAATTTAAAATTTTTGATTGGATCAGATAGAGCACTTCACTGGCTTTCCAACGGTATGACGCACGTCCGGTTTGGTTGAGAATTGGGGGCGTGGTCATCGATTTTTCGATTTTGGGGGCCTGGGAAATATTTTCTCACTGGCAAGAGGTGACATTTCAAAATTTCTTCTGATTCGGAGAGAGCACTTCACTGGTTTACAATTTCTTCTGATTCGGAGAGAGCACTTCACTGGCTTTCCAACGGTATGACGCACGTCCGGTTTGGATCAAAATTGGGGGCGTGGTCAACGATTTTTTTATTATTACTAATTCGGATAGAGCTCGTAGCGGGCTTTCTAATTCGCCGACCCTCGTCCGATTTGGATGAAAATTGGGGGCGTGGTCAACGATTTTTCGATTTTGGGGGCCTGGGAAACATTTTCTCACTGGCAAGAGGTGACATTTCAAAATTTCTTCTGATTCGGAGAGAGCACTTCACTGGCTTTCCAACGGTATGACGCACGTCCGGTTTGGATCAAAATTGTGGAATAGAGGAGGTTTAGAGTAAAGGTTAGAGTTAAAGTTAGGGTTCGAATAAATTCGGGCACTTTCCCCCCGGCAAATTTAAAATTTTTGATTGGATCAGATAGAGCACTTCACTGGCTTTCCAACGGTATGACGCACGTCCGGTTTGGATAAAAATTGGGGGCGTGGTCATCGATTTTTCGATTTTGGGGGCCTGGGAAACATTTTCTCACTGGCAAGAGGTGACATTTTACAATTTCTTCTGATTCGGAGAGAGCACTTCACTGGCTTTCCAACGGTATGACGCACGTCCGGTTTGGATCAAAATTGGGGGCGTGGTCAACGATTTTTTTATTATTACTAATTCGGATAGAGCTCGTAGCGGGCTTTCTAATTCGCCGACCCTCGTCCGATTTGGATGAAAATTGGGGGCGTGGTCAACGATTTTTCGATTTTGGGGGCCTGGGAAACATTTTCTCACTGGCAAGAGGTGACATTTCAAAATTTCTTCTGATTCGGAGAGAGCACTTCACTGGCTTTCCAACGGTATGACGCACGTCCGGTTTGGATAAAATTGGGGGCGTGGTCATCGATTTTTCGATTTTGGGGGCCTGGGAAAAATGTTCATACTGGCAAGAGGTGACATTTTACAATTTCTTCTGATTCGGAGAGAGCACTTCACTGGCTTTCCAACGGTATGACGCACGTCCGGTTTGGATCAAAATTGGGGGCGTGGTCAACGATTTTTTATTATTACTAATTCGGATAGAGCTCGTAGCGGGCTTTCTAATTCGCCGACCCTCGTCCGATTTGGATGAAAATTGGGGGCGTGGTCAACGATTTTTCGATTTTGGGGGCCTGGGAAACATTTTCTCACTGGCAAGAGGTGACATTTCAAAATTTCTTCTGATTCGGAGAGAGCACTTCACTGGCTTTCCAACGGTATGACGCACGTCCGGTTTGGATCAAAATTGTGGAATAGAGGAGGTTTAGAGTAAAGGTTAGAGTTAAAGTTAGGGTTCGAATAAATTCGGGCACTTTCCCCCGGCAAATTTAAAATTTTTGATTGGATCAGATAGAGCACTTCACTGGCTTTCCAACGGTATGACGCACGTCCGGTTTGGATAAAAATTGGGGGCGTGGTCATCGATTTTTCGATTTTGGGGGCCTGGGAAAAATGTTCATACTGGCAAGAGGTGACATTTTACAATTTCTTCTGATTCGGAGAGAGCACTTCACTGGCTTTCCAACGGTATGACGCACGTCCGGTTTGGATCAAAATTGGGGGCGTGGTCAACGATTTTTTTATTATTACTAATTCGGATAGAGCTCGTAGCGGGCTTTCTAATTCGCCGACCCTCGTCCGATTTGGATGAAAATTGGGGGCGTGGTCAACGATTTTTCGATTTTGGGGGCCTGGGAAACATTTTCTCACTGGCAAGAGGTGACATTTTACAATTTCTTCTGATTCGGAGAGAGCACTTCACTGGCTTTCCAACGGTATGACGCACGTCCGGTTTGGATCAAAATTGGGGGCGTGGTCAACGATTTTTTTATTATTACTAATTCGGATAGAGCTCGTAGCGGGCTTTCTAATTCGCCGACCCTCGTCCGATTTGGATGAAAATTGGGGGCGTGGTCAACGATTTTTTCGATTTTGGGGGCCTGGGAAACATTTTCTCACTGGCAAGAGGTGACATTTCAAAATTTCTTCTGATTCGGAAAGAGCACTTCACTGGCTTTCCAACCGTATGACGCACGTCCGGTTTGGATCAAAATTGTGGAATAGAGGAGGTTTAGAGTAAAGGTTAGAGTTAAAGTTAGGGTTCGAATAAATTCGGGCACTTTCCCCCGGCAAATTTAAAATTTTTGATTGGATCAGATAGAGCACTTCACTGGCTTTCCAACGGTATGACGCACGTCCGGTTTGGATAAAAATTGGGGGCGTGGTCATCGATTTTTCGATTTTGGGGGCCTGGGAAAAATTTTCTCACTGGCAAGAGGTGACATTTTACAATTTCTTCTGATTCGGAGAGAGCACTTCACTGGCTTTCCAACGGTATGACGCACGTCCGGTTTGGATAAAAATTGGGGGCGTGGTCAACGATTTTTCGATTTTGGGGGCCTGGGAAACATTTTCTCACTGGCAAGAGGTGACATTTTACAATTTCTTCTGATTCGGAGAGAGCACTTCACTGGCTTTCCAACGGTATGACGCACGTCCGGTTTGGATCAAAATTGGGGGCGTGGTCAACGATTTTTTTATTATTACTAATTCGGATAGAGCTCGTAGCGGGCTTTCTAATTCGCCGACCCTCGTCCGATTTGGATGAAAATTGGGGGCGTGGTCAACGATTTTTCGATTTTGGGGGCCTGGGAAACATTTTCTCACTGGCAAGAGGTGACATTTCAAAATTTCTTCTGATTCGGAGAGAGCACTTCACTGGCTTTCCAACCGTATGACGCACGTCCGGTTTGGATCAAAATTGTGGAATAGAGGAGGTTTAGAGTAAAGGTTAGAGTTAAAGTTAGGGTTCGAATAAATTCGGGCACTTTCCCCCCGGCAAATTTAAAATTTTTGATTGGATCAGATAGAGCACTTCACTGGCTTTCCAACGGTATGACGCACGTCCGGTTTGGTTGAGAATTGGGGGCGTGGTCATCGATTTTTCGATTTTGGGGGCCTGGGAAATATTTTCTCACTGGCAAGAGGTGACATTTTACAATTTCTTCTGATTCGGAGAGAGCACTTCACTGGCTTTCCAACGGTATGACGCACGTCCGGTTTGGATCAAAATTGGGGGCGTGGTCAACGATTTTTTTATTATTACTAATTCGGATAGAGCTCGTAGCGGGCTTTCTAATTCGCCGACCCTCGTCCGATTTGGATGAAAATTGGGGGCGTGGTCAACGATTTTTCGATTTTGGGGGCCTGGGAAACATTTTCTCACTGGCAAGAGGTGACATTTCAAAATTTCTTCTGATTCGGAGAGAGCACTTCACTGGCTTTCCAACGGTATGACGCACGTCCGGTTTGGATAAAAATTGGGGGCGTGGTCATCGATTTTTCGATTTTGGGGGCCTGGGAAAAATGTTCATACTGGCAAGAGGTGACATTTTACAATTTCTTCTGATTCGGAGAGAGCACTTCACTGGCTTTCCAACGGTATGACGCACGTCCGGTTTGGATCAAAATTGGGGCGTGATCAACGATTTTTTTATTATTACTAATTCGGATAGAGCTCGTAGCGGGCTTTCTAATTCGCCGACCCTCGTCCGATTTGGATGAAAATTGGGGGCGTGGTCAACGATTTTTCGATTTTGGGGGCCTGGGAAACATTTTCTCACTGGCAAGAGGTGACATTTCAAAATTTCTTCTGATTCGGAGAGAGCACTTCACTGGCTTTCCAACGGTATGACGCACGTCCGGTTTGGATCAAAATTGTGGAATAGAGGAGGTTTAGAGTAAAGGTTAGAGTTAAAGTTAGGGTTCGAATAAATTCGGGCACTTTCCCCCCGGCAAATTTAAAATTTTTGATTGGATCAGATAGAGCACTTCACTGGCTTTCCAACGGTATGACGCACGTCCGGTTTGGATAAAAATTGGGGGCGTGGTCATCGATTTTTCGATTTTGGGGGCCTGGGAAAAATGTTCATACTGGCAAGAGGTGACATTTTACAATTTCTTCTGATTCGGAGAGAGCACTTCACTGGCTTTCCAACGGTATGACGCACGTCCGGTTTGGATCAAAATTGGGGGCGTGGTCAACGATTTTTTTATTATTACTAATTCGGATAGAGCTCGTAGCGGGCTTTCCAATTCGCCGACCCTCGTCCGATTTGGATGAAAATTGGGGGCGTGGTCAACGATTTTTCGATTTTGGGGGCCTGGGAAACATTTTCACTGGCAAGAGGTGACATTTTACAATTTCTTCTGATTCGGAGAGAGCACTTCACTGGCTTTCCAACGGTATGACGCACGTCCGGTTTGGATCAAAATTGGGGGCGTGGTCAACGATTTTTTTATTATTACTAATTCGGATAGAGCTCGTAGCGGGCTTTCTAATTCGCCGACCCTCGTCCGATTTGGATGAAAATTGGGGGCGTGGTCAACGATTTTTCGATTTTGGGGCCTGGGAAACATTTTCTCACTGGCAAGAGGTGACATTTAAAAATTTCGTCTGATTCGGAGAGAGCACTTCACTGGCTTTGCAACGGTATGACGCACGTCCGGTTTGGATAAAAATTGGGGAGGAGGTTTAGAGTAAAGGTTAGAGTTAAAGTTAGGGTTCGAATAAATTCGGGCACTTTCCGGCAAATTTAAAATTTTTGATTGGATCAGATAGAGCACTTCACTGGCTTTCCAACGGTATGACGCACGTCCGGTTTGGATAAAAATTGGGGGCGTGGTCATCGATTTTTCGATTTTGGGGGCCTGGGAAAAATTTTCTCACTGGCAAGAGGTGACATTTTACAATTTCTTCTGATTCGGAGAGAGCACTTCACTGGCTTTCCAACGGTATGACGCACGTCCGGTTTGGATCAAAATTGGGGGTGGTCAACGATTTTTTTTATTATTACTAATTCGGATAGAGCTCGTAGCGGGCTTTCTAATTCGCCGACCCTCGTCCGATTTGGATGAAAATTGGGGGCGTGGTCAACGATTTTTCGATTTTGGGGGCCTGGTAAAACATTTTCTCACTGGCAAGAGGTGACATTTCAAAATTTCTTCTGATTCGGAGAGAGCACTTCACTGGCTTTCCAACGGTATGACGCACGTCCGGTTTGGATCAAAATTGGGGGCGTGGTCAACGATTTTTTTATTATTACTAATTCGGATAGAGCACTTAGCGGGCTTTCTAATTCGCCGACCCTCGTCCGATTTGGATGAAAATTGGGGGCGTGGTCAACGATTTTTCGATTTTGGGGGCCTGGGAAACATTTTCTCACTGGCAAGAGGTGACATTTCAAAATTTCTTCTGATTCGGAGAGAGCACTTCACTGGCTTTCCAACGGTATGACGCACGTCCGGTTTGGATCAAAATTGTGGAATAGAGGAGGTTTAGAGTAAAGGTTAGAGTTAAAGTTAGGGTTCGAATAAATTCGGGCACTTTCCCCCCGGCAAATTTAAAATTTTTGATTGGATCAGATAGAGCACTTCACTGGCTTTCCAACGGTATGACGCACGTCCGGTTTGGATAAAAATTGGGGGCGTGGTCATCGATTTTTCGATTTTGGGGGCCTGGGAAAAATTTTCATACTGGCAAGAGGTGACATTTTACAATTTCTTCTGATTCGGAGAGAGCACTTCACTGGCTTTCCAACGGTATGACGCACGTCCGGTTTGGATCAAAATTGGGGGCGTGGTCAACGATTTTTTTTATTATTACTAATTCGGATAGAGCTCGTAGCGGGCTTTCTAATTCGCCGACCCTCGTCCGATTTGGATGAAAATTGGGGGCGTGGTCAACGATTTTTCGATTTTGGGGGCCTGGGAAACATTTTCTCACTGGCAAGAGGTGACATTTCAAAATTTCTTCTGATTCGGAGAGAGCACTTCACTGGCTTTCCAACGGTATGACGCACGTCCGGTTTGGATCAAAATTGTGGAGTGGAGGAGGTGTTTAGAGTAAAGGTTAGAGTTAAAGTTAGGGTTCGAATAAATTCGGGCACTTTCCCCCGGCAAATTTAAAATTTTTGATTGGATCAGATAGAGCACTTCACTGGCTTTCCAACGGTATGACGCACGTCCGGTTTGGATCAAAATTGGGGGCGTGGTCAACGATTTTTTTATTATTACTAATTCGGATAGAGCTCGTAGCGGGCTTTCTAATTCGCCGACCCTCGTCCGATTTGGATGAAAATTGGGGGCGTGGTCAACGATTTTTCGATTTTGGGGGCCTGGGAAACATTTTCACTGGCAAGAGGTGACATTTCAAAATTTCTTCTGATTCGGAGAGAGCACTTCACTGGCTTTCCAACGGTATGACGCACGTCCGGTTTGGATCAAAATTGTGGAGGTTTAGAGTAAAGGTTAGAGTTAAAGTTAGGGTTCGAATAAATTCGGGCACTTTCCCCCCGGCAAATTTAAAATTTTTGATTGGATCAGATAGAGCACTTCACTGGCTTTCCAACGGTATGACGCACGTCCGGTTTGGATAAAAATTGGGGGCGTGGTCATCGATTTTTCGATTTTGGGGGCCTGGGAAAAATGTTCACTGGCAAGAGGTGACATTTTACAATTTCTTCTGATTCGGAGAGAGCACTTCACTGGCTTTCCAACGGTATGACGCACGTCCGGTTTGGATCAAAATTGGGGGCGTGGTCAACGATTTTTTTATTATTACTAATTCGGATAGAGCTCGTAGCGGGCTTTCTAATTCGCCGACCCTCGTCCGATTTGGATGAAAATTGGGGGCGTGGTCAACGATTTTTCGATTTTGGGGGCCTGGGAAACATTTTCTCACTGGCAAGAGGTGACATTTCAAAATTTCTTCTGATTCGGAGAGAGCACTTCACTGGCTTTCCAACGGTATGACGCACGTCCGGTTTGGATCAAAATTGTGGGAGGTTTAGAGTAAAGGTTAGAGTTAAAGTTAGGGTTCGAATAAATTCGGGCACTTTCCCCCCGGCAAATTTAAAATTTTTGATTGGATCAGATAGAGCACTTCACTGGCTTTCCAACGGTATGACGCACGTCCGGTTTGGATAAAATTGGGGGCGTGGTCATCGATTTTTCGATTTTGGGGGCCTGGGAAAAATGTTCATACTGGCAAGAGGTGACATTTTACAATTTCTTCTGATTCGGAGAGAGCACTTCACTGGCTTTCCAACGGTATGACGCACGTCCGGTTTGGATCAAAATTGGGGGCGTGGTCAACGATTTTTTTATTATTACTAATTCGGATAGAGCTCGTAGCGGGCTTTCTAATTCGCCGACCCTCGTCCGATTTGGATGAAAATTGGGGGCGTGGTCAACGATTTTTCGATTTTGGGGGCCTGGGAAACATTTTCTCACTGGCAAGAGGTGACATTTCAAAATTTCTTCTGATTCGGAGAGAGCACTTCACTGGCTTTCCAACGGTATGACGCACGTCCGGTTTGGATCAAAATTGTGGAGTGGAGGAGGTTTAGAGTAAAGGTTAGAGTTAAAGTTAGGGTTCGAATAAATTCGGGCACTTTCCCCCCGGCAAATTTAAAATTTTTGATTGGATCAGATAGAGCACTTCACTGGCTTTCCAACGGTATGACGCACGTCCGGTTTGGATCAAAATTGGGGGCGTGGTCAACGATTTTTTTATTATTACTAATTCGGATAGAGCTCGTAGCGGGCTTTCTAATTCGCCGACCCTCGTCCGATTTGGATGAAAATTGGGGGCGTGGTCAACGATTTTTCGATTTTGGGGGCCTGGGAAACATTTTCTCACTGGCAAGAGGTGACATTTCAAAATTTCTTCTGATTCGGAAAGAGCACTTCACTGGCTTTCCAACCGTATGACGCACGTCCGGTTTGGATCAAAATTGTGGGCTTGGTGAGGTTTAGAGTAAAGGTTAGAGTTAAAGTTAGGGTTCGAATAAATTCGGGCACTTTCCCCCCGGCAAATTTAAAATTTTTGATTGGATCAGATAGAGCACTTCACTGGCTTTCCAACGGTATGACGCACGTCCGGTTTGGATAAAAATTGGGGGCGTGGTCATCGATTTTTCGATTTTGGGGGCCTGGGAAAAATGTTCATACTGGCAAGAGGTGACATTTTACAATTTCTTCTGATTCGGAGAGAGCACTTCACTGGCTTTCCAACGGTATGACGCACGTCCGGTTTGGATCAAAATTGGGGGCGTGGTCAACGATTTTTTTATTATTACTAATTCGGATAGAGCTCGTAGCGGGCTTTCTAATTCGCCGACCCTCGTCCGATTTGGATGAAAATTGGGGGCGTGGTCAACGATTTTTCGATTTTGGGGGCCTGGGAAACATTTTCTCACTGGCAAGAGGTGACATTTCAAAATTTCTTCTGATTCGGAGAGAGCACTTCACTGGCTTTCCAACGGTATGACGCACGTCCGGTTTGGATCAAAATTGTGGAGTGGAGGAGGTTTAGAGTAAAGGTTAGAGTTAAAGTTAGGGTTCGAATAAATTCGGGCACTTTCCCCCCGGCAAATTTAAAATTTTTGATTGGATCAGATAGAGCACTTCACTGGCTTTCCAACGGTATGACGCACGTCCGGTTTGGATAAAAATTGGGGGCGTGGTCATCGATTTTTCGATTTTGGGGGCCTGGGAAAAATTTTCTCACTGGCAAGAGGTGACATTTTACAATTTCTTCTGATTCGGAGAGAGCACTTCACTGGCTTTCCAACGGTATGACGCACGTCCGGTTTGGATCAAAATTGGGGGCGTGGTCAACGATTTTTTTATTATTACTAATTCGGATAGAGCTCGTAGCGGGCTTTCTAATTCGCCGACCCTCGTCCGATTTGGATGAAAATTGGGGGCGTGGTCAACGATTTTTCGATTTTGGGGGCCTGGGAAACATTTTCTCACTGGCAAGAGGTGACATTTCAAAATTTCTTCTGATTCGGAGAGAGCACTTCACTGGCTTTCCAACGGTATGACGCACGTCCGGTTTGGATAAAAATTGGGGGCGTGGTCATCGATTTTTCGATTTTGGGGGCCTGGGAAAAATGTTCATACTGGCAAGAGGTGACATTTTACAATTTCTTCTGATTCGGAGAGAGCACTTCACTGGCTTTCCAACGGTATGACGCACGTCCGGTTTGGATCAAAATTGGGGGCGTGGTCAACGATTTTTTTATTATTACTAATTCGGATAGAGCTCGTAGCGGGCTTTCCAATTCGCCGACCCTCGTCCGATTTGGATGAAAATTGGGGGCGTGGTCAACGATTTTTCGATTTTGGGGGCCTGGGAAACATTTTCTCACTGGCAAGAGGTGACATTTTACAATTTCTTCTGATTCGGAGAGAGCACTTCACTGGCTTTCCAACGGTATGACGCACGTCCGGTTTGGATCAAAATTGGGGGCGTGGTCAACGATTTTTTTTATTATTACTAATTCGGATAGAGCTCGTAGCGGGCTTTCTAATTCGCCGACCCTCGTCCGATTTGGATGAAAATTGGGGGCGTGGTCAACGATTTTTCGATTTTGGGGGCCTGGGAAACATTTTCTCACTGGCAAGAGGTGACATTTCAAAATTTCTTCTGATTCGGAGAGAGCACTTCACTGGCTTTCCAACGGTATGACGCACGTCCGGTTTGGATGAAAATTGTGGAGTGGAGGAGGTTTAGAGTAAAGGTTAGAGTTAAAGTTAGGGTTCGAATAAATTCGGGCACTTTCCCCCCGGCAAATTTAAAATTTTTGATTGGATCAGATAGAGCACTTCACTGGCTTTCCAACGGTATGACGCACGTCCGGTTTGGATCAAAATTGGGGGCGTGGTCAACGATTTTTTTATTATTACTAATTCGGATAGAGCTCGTAGCGGGCTTTCTAATTCGCCGACCCTCGTCCGATTTGGATGAAAATTGGGGGCGTGGTCAACGATTTTTCGATTTTGGGGGCCTGGGAAACATTTTCTCACTGGCAAGAGGTGACATTTCAAAATTTCTTCTGATTCGGAGAGAGCACTTCACTGGCTTTCCAACGGTATGACGCACGTCCGGTTTGGATCAAAATTGTGGGGAGGTTTAGAGTAAAGGTTAGAGTTAAAGTTAGGGTTCGAATAAATTCGGGCACTTTCCCCCCGGCAAATTTAAAATTTTTGATTGGATCAGATAGAGCACTTCACTGGCTTTCCAACGGTATGACGCACGTCCGGTTTGGATAAAAATTGGGGGCGTGGTCATCGATTTTTCGATTTTGGGGGCCTGGGAAAAATGTTCATACTGGCAAGAGGTGACATTTTACAATTTCTTCTGATTCGGAGAGAGCACTTCACTGGCTTTCCAACGGTATGACGCACGTCCAGTTTGGATCAAAATTGGGGGCGTGGTCAACGATTTTTTTATTATTTCTAATTCGGATAGAGCTCGTAGCGGGCTTTCTAATTCGCCGACCCTCGTCCGATTTGGATGAAAATTTGGGGCGTGGTCAACGATTTTTCGATTTTGGGGGCCTGGGAAACATTTTCTCACTGGCAAGAGGTGACATTTCAAAATTTCTTCTGATTCGGAGAGAGCACTTCACTGGCTTTCCAACGGTATGACGCACGTCCGGTTTGGATCAAAATTGTGGAGTGGAGGAGGTTTAGAGTAAAGGTTAGAGTTAAAGTTAGGGTTCGAATAAATTCGGGCACTTTCCCCCCGGCAAATTTAAAATTTTTGATTGGATCAGATAGAGCACTTCACTGGCTTTCCAACGGTATGACGCACGTCCGGTTTGGATAAAAATTGGGGGCGTGGTCATCGATTTTTCGATTTTGGGGGCCTGGGAAACATTTTCTCACTGGCAAGAGGTGACATTTTACAATTTCTTCTGATTCGGAGAGAGAGCACTTCACTGGCTTTCCAACGGTATGACGCACGTCCGGTTTGGATCAAAATTGGGGGCGTGGTCAACGATTTTTTTATTATTACTAATTCGGATAGAGCTCGTAGCGGGCTTTCTAATTCGCCGACCCTCGTCCGATTTGGATGAAAATTGGGGGCGTGGTCAACGATTTTTCGATTTTGGGGGCCTGGGAAACATTTTCTCACTGGCAAGAGGTGACATTTCAAAATTTCTTCTGATTCGGAGAGAGCACTTCACTGGCTTTCCAACGGTATGACGCACGTCCGGTTTGGATCAAAATTGTGGGGGGAGGTCAGAGTAAAGGTTAGAGTTAAAGTTAGGGTTCGAATAAATTCGGGCACTTTCCCCCCGGCAAATTTAAAATTTTTGATTGGATCAGATAGAGCACTTCACTGGCTTTCCAACGGTATGACGCACGTCCGGTTTGGATAAAAATTGGGGGCGTGGTCATCGATTTTTCGATTTTGGGGGCCTGGGAAAAATTTTCATACTGGCAAGAGGTGACATTTTACAATTTCTTCTGATTCGGAGAGAGCACTTCACTGGCTTTCCAACGGTATGACGCACGTCCGGTTTGGATCAAAATTGGGGGCGTGGTCAACGATTTTTTTATTATTACTAATTCGGATAGAGCTCGTAGCGGGCTTTCTAATTCGCCGACCCTCGTCCGATTTGGATGAAAATTGGGGGCGTGGTCAACGATTTTTCGATTTTGGGGGCCTGGGAAACATTTTCTCACTGGCAAGAGGTGACATTTCAAAATTTCTTCTGATTCGGAAAGAGCACTTCACTGGCTTTCCAACCGTATGACGCACGTCCGGTTTGGATCAAAATTGTGGAGTGGAGGAGGTTTAGAGTAAAGGTTAGAGTTAAAGTTAGGGTTCGAATAAATTCGGGCACTTTCCCCCCGGCAAATTTAAAATTTTTGATTGGATCAGATAGAGCACTTCACTGGCTTTCCAACGGTATGACGCACGTCCGGTTTGGATAAAAATTGGGGGCGTGGTCAACGATTTTTCGATTTTGGGGGCCTGGGAAACATTTTCTCACTGGCAAGAGGTGACATTTTACAATTTCTTCTGATTCGGAGAGAGCACTTCACTGGCTTTCCAACGGTATGACGCACGTCCGGTTTGGATCAAAATTGGGGGCGTGGTCAACGATTTTTTTATTATTACTAATTCGGATAGAGCTCGTAGCGGGCTTTCTAATTCGCCGACCCTCGTCCGATTTGGATGAAAATTGGGGGCGTGGTCAACGATTTTTCGATTTTGGGGGCCTGGGAAACATTTTCTCACTGGCAAGAGGTGACATTTCAAAATTTCTTCTGATTCGGAGAGAGCACTTCACTGGCTTTCCAACGGTATGACGCACGTCCGGTTTGGATCAAAATTGTGGAGTGGAGGAGGTTTAGAGTAAAGGTTAGAGTTAAAGTTAGGGTTCGAATAAATTCGGGCACTTTCCCCCCGGCAAATTTAAAATTTTTGATTGGATCAGATAGAGCACTTCACTGGCTTTCCAACGGTATGACGCACGTCCGGTTTGGATAAAAATTGGGGGCGTGGTCATCGATTTTTCGATTTTGGGGGCCTGGGAAAAATTTTCTCACTGGCAAGAGGTGACATTTTACAATTTCTTCTGATTCGGAGAGAGCACTTCACTGGCTTTCCAACGGTATGACGCACGTCCGGTTTGGATAAAAATTGGGGGCGTGGTCATCGATTTTTCGATTTTGGGGGCCTGGGAAAAATTTTCTTACTGGCAAGAGGTGACATTTCAAAATTTCTTCTGATTCGGAGAGAGCACTTCACTGGCTTTCCAACGGTATGACGCACGTCCGGTTTGGATCAAAATTGGGGGCGTGGTCAACGATTTTTTTATTATTACTAATTCGGATAGAGCTCGTAGCGGGCTTTCCAATTCGCCGACCCTCGTCCGGTTTGGATGAAAATTGGGGGCGTGGTCAACGATTTTTCGATTTTGGGGGCCTGGGAAACATTTTCTCACTGGCAAGAGGTGACATTTCAAAATTTCTTCTGATTCGGAGAGAGCACTTCACTGGCTTTCCAACGGTATGACGCACGTCCGGTTTGGATAAAAATTGGGGGCGTGGTCATCGATTTTTCGATTTTGGGGGCCTGGGAAAAATTTTCTTACTGGCAAGAGGTGACATTTCAAAATTTCTTCTGATTCGGATAGAGCACTTCACTGGCTTTCCAACGGTATGACGCACGTCCGGTTTGGATCAAAATTGTGGAGTGGAGGAGGTTTAGAGTAAAGGTTAGAGTTAAAGTTAGGGTTCGAATAAATTCGGGCACTTTCCCCCCGGCAAATTTAAAATTTTTGATTGGATCAGATAGAGCACTTCACTGGCTTTCCAACGGTATGACGCACGTCCGGTTTGGATAAAAATTGGGGGCGTGGTCATCGATTTTTCGATTTTGGGGGCCTGGGAAAAATGTTCATACTGGCAAGAGGTGACATTTTACAATTTCTTCTGATTCGGAGAGAGCACTTCACTGGCTTTCCAACGGTATGACGCACGTCCGGTTTGGATAAAAATTGGGGGCGTGGTCAACGATTTTTTTATTATTACTAATTCGGATAGAGCTCGTAGCGGGCTTTCTAATTCGCCGACCCTCGTCCGATTTGGATGAAAATTGGGGGCGTGGTCAACGATTTTTCGATTTTGGGGGCCTGGGAAACATTTTCTCACTGGCAAGAGGTGACATTTCAAAATTTCTTCTGATTCGGAGAGAGCACTTCACTGGCTTTCCAACGGTATGACGCACGTCCGGTTTGGATCAAAATTGGGGGCGTGGTCAACGATTTTTTTATTATTACTAATTCGGATAGAGCTCGTAGCGGGCTTTCCAATTCGCCGACCCTCGTCCGGTTTGGATGAAAATTGGGGGCGTGGTCAACGATTTTTCGATTTTGGGGGCCTGGGAAACATTTTCTCACTGGCAAGAGGTGACATTTCAAAATTTCTTCTGATTCGGAGAGAGCACTTCACTGGCTTTCCAACGGTATGACGCACGTCCGGTTTGGATAAAAATTGGGGGCGTGGTCATCGATTTTTCGATTTTGGGGGCCTGGTAAAAATTTTCTTACTTGCAACAGATGATATTTCAAAATTTCTTCTGATTCGGATAGAGCACTTCACTGGCTTTCCAACGGTATGACGCACGTCCGGTTTGGATCAAAATTGTGGAGTGGAGGAGGTTTAGAGTAAAGGTTAGAGTTAAAGTTAGGGTTCGAATAAATTCGGGCACTTTCCCCCCGGCAAATTTAAAATTTTTGATTGGATCAGATAGAGCACTTCACTGGCTTTCCAACGGTATGACGCACGTCCGGTTTGGATAAAAATTGGGGGCGTGGTCATCGATTTTTCGATTTTGGGGGCCTGGGAAAAATGTTCATACTGGCAAGAGGTGACATTTTACAATTTCTTCTGATTCGGAGAGAGCACTTCACTGGCTTTCCAACGGTATGACGCACGTCCGGTTTGGATAAAAATTGGGGGCGTGGTCAACGATTTTTTTATTATTACTAATTCGGATAGAGCTCGTAGCGGGCTTTCTAATTCGCCGACCCTCGTCCGATTTGGATGAAAATTGGGGGCGTGGTCAACGATTTTTCGATTTTGGGGGCCTGGGAAACATTTTCTCACTGGCAAGAGGTGACATTTCAAAATTTCTTCTGATTCGGAGAGAGCACTTCACTGGCTTTCCAACGGTATGACGCACGTCCGGTTTGGATAAAAATTGTGGAGTGGAGGAGGTTTAGAGTAAAGGTTAGAGTTAAAGTTAGGGTTCGAATTAATTCGGGCACTTTCCCCCGGCAAATTTAAAATTTTTGATTGGATCAGATAGAGCACTTCACTGGCTTTCCAACGGTATGACGCACGTCCGGTTTGGATAAAATTGGGGGCGTGGTCAACGATTTTTCGATTTTGGGGGCCTGGGAAAAATTTTCATACTGGCAAGAGGTGACATTTTACAATTTCTTCTGATTCGGAGAGAGCACTTCACTGGCTTTCCAACGGTATGACGCACGTCCGGTTTGGATAAAAATTGGGGGCGTGGTCAACGATTTTTTTATTTTACTAATTCGGATAGAGCTCGTAGCGGGCTTTCTAATTCGCCGACCCTCGTCGATTTGGATGAAAATTGGGGGCGTGGTCAACGATTTTTCGATTTTGGGGGCCTGGGAAACCATTTTCTCACTGGCAAGAGGTGACATTTCAAAATTTCTTCTGATTCGGAGAGAGCACTTCACTGGCTTTCCAACGGTATGACGCACGTCCGGTTTGGATAAAAATTGGGGGCGTGGTCATCGATTTTTCGATTTTGGGGGCCTGGGAAAAATGTTCATACTGGCAAGAGGTGACATTTTACAATTTCTTCTGATTCGGAGAGAGCACTTCACTGGCTTTCCAACGGTATGACGCACGTCCGGTTTGGATCAAAATTGGGGGCGTGGTCAACGATTTTTTTATTATTACTAATTCGGATAGAGCTCGTAGCGGGCTTTCTAATTCGCCGACCCTCGTCCGATTTGGATGAAAATTGGGGGCGTGGTCAACGATTTTTCGATTTTGGGGGCCTGGGAAACATTTTCTCACTGGCAAGAGGTGACATTTCAAAATTTCTTCTGATTCGGAGAGAGCACTTCACTGGCTTTCCAACGGTATGACGCACGTCCGGTTTGGATCAAAATTGGGGGCGTGGTCAACGATTTTTTTATTATTACTAATTCGGATAGAGCTCGTAGCGGGCTTTCTAATTCGCCGACCCTCGTCCGATTTGGATGAAAATTGGGGGCGTGGTCAACGATTTTTCGATTTTGGGGGCCTGGGAAACATTTTCTCACTGGCAAGAGGTGACATTTCAAAATTTCTTCTGATTCGGAGAGAGCACTTCACTGGCTTTCCAACGGTATGACGCACGTCCGGTTTGGATAAAAATTGGGGGCGTGGTCATCGATTTTTCGATTTTGGGGGCCTGGGAAAAATTTTCTTACTGGCAAGAGGTGACATTTTACAATTTCTTCTGATTCGGAGAGAGCACTTCACTGGCTTTCCAACGGTATGACGCACGTCCGGTTTGGATAAAAATTGGGGGCGTGGTCAACGATTTTTCGATTTTGGGGGCCTGGGAAAAATTTTCTTACTGGCAAGAGGTGACATTTCAAAATTTCTTCTGATTCGGAGAGAGCACTTCACTGGCTTTCCAACGGTATGACGCACGTCCGGTTTGGATAAAAATTGGGGGCGTGGTCATCGATTTTTCGATTTTGGGGGCCTGGGAAAAATTTTCTTACTGGCAAGAGGTGACATTTTACAATTTCTTCTGATTCGGAGAGAGCACTTCACTGGCTTTCCAACGGTATGACGCACGTCCGGTTTGGATAAAAATTGGGGGCGTGGTCATCGATTTTTCGATTTTGGGGGCCTGGGAAAAATGTTCATACTGGCAAGAGGTGACATTTTACAATTTCTTCTGATTCGGAGAGAGCACTTCACTGGCTTTCCAACGGTATGACGCACGTCCGGTTTGGATCAAAATTGGGGGCGTGGTCAACGATTTTTTTATTATTACTAATTCGGATAGAGCTCGTAGCGGGCTTTCTAATTCGCCGACCCTCGTCCGATTTGGATGAAAATTGGGGGCGTGGTCAACGATTTTTCGATTTTGGGGGCCTGGGAAACATTTTCTCACTGGCAAGAGGTGACATTTCAAAATTTCTTCTGATTCGGAGAGAGCACTTCACTGGCTTTCCAACGGTATGACGCACGTCCGGTTTGGATCAAAATTGGGGGCGTGGTCAACGATTTTTTTATTATTACTAATTCGGATAGAGCTCGTAGCGGGCTTTCTAATTCGCCGACCCTCGTCCGATTTGGATGAAAATTGGGGGCGTGGTCAACGATTTTTCGATTTTGGGGGCCTGGGAAACATTTTCTCACTGGCAAGAGGTGACATTTCAAAATTTCTTCTGATTCGGAGAGAGCACTTCACTGGCTTTCCAACGGTATGACGCACGTCCGGTTTGGATCAAAATTGGGGGCGTGGTCATCGATTTTTCGATTTTGGGGGCCTGGGAAAAATTTTCTCACTGGCAAGAGGTGACATTTTACAATTTCTTCTGATTCGGAGAGAGCACTTCACTGGCTTTCCAACGGTATGACGCACGTCCGGTTTGGATAAAAATTGGGGGCGTGGTCAACGATTTTTCGATTTTGGGGGCCTGGGAAAAATTTTCTCACTGGCAAGAGGTGACATTTTACAATTTCTTCTGATTCGGAGAGAGCACTTCACTGGCTTTCCAACGGTATGACGCACGTCCGGTTTGGATAAAAATTGGGGGCGTGGTCATCGATTTTTCGATTTTGGGGGCCTGGGAAAAATTTTCTTACTGGCAAGAGGTGACATTTCAAAATTTCTTCTGATTCGGATAGAGCACTTCACTGGCTTTCCAACGGTATGACGCACGTCCGGTTTGGATCAAAATTGGGGGCGTGGTCATCGATTTTTCGATTTTGGGGGCCTGGGAAAAATTTTCTCACTGGCAAGAGGTGACATTTCAAAATTTCTTCTGATTCGGAGAGAGCACTTCACTGGCTTTCCAACGGTATGACGCACGTCCGGTTTGGATAAAAATTGGGGGCGTGGTCATCGATTTTTCGATTTTGGGGGCCTGGGAAAAATTTTCTTACTGGCAAGAGGTGACATTTCAAAATTTCTTCTGATTCGGATAGAGCACTTCACTGGCTTTCCAACGGTATGACGCACGTCCGGTTTGGATAAAAATTGGGGGCGTGGTCATCGATTTTTCGATTTTGGGGGCCTGGGAAAAATTTTCTCACTGGCAAGAGGTGACATTTTACAATTTCTTCTGATTCGGAGAGAGCACTTCACTGGCTTTCCAACGGTATGACGCACGTCCGGTTTGGATCAAAATTGGGGGCGTGGTCAACGATTTTTTTATTATTACTAATTCGGATAGAGCTCGTAGCGGGCTTTCTAATTCGCCGACCCTCGTCCGATTTGGATGAAAATTGGGGGCGTGGTCAACGATTTTTCGATTTTGGGGGCCTGGGAAACATTTTCTCACTGGCAAGAGGTGACATTTCAAAATTTCTTCTGATTCGGAGAGAGCACTTCACTGGCTTTCCAACGGTATGACGCACGTCCGGTTTGGATAAAAATTGGGGGCGTGGTCATCGATTTTTCGATTTTGGGGGCCTGGGAAAAATGTTCATACTGGCAAGAGGTGACATTTTACAATTTCTTCTGATTCGGAGAGAGCACTTCACTGGCTTTCCAACGGTATGACGCACGTCCGGTTTGGATAAAAATTGGGGGCGTGGTCAACGATTTTTTTATTATTACTAATTCGGATAGAGCTCGTAGCGGGCTTTCTAATTCGCCGACCCTCGTCCGATTTGGATGAAAATTGGGGGCGTGGTCAACGATTTTTCGATTTTGGGGGCCTGGGAAACATTTTCTCACTGGCAAGAGGTGACATTTCAAAATTTCTTCTGATTCGGAGAGAGCACTTCACTGGCTTTCCAACGGTATGACGCACGTCCGGTTTGGATCAAAATTGGGGGCGTGGTCAACGATTTTTTTATTATTACTAATTCGGATAGAGCTCGTAGCGGGCTTTCTAATTCGCCGACCCTCGTCCGATTTGGATGAAAATTGGGGGCGTGGTCAACGATTTTTCGATTTTGGGGGCCTGGGAAAAATTTTCTCACTGGCAAGAGGTGACATTTCAAAATTTCTTCTGATTCGGAGAGAGCACTTCACTGGCTTTCCAACGGTATGACGCACGTCCGGTTTGGATGAAAATTGGGGGCGTGGTCATCGATTTTTCGATTTTGGGGGCCTGGGAAAAATTTTCTTACTGGCAAGAGGTGACATTTTACAATTTCTTCTGATTCGGAGAGAGCACTTCACTGGCTTTCCAACGGTATGACGCACGTCCGGTTTGGATCAAAATTGGGGGCGTGGTCAACGATTTTTCGATTTTGGGGGCCTGGGAAAAATTTTCTTACTGGCAAGAGGTGACATTTCAAAATTTCTTCTGATTCGGAGAGAGCACTTCACTGGCTTTCCAACGGTATGACGCACGTCCGGTTTGGATAAAAATTGGGGGCGTGGTCATCGATTTTTCGATTTTGGGGGCCTGGGAAAAATTTTCTTACTGGCAAGAGGTGACATTTTACAATTTCTTCTGATTCGGAGAGAGCACTTCACTGGCTTTCCAACGGTATGACGCACGTCCGGTTTGGATAAAAATTGGGGGCGTGGTCATCGATTTTTCGATTTTGGGGGCCTGGGAAAAATGTTCATACTGGCAAGAGGTGACATTTTACAATTTCTTCTGATTCGGAGAGAGCACTTCACTGGCTTTCCAACGGTATGACGCACGTCCGGTTTGGATAAAAATTGGGGGCGTGGTCAACGATTTTTTTATTATTACTAATTCGGATAGAGCTCGTAGCGGGCTTTCTAATTCGCCGACCCTCGTCCGATTTGGATGAAAATTGGGGGCGTGGTCAACGATTTTTCGATTTTGGGGGCCTGGGAAACATTTTCTCACTGGCAAGAGGTGACATTTCAAAATTTCTTCTGATTCGGAGAGAGCACTTCACTGGCTTTCCAACGGTATGACGCACGTCCGGTTTGGATCAAAATTGGGGGCGTGGTCAACGATTTTTTTATTATTACTAATTCGGATAGAGCTCGTAGCGGGCTTTCTAATTCGCCGACCCTCGTCCGATTTGGATGAAAATTGGGGGCGTGGTCAACGATTTTTCGATTTTGGGGGCCTGGGAAACATTTTCTCACTGGCAAGAGGTGACATTTCAAAATTTCTTCTGATTCGGAGAGAGCACTTCACTGGCTTTCCAACGGTATGACGCACGTCCGGTTTGGATGAAAATTGGGGGCGTGGTCATCGATTTTTCGATTTTGGGGGCCTGGGAAAAATTTTCTTACTGGCAAGAGGTGACATTTCAAAATTTCTTCTGATTCGGAGAGAGCACTTCACTGGCTTTCCAACGGTATGACGCACGTCCGGTTTGGATGAAAATTGGGGGCGTGGTCAACGATTTTTCGATTTTGGGGGCCTGGGAAAAATTTTCTTACTGGCAAGAGGTGACATTTCAAAATTTCTTCTGATTCGGATAGAGCACTTCACTGGCTTTCCAACGGTATGACGCACGTCCGGTTTGGATAAAAATTGGGGGCGTGGTCAACGATTTTTCGATTTTGGGGGCCTGGGAAAAATTTTCTTACTGGCAAGAGGTGACATTTTACAATTTCTTCTGATTCGGAGAGAGCACTTCACTGGCTTTCCAACGGTATGACGCACGTCCGGTTTGGATAAAAATTGGGGGCGTGGTCAACGATTTTTCGATTTTGGGGGCCTGGGAAAAATTTTCTTACTGGCAAGAGGTGACATTTCAAAATTTCTTCTGATTCGGATAGAGCACTTCACTGGCTTTCCAACGGTATGACGCACGTCCGGTTTGGATAAAAATTGGGGGCGTGGTCATCGATTTTTCGATTTTGGGGGCCTGGGAAAAATTTTCTTACTGGCAAGAGGTGACATTTTACAATTTCTTCTGATTCGGAGAGAGCACTTCACTGGCTTTCCAACGGTATGACGCACGTCCGGTTTGGATAAAAATTGGGGGCGTGGTCATCGATTTTTCGATTTTGGGGGCCTGGGAAAAATTTTCTTACTGGCAAGAGGTGACATTTCAAAATTTCTTCTGATTCGGAGAGAGCACTTCACTGGCTTTCCAACGGTATGACGCACGTCCGGTTTGGATGAAAATTGGGGGCGTGGTCATCGATTTTTCGATTTTGGGGGCCTGGGAAAAATTTTCTTACTGGCAAGAGGTGACATTTCAAAATTTCTTCTGATTCGGAGAGAGCACTTCACTGGCTTTCCAACGGTATGACGCACGTCCGGTTTGGATAAAAATTGGGGGCGTGGTCATCGATTTTTCGATTTTGGGGGCCTGGGAAAAATTTTCTTACTGGCAAGAGATGACATTTCAAAATTTCTTCTGATTCAGATAGAGCACTTCACTGGCTTTCCAACGGTATGACGCACGTCCGGTTTGGATGAAAATTGGGGCGTGGTCATCGATTTTTCGATTTTGGGGGCCTGGGAAAAATTTTCTCACTGGCAAGAGGTGACATTTCAAAATTTCTTCTGATTCGGAGAGAGCACTTCACTGGCTTTCCAACGGTATGACGCACGTCCGGTTTGGATAAAAATTGGGGGCGTGGTCATCGATTTTTCGATTTTGGGGGCCTGGGAAAAATTTTCTTACTGGCAAGAGGTGACATTTCAAAATTTCTTCTGATTCGGAGAGAGCACTTCACTGGCTTTCCAACGGTATGACGCACGTCCGGTTTGGATCAAAATTGGGGGCGTGGTCATCGATTTTTCGATTTTGGGGGCCTGGGAAAAATTTTCTTACTGGCAAGAGGTGACATTTCAAAATTTCTTCTGATTCGGAGAGAGCACTTCACTGGCTTTCCAACGGTATGACGCACGTCCGGTTTGGATAAAAATTGGGGGCGTGGTCATCGATTTTTCGATTTTGGGGGCCTGGGAAAAATGTTCATACTGGCAAGAGGTGACATTTCAAAATTTCTTCTGATTCGGAGAGAGCACTTCACTGGCTTTCCAACGGTATGACGCACGTCCGGTTTGGATAAAAATTGGGGGCGTGGTCATCGATTTTTCGATTTTGGGGGCCTGGGAAAATTTTCTTACTGGCAAGAGGTGACATTTCAAAATTTCTTCTGATTCGGAGAGAGCACTTCACTGGCTTTCCAACGGTATGACGCACGTCCGGTTTGGATAAAAATTGGGGGCGTGGTCATCGATTTTTCGATTTTGGGGGCCTGGGAAAAATTTTCTTACTGGCAAGAGGTGACATTTCAAAATTTCTTCTGATTCGGAGAGAGCACTTCACTGGCTTTCCAACGGTATGACGCACGTCCGGTTTGGATGAAAATTGGGGGCGTGGTCATCGATTTTTCGATTTTGGGGGCCTGGGAAAAATTTTCTTACTGGCAAGAGGTGACATTTTTACCAAACCGGATATCCTCAGACATTCAATTTTATCCGCGCATGATTTTGAACACTGTAGCAGAAGATTTAATGATTCAATTTATATCATAATATAATATATTATATTACATATCGTATACACGCACTTCCGGTTTGGATTAACATTGTTTCATCTTACAGTCAAACCCAGTTACTCACCAACACCAAATCCACCACCACAAATCGTACACTACCATTTGTCATTCAATACCACCAAAAACTCTCGCCATTATCATCCATTCTGAGAGAACACTGGTCATACATTGAAAATGATCATGTACTATCTCAGATATGGTCCACTCATCCAGTCATTGCATACCAACGCCATCAAAATCTCAAAGAACACTTCGTACACACCAAATTCACAACACAGCACACCACATAACACTCCAGCCAAGTCTGCTCCAATCCCAAGTCTGCTCCAACTCCACCCAATACAACAAACGACCTAGATGCGGAATGCTACAACAACACGAGCAATGAAGAGACTCACATACCTGCACCAGCTTAGCTGCTTCAACATTCATCGAAACGAAGGCGGGAGCTCCAACACTTGACGGTCATCCTACACCTTAACACCCACCTGCAAAACAATGAAAAACTCAATCCAATGATTGCACATTGAACAGGCATACATTGTATGTCACAATTTGACATAATCAACAATACCACAATCTATCAACCGAAACAGCTGGAAAAGCAGATCTATTAATTCCAAAAACAATCTGACCAAGTCCTTCCTCTACATACTGCACATTGGATGCAAAGCCTTGACAACCAAAGTCACAAGTCCTGAACACAAAACCACAACAACCAAGATCTCAAGTCCTGGGGTAAATTTATGAAAGTACAAATAAAAGAAAAACTACTACAATCAGAATTAGTTAAAGCCACCTGAGGCAAAATTACTATAATTAAAAACAATGTGGGTGTGATTGAATAACAATGATGTCTACTGTCACCACAGCACTACATACACAATGTTATGAATGGGACTGAGTTTTTATGATTTAATTTTGAAGATGGTTGGTGAGATTGCAATTGGTGTATAAGCACAATCTTTGTAAAAAGGGGTTGTTTTGCTCTTTACAAAGGTTTCATTGACATTTATAATAGCAGGCTACTTGGTAAAAGTCTCTATCCAAAATGGTACAGCAGGGAGAAAACAGTAAACAGACTGTGGTAATGTGGTATATCAGTCAAATCCAACCATGCCTATCCCCGGGGCCACTGCCGGGCTTTTGATACGTTTACCAATCCCCGGGAGGGGGAATTTGAAGCCAAACCTTTGCTCAGGGGTCAGGCATTAGGGACCGGTCATTAATTAAAGGGGGGCCTAGTTCAAAATGGAAGAGGGTCACTAATTTTTATGCAGAGAAGGGGGGCAGAAAAAGTTGTACAAAGATATTACAGTAACAGGAATATAATAGAGGGGGAGGTAAACATGGTATATTTCATTTGCACCAGCTCTTCCCCCTTTAATTAATAACCGGTCCCTTAGATAATACAGTAATCTGTGTCTTGTTCCCTTTGGGCAGCCAAAAGGCCATTGGGCCTAGGGGCAGGTGCAATTGAATTACCATTTCACCCATAGCATTGCTACAGCCGCCAACAAAATGTGTGTTGTTGTTCGAGTGTGATTTATGATGGAGTAGTCTAAGCCTTAAGTCTACAGGCCTACAGTAGACAAATAGTTTAGCTGCCAGAGTGACATACCTAGGAGGTAAAGCCTTGTAAATAGTATTTATATATTAATTTGATAATTTTGAAAACACTGAAGACAGACCCTGGGTACGAGGTTGTGAAAATTTCTGTTGTTGCTTTCACATTTTTGGCCCCACCGAGGCATTTGAAGCTGCATTTCACCCCACTGCCAATTAGCGTTGACTGATACATATGATGTCATAACCACCTGATGAAACGTCTTACTTTTGCATTTATCAAGGAATAGTCACAGCGATATCAATTAAAATATCCACACTTACGTTTTGACTGTATATCTGTGTCAAGTATCCCATCGTTGCTGAACTCGAGTTCTGAAATTATCCGAGTCTGAGTATATGTCTGCTATAAATGATAGGTGTAAATAGTAAATAGAAATTCAGATGCTTGAATCTTTCAATATGCTATAGTTGACTATTACCTCGGTTTGTCAGATCTTTTACAAACAGTCGGTGTTCTCTTTCAGTCCGTTTTGAAACGAAAATATCACAATGTCCACACAAAACACGTTCTTTATCAGCCATATGTCCACACAAAACACGTTCTTTATCAGCCATATATATTCGCCAAAAGTCTGTCACAGAACACTTTTATAAACGTCTTGTTGCGAGGCGACTTAGCAGCCAGGCCTTTCTAATTTTGCCCGTGAGCGAAAGGATTGGATACGAGTAATATGACACATTTTGTTTGACAAGCTGGCAATATTTGAGCGGGATATTCGAACATCAACAGTTGGAAAGCCTGGGACGAGTTCTATCCGATTCCGTAATAATAAAAAAAAAAATTCAGGGGGGGCCAGCCCGCCGAATTTCTTTGAGGGCTCGCCACGCCCACAATTTACATCCAAACCGGAAGTGCGTCACCACGTTGGAAAGCCTGGGACCAGCTCTATCCGATTCCGTAATAATAAAAAAAAAATTCAGGGGGGGCCAGCCCGCGCATTTATTCAAAGGCTGACCACGCCCACAATTTACATCCAAACCGCAAGTGCGTCACCGCGTTGCAAAGCCTGGGACGAGCTCTATCCGATTCCGTAATAGTAAAAAAAAAATTCAGGGTGGGCCAGCCCGCCGAATTTTTTTGAGGGCACGCCACGCCCACAATTTACATCCAAACCAAAAGTACGTCACCACGTTGGAAAGCCTGGGACCAGCTCTATCCGATTCCGAAATAATAAAAAAAAAATTCAGGGGGGCTAGCCCGCGCATTTTTTCAAAGGCTGACCACACCCACAATTTACATCCAAACCGGAAGTGCGTCACCACATTGGAAAGCCTGGGACAAGCTCTATCCGATTCCGTAATAATAAAAAAAAAATTCAGGGTGGGCCAGCCCGCCGAATTTCTTTGAGGGCTCGCCACGCCCACAATTTACATCCAAACCAGAAGTGCGTCAGCGCGTTGGAAAGCCTGGGACGAGCTCTATCCGATTCCGTAATAATAAAAAAAAATTCAGGGGGGGCCAGCCCGCGCATTTTTTCAAAGGCTGACCACGCCCACAATTTACATCGAAACCGGAAGTGCGTCACCACGTTGGAAAGCCTGGGACGAGCTCTATCCGATTCCGTAATAATAAAAAAAAATTCAGGGGGGCCAGCCCGCCGATTTTTTCAAAGGCTGACCACGCCCACAATTTACATCCAAACCGGAAGTGCGTCACCACGTTGGTGCGCTACGGTGGGCCATACGTTATGTTGGTTAAAGTCAGATATTTGCGTTGTTTTTATAGGACGGATTACCATGGACACGTTCAACTCCTTACCCGTATCACCACGGTTAAGGCCCGTATATTACACATCTTCCTTACTTGTGTTTATAATTCTTACCGGTAAAGCCATACCCGTGTTTATAATAAGCTTCATCTCCTTTCGTATTGATAATTAGCTTACCCGTATGATAATGAGCTTATCCGTATGATAATGAGCTTACCCGTGATTTTAACAAGGTTAACATGAGCTTATCCGCTATCCGTCTTTCTATGGAACTATAATTATCAGCTCTCCTCATTTGCATCAAATGGCGCTACGCTGGCGCTATGGTGCGCTACGGTGGGCCATACGTTATGTTGGTTAAAGTCAGATTTTTGCGTTGTTTTTATAGGACGGATTACCATGGACACGTTCAACTCCTTACCCGTATCACCACGGTTAAGGCCCGTAAATTACACATCTTCCTTACTCGTATTTATAATTCTTACCGGTAAAGCCATACCCGTGTTTATAATAAGCTTCATCTCCTTTCGTATTGATAATTAGCTTACCCGTATGATAATGAGCTTATCCGTATGATAATGAGCTTAACCGTGATTTTAACAAGGTTAACATGAGCTTATCCGCTATCCGTCTTTTCTATGGAACTATAATTATCAGCTCTCCTCATTTGCATCAAATGGCGCTACGCTGGCGCTATGGTGCGCTACGGTGGGCCATACGTTATGTTGGTTAAAGTCAGATATTTGCGTTGTTTTTATAGGACGGATTACCATGGACACGTTCAACTCCTTACGCGTATCACCACGGTTAAGGCCCGTATATTACACATCTTCCTTACTCGTGTTTATAATTCTTACCGGTAAAGCCATACCCGTGTTTATAATAAGCTTCATCTCCTTTCGTATTGATAATGAGCTTACCCGTATGATAATGAGCTTATCCGTATGATAATGAGCTTACCCGTGATTTTAACAAGGTTAACATTAGCTTATCCGTTATCAGTCTATTCTATGGAACTATAATTATCAGCTCTCCTCATTTGCATCAAATGGCGCTACGCTGGCGCTATGGTGCGCTACGGTGGGCCATACGTTATGTTGGTTAAAGTCAGATATTTCCGTTGTTTTTATAGGACGGATTACCGTGGACACGTTCAACTCCTTACCCGTATCACCACGGTTAAGGCCCGTATTACACATCTTCCTTACTCGTATTTATAATTCTTACGGGTAAAGCATACCCGTGTTTATAATAAGCTTCATCTCCTTGCGTATTGATAATGAGCTTACCCGTATGATAATGAGCTTATCCGTATGATAATGAGCTTACCCGTGATTTTAACAAGGTTAACATTAGCTTATCCGTTATCCGTCTTTTCTATGGAACTATAATTATCAGCTCTCCTCATTTGCATCAAATGGCGCTACGCTGGCGCTATGGTGCGCTACGGTGGGCCATACGTTATGTTGGTTAAAGTCAGATATTTCCGTTGTTTTTATAGGACGGATTACCATGGACACGTTCAACTCGTTACCCGTATCACTACGGTTAAGGCCCGTATTACACATCTTCCTTACTCGTATTTATAATTCTTACGGGTAAAGCATACCCGTGCTTATAATAAGCTTCATCTCCTTTCGTATTGTTAATGAGCTTACCCGTATGATAATGAGCTTATCCGTATGATAATGAGCTTACCCGTGATTTTAACAAGGTTAACGTTAGCTTATCCGTTATCCGTCTTTTCTATGGAACTATAATTATCAGCTCTCCTCATTTGCATCAAATGGCGCTACGCTGGCGCTATGGTGCGCTACGGTGGGCCATACGTTATGTTGGTTAAAGTCAGATATTTCCGTTGTTTTTATAGGACGGATTACCGTGGACACGTTCAACTCCTTACCCGTATCACCACGGTTAAGGCCCGTATTACACATCTTCCTTACTCGTATTTATAATTCTTACGGGTAAAGCATACCCGTGTTTATAATAAGCTTCATCTCCTTGCGTATTGATAATGAGCTTACCCGTATGATAATGAGCTTATCCGTATGATAATGAGCTTACCCGTGATTTTAACAAGGTTAACATTAGCTTATCCGTTATCCGTCTTTTCTATGGAACTATAATTATCAGCTCTCCTCATTTGCATCAAATGGCGCTACGCTGGCGCTATGGTGCGCTACGGTGGGCCATACGTTATGTTGGTTAAAGTCAGATATTTCCGTTGTTTTTATAGGACGGATTACCATGGACACGTTCAACTCGTTACCCGTATCACTACGGTTAAGGCCCGTATTACACATCTTCCTTACTCGTATTTATAATTCTTACGGGTAAAGCATACCCGTGTTTATAATAAGCTTCATCTCCTTTCGTATTGTTAATGAGCTTACCCGTATGATAATGAGCTTATCCGTATGATAATGAGCTTACCCGTGATTTTAACAAGGTTAACGTTAGCTTATCCGTTATCCGTCTTTTCTATGGAACTATAATTATCAGCTCTCCTCATTTGCATCAAATGGCGCTACGCTGGCGCTATGGTGCGCTACGGTGGGCCATACGTTATGTTGGTTAAAGTCAGATATTTCCGTTGTTTTTATAGGACGGATTACCATGGACACGTTCAACTCCTTACCCGTATCACTACGGTTAAGGCCCGTATTACACATGTTCCTCACTCGTATTTATAATTATTACCGGTAAAGCCATACCCGTGTTTATAATAAGCTTCATCTCGTTTGTCTTTTTTGGTTTTTTTTTTTTTTTTTTTTTTTAATTTTTTTTTTAATGAGCTCAATACCCGTATAATAATAAGCTTATCCGTATGATAATGATCTTACCCGTGATTTTATTTCGATTCAGCAAAATCTGGTATTTTGGGTTTAGGAAGATAAATGTTATTATGAATGTTTGCCACGAAACTGCAAACTTCAAAACTGTTACGCCGATATGTTTGGCAGAAAATATCTGTTCGCCTCTTGTGCGCCCAGACACGCTATGAAACCGGCCTATAGGAAACGGTGGGCTACGGTGGGCTACCATTGTTTTACGGTGGGCTACCATTGTTTTACGGTGGGCTACCATTGTTTAAATCTATAGAATTTGGTGGGCTACGCCGCCATTTTTAGAATAAAATATCGGAGCGCTTCTTGTGCGCGCTACGCCGCCATTTTTAGAATAAAATATCGAAGCTCATTTGCATCAAATGGCGCTACGCTGGCGCTATGGTGCGCTACGGTGGGCCATACGTTATGTTGGTTAAAGTCAGATATTTCCGTTGTTTTTATAGGACGGATTACCATGGACACGTTCAACTCCTTACCCGTATCACTACGGTTAAGGCCCGTATTACACATCTTCCTTACTCGTATTTATAATTCTTACGGGTAAAGCATACCCGTGTTTATAATAAGCTTCATCTCCTTCCGTATTGATAATGAGCTTACCCGTATGATAATGAGCTTATCCGTATGATAATGAGCTTACCCGTGATTTTAACAAGGTTAACATTAGCTTATCCGTTATCCGTCTTTTCTATGGAACTATAATTATCAGCTCTCCTCATTTGCATCAAATGGCGCTACGCTGGCGCTATGGTGCGCTACGGTGGGCCATACGTTATGTTGGTTAAAGTCAGATTTTTGCGTTGTTTTTATAGGACGGGTTACCATGGACACGTTCAACTCCTTACCCGTATCACCACGGTTAAGGCCCGTAAATTACACATCTTCCTTACTCGTATTTATAATTCTTACCGGTAAAGCCATACCCGTGTTTATAATAAGCTTCATCTCCTTTCGTATTGATAATGAGCTTACCCGTATGATAATGAGCTTATCCGTATGATAATGAGCTTACCCGTGATTTTAACAAGGTTAACGTTAGCTTATCCGTTATCCGTCTTTTCTATGGAACTATAATTATCAGCTCTCCTCATTTGCATCAAATGGCGCTACGCTGGCGCTATGCTGCGCTACGGTGGGCCATACGTTATGTTGGTTAAAGTCAGATATTTCCGTTGTTTTTATAGGACGGATTACCATGGACACGTTCAACTCCTTACCCGTATCACTACGGTTAAGGCCCGTATTACACATCTTCCTCACTCGTATTTATAATTATTACCGGTAAAGCCATACCCGTGTTTATAATAAGCTTCATCTCGTTTGTCTTTTTTGGGTTTTTTTTTTTTTTTTTTTTTTTTTTTTTTTTTTTTTTTTAATGAGCTCAATACCCGTATAATAATAAGCTTATCCGTATGATAATGAGCTTACCCGTGATTTTATTTCGATTCAGCAAAATCTGGTATTTTGGGTTTAGGAAGATAAATGTTATTATGAATGTTTGCCACGAAACTGCAAACTTCAAAACTGTTACGCCGATATGTTTGGCAGAAAATATCTGTTCGCCTCTTGTGCGCCCAGACACGCTATGAAACCGGCCTATAGGAAACGGTGGGCTACGGTGGGCTACCATTGTTTTACGGTGGGCTACCATTGTTTTACGGTGGGCTACCATTGTTTAAATCTATAGAATTTGGTGGGCTACGCCGCCATTTTTAGAATAAAATATCGGAGCGCTTCTTGTGCGCGCTACGCTACCATTTTTAGAATAAAATATCGAAGCTCATTTGCATCAAATGGCGCTACACTGGCGCTATGGTGCGCTACGGTGGGCCATACGTTATGTTGGTTAAAGTCAGATATTTGCGTTGTTTTTATAGGACGGATTACCATGGACACGTTCAACTCCTTACCCGTATCACTACGGTTAAGGCCCGTATTACACATCTTCCTTACTCGTATTTATAATTCTTACGGGTAAAGCATATACCCGTGTTTATAATAAGCTTCATCTCCTTCCGTATTGATAATGAGCTTACCCCGTATGAATAATGAGCTTATCCGCTATGATAATGAGCTTACCCCGTGATTTTAACAAGGTTAACATTAGCTTATCCGTTATTCCGTCTTTTCTATGGAACTATAATTATTCATCTCTCCTCATTTGCATCAAATGGCGCTACACTGGCGCTATGGTGCGCTACGGTGGGCCATACGTTATGTTGGTTAAAGTCAGATATTTGCGTTGTTTTTATAGGACGGATTACCATGGACACGTTCAACTCCTTACCCGTATCACCACGGTTAAGGCCCGTATATTACACATCTTCCTTACTCGTATTTATAATTCTTACCGGTAAAGCCATACCCGTGTTTATAATAAGCTTCATCTCCTTTCGTATTGATAATGAGCTTACCCGTATGATAATGAGCTTATCCGTATGATAATGAGCTTACCCGTGATTTTAACAAGGTTAACATTAGCTTATCCGTTATCAGTCTTTTCTATGGAACTATAATTATCAGCTCTCCTCATTTGCATCAAATGGTGCTACGCTGGCGCTATGGTGCGCTACGGTGGGCCATACGTTATGTTGGTTAAAGTGAGATATTTCCGTTGTTTTTATAGGACGGATTACCATGGACACGTTCAACTCCTTACGCGTATCACCACGGTTAAGGCCCGTATATTACACATCTTCCTTACTCGTGTTTATAATTCTTACCGGTAAAGCCATACCCGTGTTTATAATAAGCTTCATCTCCTTTCGTATTGGTAATGAGCTTACCCGTATGATAATGAGTTTATCCGTATGATAATGAGCTTACCCGTGATTTTAACAATGTTAACGTTAGCTTATCCGTTATCCGTCTTTTCTATGGAACTATAATTATCAGCTCTCCTCATTTGCATCAAATGGCGCTACGCTGGCGCTATGGTGCGCTACGGTGGGCCATACGTTATGTTGGTTAAAGTCAGATATTTCCGTTGTTTTTATAGGACGGATTACCGTGGACACGTTCAACTCCTTACCCGTATCACCACGGTTAAGGCCCGTATTACACATCTTCCTTACTCGTATTTATAATTCTTACGGGTAAAGCATACCCGTGTTTATAATAAGCTTCATCTCCTTGCGTATTGATAATGAGCTTACCCGTATGATAATGAGCTTATCCGTATGATAATGAGCTTACCCGTGATTTTAACAAGGTTAACATTAGCTTATCCGTTATCCGTCTTTTCTATGGAACTATAATTATCAGCTCTCCTCATTTGCATCAAATGGCGCTACGCTGGCGCTATGGTGCGCTACGGTGGGCCATACGTTATGTTGGTTAAAGTCAGATTTTTCCGTTGTTTTTATAGGACGGGTTACCATGGACACGTTCAACTCCTTACCCGTATCACCACGGTTAAGGCCCGTAAATTACACATCTTCCTTACTCGTATTTATAATTCTTACCGGTAAAGCCATACCCGTGTTTATAATAAGCTTCATCTCCTTTCGTATTGATAATGAGCTTACCCGTATGATAATGAGCTTATCCGTATGATAATGAGCTTACCCGTGATTTTAACAAGGTTAACGTTAGCTTATCCGTTATCCGTCTTTTCTATGGAACTATAATTATCAGCTCTCCTCATTTGCATCAAATGGCGCTACGCTGGCGCTATGGTGCGCTACGGTGGGCCATACGTTATGTTGGTTAAAGTCAGATATTTCCGTTGTTTTTATAGGACGGATTACCATGGACACGTTCAACTCCTTACCCGTATCACTACGGTTAAGGCCCGTATTACACATCTTCCTTACTCGTATTTATAAATCTTACCGGTAAAGCATACCCGTGTTTATAATAAGCTTCATCTCCTTTCGTATTGATAATGAGCTTACCCGTATGATAATGAGTTTATCCGTATGATAATGAGCTTACCCGTGATTTTAACAAGGTTAACATTAGCTTATCCGTTATCCGTCTATTCTATGGAACTATAATTATCAGCTCTCCTCATTTGCATCAAATACGAAAGGAGATGAAGCTTATTATAAACACGGGTATGGTTTACCGGTAAGAATTATAAATACGAGTAAGGAGTTGAACGTGTCCATGGTAATCCGTCCTATAAAAACAACGGAAATATCTGACTTTAACCAACATAACGTATGGCCCACCGTAGCGCACCATAGCGCCAGCGTAGCGCCATTTCATGCAAATGAGGAGAGCTGATAATTATAGTTGCATAGAAAAGACGGATATAACGGATAAGCTAATGTTAACCTTGTTAAAATCACGGGTAAGCTCATTATCATACGGATAAGCTCATTATCATACTGGTAAGCTCATTATCAATACGAAAGGAGATGAAGCTTATTATAAACACGGGTATGGTTTACCGGTAAGAATTATAAATACGAGTAAGGAAGATGTGTAATACGGGTAAGGAGTTGAACGTGTCCATAGTAATCCGTCCTATAAAAACAACGGAAATATCTGACTTTAACCAACATAACGTATGGCCCACCGTAGCGCACCATAGCGCCAGTGTAGCGCCATTTGATGCAAATGAGGAGAGCTGATTACTGATAATTATAGTTCCATAGAATAGACGGATAACGGATAAGCTAATGTTAACCTTGTTAAAATCACGGGTAAGCTCATTATCATACGGATAAGCTCATTATCATACGGGTAAGCTCATTATCAATACGAAAGGAGATGAAGCTTATTATAAACACGGGTATGCTTTACCGGTAAGAATTATAAATACGAATAAGGAAGATGTGTAATACGGGTCTTAACCGTGGTGATGCGGGTAAGGAGTTGAACGTGTCCATGGTAATCCGTCCTATAAAAACAACGGAAATATCTGACTTTAACCAACATAACGTATGGCCCACCGTAGCGCACCATAGCGCAAGCGTAGCGCCATTTGATGCAAATGAGGAGAGCTGATAATTATAGTTCCATAGAAAAGACGGATAACGGATAAGCTAACGTTAACCTTGTTAAAATCACGGGTAAGCTCATTATCATACGGATAAGCTCATTATCATACGGGTAAGCTCATTATCAATACGAAAGGAGATGAAGCTTATTATAAACACGGGTATGGCTTTACCGGTAAGAATTATAAATACGAGTAAGGAAGATGTGTAATTTACGGGCCTTAACCGTGATGATACGGGTAAGGAGTTGAACGTGTCCATGGTAATCCGTCCTATATAAACAACGCAAAAATCTGACTTTAACCAACATAACATATGGCCCACCGTAGCGCACCATAGCGCCAGCGTAGCGCCATTTGATGCAAATGAGGAGAGCTGATAATTATAGTTCCATAGAAAAGACGGATAACGGATAAGCTAATGTTAACCTTGTTAAAATCACGGGTAAGCTCATTATCATACGGATAAGCTCATTATCATACGGGTAAGCTCATTATCAATACGAAAGGAGATGAAGCTTATTATAAACACGGGTATGGCTTTACCGGTAAGAATTATAAACACGAGTAAGGAAGATGTGTAATATACGGGCCTTAACCGTGGTGATACGCCTAAGGAGTTGAACGTGTCCATGGTAATCCGTCCTATATAAACAACGGAAATATCTGACTTTAACCAACATAACGTATGGCCCACCGTAGCGCACCATAGCGCCAGCGTAGCGCCATTTGATCGCAAATGAGGAGAGCTGATAATTATAGTTCCATAGAAAAGACGGATAACGGATAAGCTAACGTTAACCTTGTTAAAATCACGGGTAAGCTCATTATCATACGGATAAGCTCATTATCAATACGAAAGGAGATGAAGCTTATTATAAACACGGGTATGCTTTACCTGTAAGAATTATAAATACGAGTAAGGAAGATGTGTAATTTACGGGCCTTAACCGTGGTGATACGGGTAAGGAGTTGAACGTGTCCATGGTAATCCGTCCTATAAAAACAACGGAAATATCTGACTTTAACCAACATAACGTATGGCCCACCGTAGCGCACCATAGCGCCAGCGTAGCGCCATTTGATGCAAATGAGGAGAGCTGATAATTATAGTTCCATAGAAAAGACGGATAACGGATAAGCTAACGTTAACCTTGTTAAAATCACGGGTAAGCTCATTATCATACGGATAAGCTCATTATCATACGGGTAAGCTCATTATCAATACGAAAGGAGATGAAGCTTATTATAAACACGGGTATGGCTTTACCGGTATGAATTATAAATACGAGTAAGGAAGATGTGTAATTTACGGGCCTTAACCGTGATGATACGGGTAAGGAGTTGAACGTGTCCATGGTAATCCGTCCTATAAAAACAACGCAAAAATCTGACTTTAACCAACATAACATATGGCCCACCGTAGCGCACCATAGCGCCAGCGTAGCGCCATTTGATGCAAATGAGGAGAGCTGATAATTATAGTTCCATAGAAAAGACGGATAACGGATAAGCTAATGTTAACCTTGTTAAAATCACGGGTAAGCTCATTATCATACGGATAAGCTCATTATCATACGGGTAAGCTCATTATCAATACGAAAGGAGATGAAGCTTATTATAAACACGGGTATGGCTTTACCGGTAAGAATTATAAACACGAGTAAGGAAGATGTGTAATATACGGGCCTTAACCGTGGTGATACGCCTAAGGAGTTGAACGTGTCCATGGTAATCCGTCCTATATAAACAACGGAAATATCTGACTTTAACCAACATAACGTATGGCCCACCGTAGCGCACCATAGCGCCAGCGTAGCGCCATTTGATCGCAAATGAGGAGAGCTGATAATTATAGTTCCATAGAAAAGACGGATAACGGATAAGCTAACGTTAACCTTGTTAAAATCACGGGTAAGCTCATTATCATACGGATAAGCTCATTATCAATACGAAAGGAGATGAAGCTTATTATAAACACGGGTATGCTTTACCTGTAAGAATTATAAATACGAGTAAGGAAGATGTGTAATACGGGCCTTAACCGTGGTGATACGGGTAAGGAGTTGAACGTGTCCATGGTTATCCGTCCTATAAAAACAACGGAAATATCTGACTTTAACCAACATAACGTATGGCCACACCGTAGCGCACCATAGCGCCAGTGTAGCGCCATTTGATGCAAATGAGGAGAGCTGATAATTATAGTTCCATAGAATAGACGGATAACGGATAAGCTAATGTTAACCTTGTTAAAATCACGGGTAAGCTCATTATCATACGGATAAGTTCATTATCATACGGGTAAGCTCATTATCAATACGAAAGGAGATGAAGCTTATTATAAACACGGGTATGCTTTACCGGTAAGAATTATAAATACGAGTAAGGAAGATGTGTAATACGGGCCTTAACCGTGGTGATGCGGTAAGGAGTTGAACGTGTCCATGGTAATCCGTCCTATAAAAACAACGGAAATATCTGACTTTAACCAACATAACGTATGGCCCACCGTAGCGCACCATAGCGCCAGCGTAGCGCCATTTGATGCAAATGAGGAGAGCTGATAATTATAGTTCCATAGAAAAGACGGATAACGGATAAGCTCATGTTAACCTTGTTAAAATCACGGGTAAGCTCATTATCATACGGATAAGCTCATTATCATACGGGTAAGCTCATTATCAATACGAAAGGAGATGAAGCTTATTATAAACACGGGTATGCTTTACCGGTAAGAATTATAAATACGAGTAAGGAAGATGTGTAATTACGGGCCTTAACCGTGGTGATACGGGTAAGGAGTTGAACGTGTCCATGGTAATCCGCCCTATAAAAACAACGCAAAAATCTGACTTTAACCAACATAACGTATGGCCCACCGTAGCGCACCATAGCGCCAGCGTAGCGCCATTTGATGCAAATGAGGAGAGCTGATAATTATAGTTCCATAGAAAAGACGGATAACGGATAAGCTAATGTTAACCTTGTTAAAATCACGGGTAAGCTCATTATCATACGGATAAGCTCATTATCATACGGGTAAGCTCATTATCAATACGAAAGGAGATGAAGCTTATTATAAACACGGGTATGGCTTTACCGGTAAGAATTATAAACACAAGTAAGGAAGATGTGTAATATACGGGCCTTAACCGTGGTGATACGGGTAAGGAGTTGAACGTGTCCATGGTAATCCGTCCTATAAAAACAACGCAAATATCTGACTTTAACCAACATAACGTATGGCCCACCGTAGCGCATCATAGCGCCAGCGTAGCGCCATTTGATGCAAATGAGGAGAGCTGATAATTATAGTTGAATAGAAAAGACGGATAACGGATAAGCTAATGTTAACCTTGTTAAAATCACGGGTAAGCTCATTATCATACGGATAAGCTCATTATCATACGGGTAAGCTCATTATCAATACGAAAGGAGATGAAGCTTATTATAAACACGGATATGGCTTTACCGGTAAGAATTATAAATACGAGTAAGGAAGATGTGTAATTTACGGGCCTTAACCGTAGTGATACGGGTAAGGAGTTGAACGTGTCCATGGTAATCCGTCCTATAAAAACAACGCAAAAATCTGACTTTAACCAACATAACGTATGGCCCACCGTAGCGCACCATAGCGCCAGCGTAGCGCCATTTGATGCAAATGAGGAGAGCTGATAATTATAGTTCCATAGAAAAGACGGATAACGGATAAGCTAATGTTAACCTTGTTAAAATCACGGGTAAGCTCATTGTCATACGGATAAGCTCATTATCATACGGGTAAGCTCATTATCAATACGAAAGGAGATGAAGCTTATTATAAACACGGGTATGGCTTTACCGGTAAGAATTATAAACACAAGTAAGGAAGATGTGTAATATACGGGCCTTAACCGTGGTGATACGGGTAAGGAGTTGAACGTGTCCATGGTAATCCGTCCTATATAAACAACGGAAATATCTGACTTTAACCAACATAACGTATGGCCCACCGTAGCGCACCATAGCGCCAGCGTAGCGCCATTTGATCGCAAATGAGGAGAGCTGATAATTATAGTTCCATAGAAAAGACGGATAACGGATAAGCTAACGTTAACCTTGTTAAAATCACGGGTAAGCTCATTATCATACGGATAAGCTCATTATCAATACGAAAGGAGATGAAGCTTATTATAAACACGGGTATGCTTTACCTGTAAGAATTATAAATACGAGTAAGGAAGATGTGTAATACGGGCCTTAACCGTGGTGATACGGGTAAGGAGTTGAACGTGTCCATGGTAATCCGTCCTATTAAAACAACGGAAATATCTGACTTTAACCAACATAACGTATGGCCACACCGTAGCGCACCATAGCGCCAGTGTAGCGCCATTTGATGCAAATGAGGAGAGCTGAAAATTATAGTTCCATAGAATAGACGGATAACGGATAAGCTAATGTTAACCTTGTTAAAATCACGGGTAAGCTCATTATCATACGGATAAGCTCATTATCATACGGGTAAGCTCATTATCAATACGAAAGGAGATGAAGCTTATTATAAACACGGGTATGCTTTACCGGTAAGAATTATAAATACGAGTAAGGAAGATGTGTAATTTACGGGCCTTAACCGTGGTGATACGGGTAAGGAGTTGAACGTGTCCATGGTAATCCGCCCTATAAAAACAACGCAAAAATCTGACTTTAACCAACATAACGTATGGCCCACCGTAGCGCACCATAGCGCCAGCGTAGCGCCATTTGATGCAAATGAGGAGAGCTGATAATTATAGTTCCATAGAAAAGACGGATAACGGATAAGCTAATGTTAACCTTGTTAAAATCACGGGTAAGCTCATTATCATACGGATAAGCTCATTATCATACGGGTAAGCTCATTATCAATACGAAAGGAGATGAAGCTTATTATAAACACGGGTATGCTTTACCTGTAAGAATTATAAATACGAGTAAGGAAGATGTGTAATACGGGCCTTAACCGTGGTGATACGGGTAAGGAGTTGAACGTGTCCATGGTAATCCGTCCTATTAAAACAACGGAAATATCTGACTTTAACCAACATAACGTATGGCCACACCGTAGCGCACCATAGCGCCAGTGTAGCGCCATTTGATGCAAATGAGGAGAGCTGATAATTATAGTTCCATAGAATAGACGGATAACGGATAAGCTAATGTTAACCTTGTTAAAATCACGGGTAAGCTCATTATCATACGGATAAGTTCATTATCATACGGGTAAGCTCATTATCAATACGAAAGGAGATGAAGCTTATTATAAACACGGGTATGCTTTACCGGTAAGAATTATAAATACGAGTAAGGAAGATGTGTAATACGGGCCTTAACCGTGGTGATGCGGGTAAGGAGTTGAACGTGTCCATGGTAATCCGTCCTATAAAAACAACGGAAATATCTGACTTTAACGAACATAACGTGTGGCCCACCGTAGCGCACCATAGCGCCAGCGTAGCGCCATTTGATGCAAATGAGGAGAGCTGATAATTATAGTTCCATAGAAAAGACGGATAACGGATAAGCTCATGTTAACCTTGTTAAAATCACGGGTAAGCTCATTATCATACGGATAAGCTCATTATCATACGGGTAAGCTCATTATCAATACGAAAGGAGATGAAGCTTATTATAAACACGGGTATGCTTTACCGGTAAGAATTATAAATACGAGTAAGGAAGATGTGTAATTTACGGGCCTTAACCGTGGTGATACGGGTAAGGAGTTGAACGTGTCCATGGTAATCCGCCTATAAAAACAACGCAAAAAATCTGACTTTAACCAACATAACGTATGGCCCACCGTAGCGCGCCATAGCGCCAGCGTAGCGCCATTTGATGCAAATGAGGAGAGCTGATAATTATAGTTCCATAGAAAAGACGGATAACGGATAAGCTAATGTTAACCTTGTTAAAATCACGGGTAAGCTCATTATCATACGGATAAGCTCATTATCATACGGGTAAGCTCATTATCAATACGAAAGGAGATGAAGCTTATTATAAACACGGGTATGGCTTTACCGGTAAGAATTATAAACACAAGTAAGGAAGATGTGTAATATACGGGCCTTAACCGTGGTGATACGGGTAAGGAGTTGAACGTGTCCATGGTAATCCGTCCTATAAAAACAACGCAAATATCTGACTTTAACCAACATAACGTATGGCCCACCGTAGCGCACCATAGCGCCAGCGTAGCGCCATTTGATGCAAATGAGGAGAGCTGATAATTATAGTTGAATAGAAAAGACGGATAACGGATAAGCTAATGTTAACCTTGTTAAAATCACGGTAAGCTCATTATATCATACGGATAAGCTCATTATCATACGGGTAAGCTCATTATCAATACGAAAGGAGATGAAGCTTATTATAAAACACGGGTATGGCTTTACCGGTAAGAATTATAAATACGAGTAAGGAAGATGTGTAATTTACGGGCCTTAACCGTATTGATACGGGTAAGGAGTTGAACGTGTCCATGGTAATCCGTCCTATAAAAACAACGCAAAAATCTGACTTTAACCAACATAACGTATGGCCCACCGTAGCGCACCATAGTGCCAGCGTAGCGCCATTTGATGCAAATGAGGAGAGCTGATAATTATAGTTCCATAGAAAAGACGATAACGGATAAGCTAATGTTAACCTTGTTAAAATCACGGGTAAGCTCATTGTCATACGGATAAGCTCATTATCATACGGGTAAGCTCATTATCAATACGAAAGGAGATGAAGCTTATTATAAACACGGGTATGGCTTTACCGGTAAGAATTATAAACACAAGTAAGGAAGATGTGTAATATACGGGCCTTAACCGTGGTGATACGGGTAAGGAGTTGAACGTGTCCATGGTAATCCGTCCTATAAAAACAACGGAAATATCTGACTTTAACCAACATAACGTATGGCCACACCGTAGCGCATCATAGCGCCAGTGTAGCGCCATTTGATGCAAATGAGGAGAGCTGATAATTATAGTTCCATAGAATAGACGGATAACGGATAAGCTAATGTTAACCTTGTTAAAATCACGGGTAAGCTCATTATCATACGGATAAGTTCATTATCATACGGGTAAGCTCATTATCAATACGAAAGGAGATGAAGCTTATTATAAACACGGGTATGCTTTACCGGTAAGAATTATAAATACGAGTAAGGAAGATGTGTAATACGGGCCTTAACCGTGGTGATGCGGGTAAGGAGTTGAACGTGTCCATGGTAATCCGTCCTATAAAAACAACGGAAATATCTGACTTTAACCAACATAACGTATGGCCCACCGTAGCGCACCATAGCGCCAGCGTAGCGCCATTTGATGCAAATGAGGAGAGCTGATAATTATAGTTCCATAGAAAAGACGGATAACGGATAAGCTCATGTTAACCTTGTTAAAATCACGGGTAAGCTCATTATCATACGGATAAGCTCATTATCATACGGGTAAGCTCATTATCAATACGAAAGGAGATGAAGCTTATTATAAACACGGGTATGGCTTTACCGGTAAGAATTATAAACACAAGTAAGGAAGATGTGTAATATACGGGCCTTAACCGTGGTGATACGGGTAAGGAGTTGAACGTGTCCATGGTAATCCGTCCTATGAAAAAAAAAAGCAAATATCTGACTTTAACCAACATAACGTATGGCCCACCGTAGCGCACCATAGCGCCAGCGTAGCGCCATTTGATGCAAATGAGGAGAGCTGATAATTATAGTTCCATAGAAAAGACGGATAACGGATAAGCTAACGTTAACCTTGTTAAAATCACGGGTAAGCTCATTATCATACGGATAAGCTCATCATACGGGTAAGCTCATTATCAATACGAAAGGAGATGAAGCTTATTATAAACATTGGTATGGCTTTACCGGTAAGAATTATAAACACGAGTGAGGAAGATGTGTAATATACGGGCCTTAACCGTGGTGATACGGGTAAGGAGTTGAACGTGTCCATGGTAATCCGTCCTATAAAAACAACGCAAATATCTGACTTTAACCAACATAACGTATGGCCCACCGTAGCGCACCATAGCGCCATTTGATGCAAATGAGGAGAGCTGATAATTATAGTTCTATAGAAAAGACGGATAACGGATAAGCTAACGTTAACCTTGTTAAAATCACGGGTAAGCTCATTATCATACGGATACAGCTCATTATCATACGGGTAAGCTCATTATCAATACGAAAGGAGATGAAGCTTATTATAAACACGGGTATGGCTTTACCGGTAAGAATTATAAACACGAGTAAGGAAGATGTGTAATATACGGGCCTTAACCGTGGTGATACGCGTAAGGAATTGAACGTGTCCATGGTAATCCGTCCTATAAAAACAACGGAAATATCTGACTTTAACCAACATAACGTATGGCCCACCGTAGCGCACCATAGCGCCAGCGTAGCGCCATTTGATCGCAAATGAGGAGAGCTGATAATTATAGTTCCATAGAAAAGACGGATAACGGATAAGCTAACGTTAACCTTGTTAAAATCACGGGTAAGCTCATTATCATACGGATAAGCTCATTATCATACGGGTAAGCTCATTATCAATACGAAAGGAGATGAAGCTTATTATAAACACGGGTATGCTTTACCGGTAAGAATTATAAACACGAGTAAGGAAGATGTGTAATATACGGGCCTTAACCGTGGTGATACGCGTAAGCTAGGAGTTGAACGTGTCCATGGTAATCCGTCCTATAAAAACAACGGAAATATCTGACTTTAACCAACATAACGTATGGCCCACCGTAGCGCACTATAGCGCCAGCGTAGCGCCATTTGATGCAAATGAGGAGAGCTGATAATTATAGTTCCATAGAAAAGACGGATAACGGATAAGCTAACGTTAACCTTGTTAAAATCACGGGTAAGCTCATTATCATACGGATAAGCTCATTATCATACGGGTAAGCTCATTATCAATACGAAAGGAGATGAAGCTTATTATAAACACGGGAATGGCTTTACCGGTAAGAATTATAAATACGAGTAAGGAAGATGTGTAATTTACGGGCCTTAACCGTGGTGATACGGGTAAGGAGTTGAACGTGTCCATGGTAATCCGTCCTATAAAAACAACGCAAAAATCTGACTTTAACCAACATAACGTATGGCCCACCGTAGCGCACCATAGCGCCAGCGTAGCCCCATTTGATGCAAATGAGGAGAGCTGATAATTATAGTTCCATAGAAAAGACGGATAACGGATAAGCTAACGTTAACCTTGTTAAAATCACGGGTAAGCTCATTATCATACGGATAAGCTCATCATACGGGTAAGCTCATTATCAATACGAAAGGAGATGAAGCTTATTATAAACACAGGTATGGCTTTACCGGTAATAATTATAAACACGAGTGAGGAAGATGTGTAATATACGGGCCTTAACCGTGGTGATACGGGTAAGGAGTTGAACGTGTCCATGGTCCGTCCTATTGAAAATCTTTATTTAAACAGGTAAACCTCGTCAACAAAAAGATGGCTGTTTATCAATGAGGGCCCTGTATCAGAAATAAAAATTACAACATATACTGTAGAGTGACAATGACGGCATGCATAAGTCATATGAATATGCTCAAAGATTATATACATACATATAGCAAAGATACTGTAAATAATATACCAAGTTAAGTTAAAAATGTCCTTAATTGGATTTAAATTTAGAAATAGTCTCAAGAGTTTTCATTTCAGTGGTAGTGTATTAAACAGCTAGAGGCTGAATAATTAAATGTCTTCTTGCCTATTTCAGTTCTCACTTTTGGAAGGTTGATATCTATTCTATTACGCCGAGTGTAGTTGTGGTGAAACAAAACAACATTGTCACATAATATTTGTGGTTCAAAGCCATGAAGGTACTTAAATATGGAGACACATAGATGGTATTTGCGTCTGTTCATCAGCGATGTCCAGCCCAGCTCTTCAACGAGATTGACATGATTAGACTGCATGACAAGTTTTCTCCCGCTCGATATTGTAGTTTCGTCTCCAGTTTATCAGCAGAGTTGACTAATTTCATGCCATGCTATGTCACAGTAGTCAAATAGTGGTAAAATCATTGCCTTGTATATATTCGCAGACGCAAGGATAGTTAGATTTGTTCTCAGCCTACTCAACTCCTAATCTGGTCGATACTTTTGACATAAGTGTATTGACATGGTCGTTAAAATTTTAGTTTCTGATCCAGATAAACACCAAGGTATTTAATTGAGGTTACTTGGTTTAGAATTGTACCTTGGATTTTGATGTCACGATTTTCTTGTAATTGTAACGCAGTTTTTGTTGAGTTCCAAAGGTTATTGTTTCTGATTTTCCATAGTGTATTAAAAGCTTGTTCTCATCCATCCAATGGCTAACGTTATCAAGGTCACGGTTCAGAGTTTCATGAACAGTTTTTCATTGTCCTTGTGTGCCCAAAAAATTACAGTGTACATCGGCATAACATTATGATATTTGAAGGTACTTAAGCAGTTTTGGTAAATTCGTTTTATAAACAATGTAAATAATATTGGCCCCAATACAGATCCTTGTGGGACTCGTTATAACATCTCGAGCTGTGAATATACGCCATCAATATTAACAGATTGTTGACGGCAACTTAGATAGCTGCTCAACCATTAGTTTTCTTTTTCAATAATTCCATAACTTGCCAGCTTTCTACTAAGAATGGTATGGTCAACACTGTCAAATGCTTTTCGGAGATCCAAAAAAATTGCACAACACGTCAATAAACTAAGAATCCATGTTGCGTTTAATTGAGTCAGAAAGGTACGTAACTGCAGTCCCCCGTAGAATATGATGCTCGAAATCCACACTGGTATAAGGCGAATAGTAGTTTTTCTCTCTTCGTAAGTACTCAGTAAGTTGAAGTTGCACAGCTCTTCAAAGACTTTGGATATTGCAGGTAGAACCGATATTGGTCGATAATTATCCATATTCTGCAAACTACCTTTCTTGTGTATCGGATCACATTTTTGCATGTTTTAGATCATCCCGGAAGACACCAGAACTGATTGAGAGATTTATGATTTTTGTCAACGAAGGTGAAATTATTTTCGCAGAATCTCTCAGGACACGAGGAGGAATGTTATCAATACCTGGAGATTTGGACGTTTTTAATGAACGCAATTGTTTTTCAACGAAATCATCTGTAACAGGCATCATGATGAAACGGCTACTTGATTCTTTTATGGAATACATGCTATTTGGCGTGCCACCGCAATCGATAGCAGAGGACCATGACGTTGAAGAAGCTTTCTGAACCATTTGCGTAAAGAAATTGCAAAAGGAATTTGCAATGGAAAACTTTATCTGTAATGAGACAGTTTCCAATTTCAATGTTAATTGATCTTTATTACGATTTCGAGTTTTACCATTTGGATAAATGTTTTTGATCGTTTTCCCAAAAATCTTGAGGATTATTTTTGTTTTCATCAATCATTGTCGATTATAACGACTATTTTGCTTTCGAATTTTTATCCTGGTCGTATTTCGTAATCGTTTATATTCCTTCCAATCTTCATCCGATTTGGTCTTTCTTGCTTTAATCAAATAATAGTCCCTTTCTTTAATTAGTTCTTTAATTTACACTATTAATCCAAGGGCAGTTTTTGCCACGAACTTTCTTATCAATTAAGCGGTATATGGTTGTTTACAACTGCAAGGAAGGATGATTTCCAATTTTTCCAGGCTTGATTTACATCTTCACAAAGAAGCTCTTCCCATGGGACATTTTTAAGATCTTCATTAAACTTGGCAGCATTATATCGATTGTAATTTCGGCAGTTTATTGTCCTAGGGGGAAAACCGATGACAGTTTGTTGTTTCCTTACGCATGCAACCATGTCGTGATCACTTAGTCCGTATCTAATGACATCGCATGAAGAAATATTCCAAGGATTTGTCGTCAAAATGAGATCTATGAGAGTACTGGAGGTTGTCGTGATTCTTGTAGGCTTTAAAATCATTTGTTTAAAATTACACACTCGTAAGATTTCTTTCAGTTGTTTTGTTGGCAATCAAGCTTTGTAGATTTAAAAATGCAGTTAAAATCACCAAGGATTATGGCTTCTTTGTTCTCCATATTAACATGGTTGAGACTACTTTGAAATTTATCAGAGAAATCCTTATCCGAATATTCAGAGTTTTCTGGAGGGCGGTAATAGCTACCTAGCAAAATGTTTTACTTCTTGTTTGTGTAATCTCGAGCCAAATACTTTCAGTTACGCCTCTTCGAGATCATCTCTGCGGTGGGCGCATACAGACTTGTGTATATAAACTAACACACCACCACCATTCCGGTTCGATCTTTCCGATATATCGTGTAGTTGGGCATGTGAATTTCAGAAGTATTAATTTCTGGTGATCAGTGGGTCTCCCCTATAGCAAAGGACATGTATGCCAGGATAGAATGGATTAGGAAACGAAGTTCTTCGATTTTAGGAAGTAGAGAACATATGTTTATAACAGAACTTCAAACCACGGCAAGAGAGTAGTTCTCGCAATTCGTTAATTTGTACACAAGACTGAGTTATGTCTATGGTGTCATCTGGAATCGTTGAAGCTAACAGATTGCAAAATAAACTACCTCCTTCCTTCATCATAATCTGGACCAACACATCCGTGATGAAAAACACCTCCACAGCCGCTACATGAAGCCATACCTTGTTGTGACTTTATAGGTTTCAAGCAAGCAACACAATTTGATTTGTTAATAGCAGGAACCAGGATTTACAGCAATGTCCCCCACACCGTTTGCAGTAAGGTGGATAATAGCGTCAATTTGAATGATAAGACATATTACGTCGATAATATACGTCGTTCATCTTCTTGCTGGTTGAACATTTTCTTCGGCTGGACCTGCATTTGGCGATAGCTATTTCTCGTAATATCCTCCCCAACTTTGTATTTGGTAGAGCTGCTGTAGATCTTATGAGCATATATATTATAAACACGGGTCTTCTTTACGTGTAAGACTTAGCATAAAACAAGTCAAGGAAGATGTTGAATAAGAAAGATATAACACAACAATCGTACGACACGACTAACTGCCATGAACAGTATACATGTGTAATCCGTCCTATAAAAACAACGCAAATATCTGACTTTAACCAACATAACGTATGGCCCACCGTAGCGCACCATAGCGCCAGCGTAGCGCCATTTGATGCAAATGAGTAGAGCTGATAATTATAGTTCCATAGAATAGACGGATAACGGATAAGCTCATGTTTAACCTTGTTAAAATCACGGGTAAGCTCATTATCATACGGATAAGCTCATTATCATACGGGTAAGCTCATTATCAATACGAAAGGAGATGAAGCTTATTATAAACACGGGTATGGCTTTACCGGTAAGAATTATAAATACGAGTAAGGAAGATGTGTAATTTACGGGCCTTAACCGTGGTGATACGGGTAAGGAGTTGAACGTGTCCATGGTAATCCGTCCTATAAAAACAACGCAAAAATCTGACTTTAACCAACATAACGTATGGCCCACCGTAGCGCACCATAGCGCCAGCGTAGCGCCATTTGATGCAAATGAGGAGAGCTGATAATTATAGTTCCATAGAAAAGACGGATAACGGATAAGCTAATGTTAACCATGTTAAAATCACGGGTAAGCTCATTATCATACGGATAAGCTCATTATCATACGGGTAAGCTCATTATCAATACGAAAGGAGATGAAGCTTATTATAAACACGGGTATGGCTTTACCGGTAAGAATTATAAATACGAGTAAGGAAGATGTGTAATGTACGGGCCTTAACCGTGGTGATACGGTAAGGAGTTGAACGTGTCCATGGTAATCCGTCCTATAAAAACAACGCAAAAATCTGACTTTAAACCAACATAACGTATGGCCCACCGTAGCGCACCATAGCGCCAGCGTAGCGCCATTTGATGCAAATGAGGAGAGCTGATAATTATAGTTCCATAGAAAAGACGGATAACGGATAAGCTAACGTTAACCTTGTTAAAATCACGGGTAAGCTCATTATCATACGGATAAGCTCATTATCATACGGGTAAGCTCATTATCAATACGAAAGAAGATGAAGCTTATTATAAACACGGGTATGGCTTTAACCAGTAAGAATTATAAATACGAGTAAGAAGATGTGTAATTTACGGGCCTTAACCGTGGTGACACGGGTAAGGAGTTGAACGTGTCGAAGGTAATCCGTCCTATAAAAACAACGCAAAAATCTGACTTTAACCAACATAACGTATGGCCCACCGTAGCGCACCATAGCGCCAGCGTAGCGCCATTTGATGCAAATGAGGAGAGCTGATAATTATAGTTCCATAGAAAAGACTGATAACGGATAAGCTAATGTTAACCTTGTTAAAATCACGGGTAAGCTCATTATCATACGGATAAGCTCATTATCATACGGGTAAGCTCATTATCAATACGAAAGGAGATGAAGCTTATTATAAACACGAGTATGGCTTTACCGGTAAGAATTATAAACACAAGTAAGGAAGATGTATAATATACGGGCCTTAACCGTGGTGATACGGGTAAGGAGTTGAACGTGTCCATGGTAATCCGTCCTATAAAAACAACGGAAATATCTGACTTTAACCAACATAACGTATGGCCCACCGTAGCGCACCATAGCGCCAGCGTAGCGCCATTTGATGCAAATGAGGAGAGCTGATAATTATAGTTCCATAGAAAAGACTGATAACGGATAAGCTAATGTTAACCTTGTTAAAATCACGGGTAAGCTCATTATCATACGGATAAGCTCATTATCATACGGGTAAGCTCATTATCAATACGAAAGGAGATGAAGCTTATTATAAACACGGGTATGCTTTACCGGTAAGAATTATAAATACGAGTAAGGAAGATGTGTAATTTACGGGCCTTAACCGTGGTGATACGGGTAAGGAGTTGAACGTGTCCATGGTAATCCGCCCTATAAAAACAACGCAAAAATCTGACTTTAACCAACATAACGTATGGCCCACCGTAGCGCACCATAGCGCCAGCGTAGCGCCATTTGATGCAAATGAGGAGAGCTGATAATTATAGTTCCATAGAAAAGACGGATAACGGATAAGCTAATGTTAACCTTGTTAAAATCACGGGTAAGCTCATTATCATACGGATAAGCTCATTATCATACGGGTAAGCTCATTATCAATACGAAAGGAGATGAAGCTTATTATAAACACGGGTATGGCTTTACCGGTAAGAATTATAAACACAAGTAAGGAAGATGTGTAATATACGGGCCTTAACCGTGGTGATACGGGTAAGGAGTTGAACGTGTCCATGGTAATCCGTCCTATAAAAACAACGCAAAAATCTGACTTTAACCAACATAACGTATGGCCCACCGTAGCGCACCATAGCGCCAGCGTAGCGCCATTTGATGCAAATGAGGAGAGCTGATAATTATAGTTCCATAGAAAAGACGGATAACGGATAAGCTAATGTTAACCTTGTTAAAATCACGGGTAAGCTCATTGTCATACGGATAAGCTCATTATCATACGGGTAAGCTCATTATCAATACGAAAGGAGATGAAGCTTATTATAAACACGGGTATGGCTTTACCGGTAAGAATTATAAACACAAGTAAGGAAGATGTGTAATATACGGGCCTTAACCGTGGTGATACGGGTAAGGAGTTGAACGTGTCCATGGTAATCCGTCCTATATAAACAACGGAAATATCTGACTTTAACCAACATAACGTATGGCCCACCGTAGCGCACCATAGCGCCAGCGTAGCGCCATTTGATCGCAAATGAGGAGAGCTGATAATTATAGTTCCATAGAAAAGACGGATAACGGATAAGCTAACGTTAACCTTGTTAAAATCACGGGTAAGCTCATTATCATACGGATAAGCTCATTATCAATACGAAAGGAGATGAAGCTTATTATAAACACGGGTATGCTTTACCGGTAAGAATTATAAATACGAGTAAGGAAGATGTGTAATACGGGCCTTAACCGTGGTGATACGGGTAAGGAGTTGAACGTGTCCATGGTAATCCGTCCTATTAAAACAACGGAAATATCTGACTTTAACCAACATAACGTATGGCCACACCGTAGCGCACCATAGCGCCAGTGTAGCGCCATTTGATGCAAATGAGGAGAGCTGATAATTATAGTTCCATAGAATAGACGGATAACGGATAAGCTAATGTTAACCTTGTTAAAATCATGGGTAAGCTCATTATCATACGGATAAGTTCATTATCAATACGAAAGGAGATGAAGCTTATTATAAACACGGGTATGCTTTACCGGTAAGAATTATAAATACGAGTAAGGAAGATGTGTAATACGGGCCTTAACCGTGGTGATGCGGGTAAGGAGTTGAACGTGTCCATGGTAATCCGTCCTATAAAAACAACGGAAATATCTGACTTTAACCAACATAACGTATGGCCCACCGTAGCGCACCATAGCGCCAGCGTAGCGCCATTTGATGCAAATGAGGAGAGCTGATAATTATAGTTCCATAGAAAAGACGGATAACGGATAAGCTCATGTTAACCTTGTTAAAATCACGGGTAAGCTCATTATCATACGGATAAGCTCATTATCATACGGGTAAGCTCATTATCAATACGAAAGGAGATGAAGCTTATTATAAACACGGGTATGCTTTACCGGTAAGAATTATAAATACGAGTAAGGAAGATGTGTAATTTACGGGCCTTAACCGTGGTGATACGGGTAAGGAGTTGAACGTGTCCATGGTAATCCGCCCTATAAAAACAACGCAAAAATCTGACTTTAACCAACATAACGTATGGCCCACCGTAGCGCACCATAGCGCCAGCGTAGCGCCATTTGATGCAAATGAGGAGAGCTGATAATTATAGTTCCATAGAAAAGACGGATAACGGATAAGCTAATGTTAACCTTGTTAAAATCACGGGTAAGCTCATTATCATACGGATAAGCTCATTATCATACGGGTAAGCTCATTATCAATACGAAAGGAGATGAAGCTTATTATAAACACGGGTATGGCTTTACCGGTAAGAATTATAAACACAAGTAAGGAAGATGTGTAATATACGGGCCTTAACCGTGGTAAGGAGTTGAACGTGTCCATGGTAATCCGTCCTATAAAAACAACGCAAATATCTGACTTTAACCAACATAACGTATGGCCCACCGTAGCGCACCATAGCGCCAGCGTAGCGCCATTTGATGCAAATGAGGAGAGCTGATAATTATAGTTGAATAGAAAAGACGGATAACGGATAAGCTAATGTTAACCTTGTTAAAATCACGGGTAAGCTCATTATCATACGGATAAGCTCATTATCATACGGGTAAGCTCATTATCAATACGAAAGGAGATGAAGCTTATTATAAACACGGGTATGGCTTTACCGGTAAGAATTATAAATACGAGTGAGGAAGATGTGTAATTTACGGGCCTTAACCGTGGTGATACGGGTAAGGAGTTGAACGTGTCCATGGTAATCCGTCCTATAAAAACAACGCAAAAATCTGACTTTAACCAACATAACGTATGGCCCACCGTAGCGCACCATAGCGCCAGCGTAGCGCCATTTGATGCAAATGAGGAGAGCTGATAATTATAGTTCCATAGAAAAGACGGATAACGGATAAGCTAATGTTAACCTTGTTAAAATCACGGGTAAGCTCATTATCATACGGATAAGCTCATTATCATACGGGTAAGCTCATTATCAATACGAAAGGAGATGAAGCTTATTATAAACACGGGTATGGCTTTACCGGTAAGAATTATAAACACAAGTAAGGAAGATGTGTAATATACGGGCCTTAACCGTGGTGATACGGGTAAGGAGTTGAACGTGTCCATGGTAATCCGTCCTATAAAAACAACGGAAATATCTGACTTTAACCAACATAACGTATGGCCACACCGTAGCGCACCATAGCGCCAGCGTAGCGCCATTTGATGCAAATGAGGAGAGCTGATAATTATAGTTTCCATAGAAAAGACGGATAACGGATAAGCTAATGTTAACCTTGTTAAAAATCACGGGTAAGCTCATTATCATACGGATAAGCTCATTATCATACGGGTAAGCTCATTATCAATACGAAAGGAGATGAAGCTTATTATAAACACGGGTATGCTTTACCGGTAAGAATTATAAATACGAGTAAGGAAGATGTGTAATTTACGGGCCTTAACCGTGGTGATGCGGGTAAGGAGTTGAACGTGTCCATGGTAATTCCGTCCTATAAAAACAACGGAAATATCTGACTTTAACCAACATAACGTATGGCCCACCGTAGCGCACCATAGCGCCAGCGTAGCGCCATTTGATGCAAATGAGGAGAGCTGATAATTATAGTTCCATAGAAAAGACGGATAACGGATAAGCTCATGTTAACCTTGTTAAAATCACGGGTAAGCTCATTATCATACGGATAAGCTCATTATCATACGGGTAAGCTCATTATCAATACGAAAGGAGATGAAGCTTATTATAAACACGGGTATGGCTTTACCGGTAAGAATTATAAACACAAGTAAGGAAGATGTGTAATATACGGGCCTTAACCGTGGTGATACGGGTAAGGAGTTGAACGTGTCCATGGTAATCCGTCCTATGAAAAAAAAACGCAAATATCTGACTTTAACCAACATAACGTATGGCCCACCGTAGCGCACCATAGCGCCAGCGTAGCGCCATTTGATGCAAATGAGGAGAGCTGATAATTATAGTTCCATAGAAAAGACGGATAACGGATAAGCTAACGTTAACCTTGTTAAAATCACGGGTAAGCTCATTATCATACGGATAAGCTCATTATCATACGGGTAAGCTCATTATCAATACGAAAGGAGATGAAGCTTATTATAAACACGGGTATGGCTTTACCGGTAAGAATTATAAACACGAGTGAGGAAGATGTGTAATATACGGGCCTTAACCGTGGTGATACGGGTAAGGAGTTGAACGTGTCCATGGTAATCCGTCCTATAAAAACAACGCAAATATCTGACTTTAACCAACATAACGTATGGCCCACCGTAGCGCACCATAGCGCCATTTGATGCAAATGAGGAGAGCTGATAATTATAGTTCTATAGAAAAGACGGATAACGGATAAGCTAACGTTAACCTTGTTAAAATCACGGGTAAGCTCATTATCATACGGATAAGCTCATTATCATACGGGTAAGCTCATTATCAATACGAAAGGAGATGAAGCTTATTATAAACACGGGTATGGCTTTACCGGTAAGAATTATAAACACAAGTAAGGAAGATGTGTAATATACGGGCCTTAACCGTGGTGATACGGGTAAGGAGTTGAACGTGTCCATGGTAATCCGTCCTATAAAAACAACGCAAATATCTGACTTTAACCAACATAACGTATGGCCCACCGTAGCGCACCATAGCGCCAGCGTAGCGCCATTTGATGCAAATGAGGAGAGCTGATAATTATAGTTCCATAGAAAAGACGGATAACGGATAAGCTAATGTTAACCTTGTTAAAATCACGGGTAAGCTCATTATCATACGGATAAGCTCATTATCATACGGGTAAGCTCATTATCAATACGAAAGGAGATGAAGCTTATTATAAACACGGGTATGGCTTTACCGGTAAGAATTATAAATACGAGTAAGGAAGATGTGTAATTTACGGGCCTTAACCGTGGTGATACGGGTAAGGAGTTGAACGTGTCCATGGTAATCCGTCCTATAAAAACAACGCAAAAATCTGACTTTAACCAACATAACGTATGGCCCACCGTAGCGCACCATAGCGCCAGCGTAGCGCCATTTGATGCAAATGAGGAGAGCTGATAATTATAGTTCCATAGAAAAGACGGATAACGGATAAGCTAATGTTAACCTTGTTAAAATCACGGGTAAGCTCATTGTCATACGGATAAGCTCATTATCATACGGGTAAGCTCATTATCAATACGAAAGGAGATGAAGCTTATTATAAACACGGGTATGGCTTTACCGGTAAGAATTATAAACACAAGTAAGGAAGATGTGTAATATACGGGCCTTAACCGTGGTGATACGGGTAAGGAGTTGAACGTGTCCATGGTAATCCGTCCTATAAAAACAACGGAAATATCTGACTTTAACCAACATAACGTATGGCCACACCGTAGCGCACCATAGCGCCAGTGTAGCGCCATTTGATGCAAATGAGGAGAGCTGATAATTATAGTTCCATAGAATAGACGGATAACGGATAAGCTAATGTTAACCTTGTTAAAATCACGGGTAAGCTCATTATCATACGGATAAGCTCATTATCATACGGGTAAGCTCATTATCAATACGAAAGGAGATGAAGCTTATTATAAACACGGGTATGCTTTACCGGTAAGAATTATAAATACGAGTAAGGAAGATGTGTAATACGGGCCTTAACCGTGGTGATGCGGTAAGGAGTTGAACGTGTCCATGGTAATCCGTCCTATAAAAACAACGGAAATATCTGACTTTAACCAACATAACGTATGGCCCACCGTAGCGCACCATAGCGCCAGCGTAGCGCCATTTGATGCAAATGAGGAGAGCTGATAATTATAGTTCCATAGAAAAGACGGATAAACGGATAAGCTCATGTTAACCTTGTTAAAATCACGGGTAAGCTCATTATCATACGGATAAGCTCATTATCATACGGGTAAGCTCATTATCAATACGAAAGGAGATGAAGCTTATTATAAACACGGGTATGGCTTTACCGGTAAGAATTATAAACACAAGTAAGGAAGATGTGTAATATACGGGCCTTAACCGTGGTGATACGGGTAAGGAGTTTGAACGTGTCCATGGTAATCCGTCCTATAAAAACAACGCAAATATCTGACTTTAACCAACATAACGTATGGCCCACCGTAGCGCACCATAGCGCCAGCGTAGCGCCATTTGATGCAAATGAGGAGAGCTGATAATTATAGTTCCATAGAAAAGACGGATAACGGATAAGCTAACGTTAACCTTGTTAAAATCACGGGTAAGCTCATTATCATACGGATAAGCTCAATCATACGGGTAAGCTCATTATCAATACGAAAGGAGATGAAGCTTATTATAAAACGGGTATGGCTTTACCGGTAAGAATTATAAACACGAGTGAGGAAGATGTGTAATATACGGGCCTTAACCGTGGTGATACGGGTAAGGAGTTGAACGTGTCCATGGTAATCCGTCCTATAAAAACAACGCAAATATCTGACTTTAACCAACATAACGTATGGCCCACCGTAGCGCACCATAGCGCCATTTGATGCAAATGAGGAGAGCTGATAATTATAGTTCTATAGAAAAGACGGATAACGGATAAGCTAACGTTAACCTTGTTAAAATCACGGGTAAGCTCATTATCATACGGATAAGCTCATTATCATACGGGTAAGCTCATTATCAATACGAAAGGAGATGAAGCTTATTATAAACACGGGTATGGCTTTACCGGTAAGAATTATAAACACGAGTAAGGAAGATGTGTAATATACGGGCCTTAACCGTGGTGATACGCGTAAGGAGTTGAACGTGTCCATGGTAATCCGTCCTATAAAAACAACGGAAATATCTGACTTTAACCAACATAACGTATGGCCCACCGTAGCGCACCATAGCGCCAGCGTAGCGCCATTTGATCGCAAATGAGGAGAGCTGATAATTATAGTTCCATAGAAAAGACGGATAACGGATAAGCTAACGTTAACCTTGTTAAAATCACGGGTAAGCTCATTATCATACGGATAAGCTCATTATCATACGGGTAAGCTCATTATCAATACGAAAGGAGATGAAGCTTATTATAAACACGGGTATGGCTTTACCGGTAAGAATTATAAACACGAGTAAGGAAGATGTGTAATATACGGGCCTTAACCGTGGTGATACGCGTAAGCTAGAAGTTGAACGTGTCCATGGTAATCCGTCCTATAAAAACAACGGAAATATCTGACTTTAACCAACATAACGTATGGCCCACCGTAGCGCACCATAGCGCCAGCGTAGCGCCATTTGATGCAAATGAGGAGAGCTGATAATTATAGTTCCATAGAAAAGACGGATAACGGATAAGCTAACGTTAACCTTGTTAAAATCACGGGTAAGCTCATTATCATACGGATAAGCTCATTATCATACGGGTAAGCTCATTATCAATACGAAAGGAGATGAAGCTTATTATAAACACGGGTATGGCTTTACCGGTAAGAATTATAAATACGAGTAAGGAAGATGTGTAATTTACGGGCCTTAACCGTGGTGATACGGGTAAGGAGTTGAACGTGTCCATGGTAATCCGTCCTATAAAAACAACGCAAATATCTGACTTTAACCAACATAACGTATGGCCCACCGTAGCGCACCATAGCGCCAGCGTAGCGCCATTTGATGCAAATGAGGAGAGCTGATAATTATAGTTCCATAGAAAAGACGGATAACGGATAAGCTAACGTTAACCTTGTTAAAATCACGGGTAAGCTCATTATCATACGGATAAGCTCATTATCATACGGGTAAGCTCATTATCAATACGAAAGGAGATGAAGCTTATTATAAACACAGGTATGGCTTTACCGGTAATAATTATAAACACGAGTGAGGAAGATGTGTAATATACGGGCCTTAACCGTGGTGATACGGGTAAGGAGTTGAACGTGTCCATGGTAATCCGTCCTATAAAAACAACGCAAATATCTGACTTTAACCAACATAACGTATGGCCCACCGTAGCGCACCATAGCGCCAGCGTAGCGCCATTTGATGCAAATGAGGAGAGCTGATAATTATAGTTCCATAGAAAAGACGGATAACGGATAAGCTCATGTTAACCTTGTTAAAATCACGGGTAAGCTCATTATCATACGGATAAGCTCATTATCATACGGTAAGCTCATTATCAATACGAAAGGAGATGAAGCTTATTATAAACACGGGTATGGCTTTACCGGTAAGAATTATAAACACAAGTAAGGAAGATGTGTAATATACGGGCCTTAACCGTGGTGATACGGGTAAGGAGTTGAACGTGTCCATGGTAATCCGTCCTATGAAAAAAAAACGCAAATATCTGACTTTAACCAACATAACGTATGGCCCACCGTAGCGCACCATAGCGCCAGCGTAGCGCCATTTGATGCAAATGAGGAGAGCTGATAATTATAGTTCCATAGAAAAGACGGATAACGGATAAGCTAACGTTAACCTTGTTAAAATCACGGGTAAGCTCATTATCATACGGATAAGCTCATCATACGGGTAAGCTCATTATCAATACGAAAGGAGATGAAGCTTATTATAAACACGGGTATGGCTTTACCGGTAAGAATTATAAACACGAGTGAGGAAGATGTGTAATATACGGGCCTTAACCGTGGTGATACGGGTAAGGAGTTGAACGTGTCCATGGTAATCCGTCCTATAAAAACAACGCAAATATCTGACTTTAACCAACATAACGTATGGCCCACCGTAGCGCACCATAGCGCCATTTGATGCAAATGAGGAGAGCTGATAATTATAGTTCTATAGAAAAGACGGATAACGGATAAGCTAACGTTAACCTTGTTAAAATCACGGGTAAGCTCATTATCATACGGATAAGCTCATTATCATACGGGTAAGCTCATTATCAATACGAAAGGAGATGAAGCTTATTATAAACACGGGTACGGCTTTACCGGTAAGAATTATAAACACAAGTAAGGAAGATGTGTAATATACGGGCCTTAACCGTGGTGATACGGGTAAGGAGTTGAACGTGTCCATGGTAATCCGTCCTATAAAAACAACGCAAATATCTGACTTTAACCAACATAACGTATGGCCCACCGTAGCGCACCATAGCGCCAGCGTAGCGCCATTTGATGCAAATGAGGAGAGCTGATAATTATAGTTGAATAGAAAAGACGGATAACGGATAAGCTAATGTTAACCTTGTTAAAATCACGGGTAAGCTCATTATCATACGGATAAGCTCATTATCATACGGGTAAGCTCATTATCAATACGAAAGGAGATGAAGCTTATTATAAACACGGGTATGGCTTTACCGGTAAGAATTATAAATACGAGTAAGGAAGATGTGTAATTTACGGGCCTTAACCGTAGTGATACGGGTAAGGAGGTTGAACGTGTCCATGGTAATCCGTCCTATAAAAACAACGCAAAAATCTGACTTTAACCAACATAACGTATGGCCCACCGTAGCGCACCATAGCGCCAGCGTAGCGCCATTTGATGCAAATGAGGAGAGCTGATAATTATAGTTCCATAGAAAAGACGGATAACGGATAAGCTAATGTTAACCTTGTTAAAATCACGGGTAAGCTCATTGTCATACGGATAAGCTCATTATCATACGGGTAAGCTCATTATCAATACGAAAGGAGATGAAGCTTATTATAAACACGGGTATGGCTTTACCGGTAAGAATTATAAACACAAGTAAGGAAGATGTGTAATATACGGGCCTTAACCGTGGTGATACGGGTAAGGAGTTGAACGTGTCCATGGTAATCCGTCCTATAAAAACAACGGAAATATCTGACTTTAACCAACATAACGTATGGCCACACCGTAGCGCACCATAGCGCCAGTGTAGCGCCATTTGATGCAAATGAGGAGAGCTGATAATTATAGTTCCATAGAATAGACGGATAACGGATAAGCTAATGTTAACCTTGTTAAAATCACGGGTAAGCTCATTATCATACGGATAAGCTCATTATCATACGGGTAAGCTCATTATCAATACGAAAGGAGATGAAGCTTATTATAAACACGGGTATGCTTTACCGGTAAGAATTATAAATACGAGTAAGGAAGATGTGTAATACGGGCCTTAACCGTGGTGATGCGGGTAAGGAGTTGAACGTGTCCATGGTAATCCGTCCTATAAAAACAACGGAAATATCTGACTTTAACCAACATAACGTATGGCCCACCGTAGCGCACCATAGCGCCAGCGTAGCGCCATTTGATGCAAATGAGGAGAGCTGATAATTATAGTTCCATAGAAAAGACGGATAACGGATAAGCTCATGTTAACCTTGTTAAAATCACGGGTAAGCTCATTATCATACGGATAAGCTCATTATCATACGGGTAAGCTCATTATCAATACGAAAGGAGATGAAGCTTATTATAAACACGGGTATGGCTTTACCGGTAAGAATTATAAACACAAGTAAGGAAGATGTGTAATATACGGGCCTTAACCGTGGTGATACGGGTAAGGAGTTGAACGTGTCCATGGTAATCCGTCCTATGAAAAAAACGCAAATATCTGACTTTAACCAACATAACGTATGGCCCACCGTAGCGCACCATAGCGCCAGCGTAGCGCCATTTGATGCAAATGAGGAGAGCTGATAATTATAGTTCCATAGAAAAGACGGATAACGGATAAGCTAACGTTAACCTTGTTAAAATCACGGGTAAGCTCATTATCATACGGATAAGCTCATCATACGGGTAAGCTCATTATCAATACGAAAGGAGATGAAGCTTATTATAAACATTGGTATGGCTTTACCGGTAAGAATTATAAACACGAGTGAGGAAGATGTGTAATATACGGGCCTTAACCGTGGTGATACGGGTAAGGAGTTGAACGTGTCCATGGTAATCCGTCCTATAAAAACAACGCAAATATCTGACTTTAACCAACATAACGTATGGCCCACCGTAGCGCACCATAGCGCCATTTGATGCAAATGAGGAGAGCTGATAATTATAGTTCTATAGAAAAGACGGATAACGGATAAGCTAACGTTAACCTTGTTAAAATCACGGGTAAGCTCATTATCATACGGATAAGCTCATTATCATACGGGTAAGCTCATTATCAATACGAAAGGAGATGAAGCTTATTATAAACACGGGTATGGCTTTACCGGTAAGAATTATAAACACGAGTAAGGAAGATGTGTAATATACGGGCCTTAACCGTGGTGATACGCGTAAGGAATTGAACGTGTCCATGGTAATCCGTCCTATAAAAACAACGGAAATATCTGACTTTAACCAACATAACGTATGGCCCACCGTAGCGCACCATAGCGCCAGCGTAGCGCCATTTGATCGCAAATGAGGAGAGCTGATAATTATAGTTCCATAGAAAAGACGGATAACGGATAAGCTAACGTTAACCTTGTTAAAATCACGGGTAAGCTCATTATCATACGGATAAGCTCATTATCATACGGGTAAGCTCATTATCAATACGAAAGGAGATGAAGCTTATTATAAACACGGGTATGCTTTACCGGTAAGAATTATAAACACGAGTAAGGAAGATGTGTAATATACGGGCCTTAACCGTGGTGATACGCGTAAGCTAGAAGTTGAACGTGTCCATGGTAATCCGTCCTATAAAAACAACGGAAATATCTGACTTTAACCAACATAACGTATGGCCCACCGTAGCGCACCATAGCGCCAGCGTAGCGCCATTTGATGCAAATGAGGAGAGCTGATAATTATAGTTCCATAGAAAAGACGGATAACGGATAAGCTAACGTTAACCTTGTTAAAATCACGGGTAAGCTCATTATCATACGGATAAGCTCATTATCATACGGGTAAGCTCATTATCAATACGAAAGGAGATGAAGCTTATTATAAACACGGGTATGGCTTAACCGGTAAGAATTATAAATACGAGTAAGGAAGATGTGTAATTTACGGACCTTAACCGTGGTGATACGGGTAAGGAGTTGAACGTGTCCATGGTAATCCGTCCTATAAAAACAACGCAAAAATCTGACTTTAACCAACATAACGTATGGCCCACCGTAGCGCACCATAGCGCCAGCGTACCCCCATTTGATGCAAATGAGGAGAGCTGATAATTATAGTTCCATAGAAAAGACGGATAACGGATAAGCTAACGTTAACCTTGTTAAAATCACGGGTAAGCTCATTATCATACGGATAAGCTCATCATACGGGTAAGCTCATTATCAATACGAAAGGAGATGAAGCTTATTATAAACACAGGTATGGCTTTACCGGTAATAATTATAAACACGAGTGAGGAAGATGTGTAATATACGGGCCTTAACCGTGGTGATACGGGTAAGGAGTTGAACGTGTCCATGGTAATCCGTCCTATAAAAACAACGCAAATATCTGACTTTAACCAACATAACGTATGGCCCACCGTAGCGCACCATAGCGCCAGCGTAGCGCCATTTGATGCAAATGAGTAGAGCTGATAATTATAGTTCCATAGAATAGACGGATAACGGATAAGCTCATGTTAACCTTGTTAAAATCACGGGTAAGCTCATTATCATACGGATAAGCTCATTATCATACGGGTAAGCTCATTATCAATACGAAAGGAGATGAAGCCTATTATAAACACGGGTATGCTTTACCGGTAAGAATTATAAATACGAGTAAGGAAGATGTGTAATTTACGGGCCTTAACCGTGGTGATACGGGTAAGGAGTTGAACGTGTCCATGGTAATCCGTCCTATAAAAACAACGCAAAAATCTGACTTTAACCAACATAACGTATGGCCCACCGTAGCGCACCATAGCGCCAGCGTAGCGCCATTTGATGCAAATGAGGAGAGCTGATAATTATAGTTCCATAGAAAAGACGGATAACGGATAAGCTAATGTTAACCTTGTTAAAATCACGGGTAAGCTCATTATCATACGGATAAGCTCATTATCATACGGGTAAGCTCATTATCAATACGAAAGGAGATGAAGCTTATTATAAACACGGGTATGGCTTTACCGGTAAGAATTATAAATACGAGTAATGAAGATGTGTAATGTACGGGCCTTAACCGTGGTGATACGGGTAAGGAGTTGAACGTGTCCATGGTAATCCGTCCTATAAAAACAACGCAAAAATCTGACTTTAACCAACATAACGTATGGCCCACCGTAGCGCACCATAGCGCCAGCGTAGCGCCATTTGATGCAAATGAGGAGAGCTGATAATTATAGTTCCATAGAAAAGACGGATAACGGATAAGCTAACGTTAACCTTGTTAAAATCACGGGTAAGCTAATTATCATAGGGATAAGCTCATTATCATACGGGTAAGCTAATTATCAATACGAAAGAAGATGAAGCTTATTATAAACACGGGTATGGCTTTACCAGTAAGAATTATAAATACGAGTAAGGAAGATGTGTAATTTACGGGCCTTAACCGTGGTGACACGGGTAAGGAGTTGAACGTGTCCATGGTAATCCGTCCTATAAAAACAACGCAAAAATCTGACTTTAACCAACATAACGTATGGCCCACCGTAGCGCACCATAGCGCCAGCGTAGCGCCATTTGATGCAAATGAGGAGAGCTGATAATTATAGTTCCATAGAAAAGACTGATAACGGATAAGCTAATGTTAACCTTGTTAAAATCACGGGTAAGCTCATTATCATACGGATAAGCTCATTATCATACGGGTAAGCTCATTATCAATACGAAAGAAGATGAAGCTTATTATAAACACGGGTATGGCTTTACCAGTAAGAATTATAAATACGAGTAAGGAAGATGTGTAATTTACGGGCCTTAACCGTGGTGACACGGGTAAGGAGTTGAACGTGTCCATGGTAATCCGTCCTATAAAAACAACGCAAAAATCTGACTTTAACCAACATAACGTATGGCCCACCGTAGCGCACCATAGCGCCAGCGTAGCGCCATTTGATGCAAATGAGGAGAGCTGATAATTATAGTTCCATAGAAAAGACTGATAACGGATAAGCTAATGTTAACCTTGTTAAAATCACGGGTAAGCTCATTATCATACGGATAAGCTCATTATCATACGGGTAAGCTCATTATCAATACGAAAGGAGATGAAGCTTATTATAAACACGGGTATGGCTTTACCGGTAAGAATTATAAACACAAGTAAGGAAGATGTGTAATATACGGGCCTTAACCGTGGTGATACGGGTAAGGAGTTGAACGTGTCCATGGTAATCCGTCCTATAAAAACAACGCAAATATCTGACTTTAACCAACATAACGTATGGCCCACCGTAGCGCACCATAGCGCCAGCGTAGCGCCATTTGATGCAAATGAGGAGAGCTGATAATTATAGTTGAATAGAAAAGACGGATAACGGATAAGCTAATGTTAACCTTGTTAAAATCACGGGTAAGCTCATTATCATACGGATAAGCTCATTATCATACGGGTAAGCTCATTATCAATACGAAAGGAGATGAAGCTTATTATAAACACGGGTATGGCTTTACCGGTAAGAATTATAAATACGAGTAAGGAAGATGTGTAATTTACGGGCCTTAACCGTGGTGATACGGGTAAGGAGTTGAACGTGTCCATGGTAATCCGTCCTATAAAAACAACGCAAAAATCTGACTTTAACCAACATAACGTATGGCCCACCGTAGCGCACCATAGCGCCAGCGTAGCGCCATTTGATGCAAATGAGGAGAGCTGATAATTATAGTTCCATAGAAAAGACGGATAACGGATAAGCTAATGTTAACCTTGTTAAAATCACGGGTAAGCTCATTATGATACGGATAAGCTCATTATCATACGGGTAAGCTCATTATCAATATGAAAGGAGATGAAGCTTATTATAAACACGGGTATGGCTTTACCGGTAAGAATTATAAACACAAGTAAGGAAGATGTGTAATATACGGGCCTTAACCGTGGTGATACGGGTTAGGAGTTGAACGTGTCCATGGTAATCCGTCCTATAAAAACAACGCAAATATCTGACTTTAACCAACATAACGTATGGCCCACCGTAGCGCACCATAGCGCCAGCGTAGCGCCATTTGATGCAAATGAGGAGCAGGGGCGGATCTAGGGGTAGTCAAATCGGTCACGCGACTAACGTAGAAATTGCATAGTCATAAATTAACTCAGTTAATTATATTCAAATCGCGGTCCAGTAATTAATTATTCCAGGTGTCAAATTTCGTTCAGCGCTGACTTTTCCCAAAGCAATATAGCTTAGTCAAACCAGCGGTCTTACGCGTGAGCAGTGACTAACTTGTTGCCGAATCTAGCTATTTGATTGGTCCACAGTCAATGTTGACCACTTTCCGGGGAGTTCTGACCGGCTTTGAGCGGTCAGGGGCTCATAAACAAGCTATATGATTGGCTAATTCGAAAAATATCTGAATAGTCATTGGGTGTATTTTTTTGGTTAGTCATGACTTATCGCAGCGTGGGGTATATGCTTCAGAGTTCAGCATAACGGTTACTACGGCCTTTCTGATCGAAGCTTGACTACGAAGGTTCAATTTCCGACTTGTCAGAGTAAATCAGATTATCAGAGCATACTGCTATAGTGCTATGTCTGCGGGAAGTATTTCATACGAAACCGTACTTTGAAAATGAAGATCGGGAAAATCTCCGAGATATTTATGCTGGTCTAAAGCAACGAATCGACGCGTTGCCAAACGTCTCGCTCGAGGAGCTCATGAGCGCCATCAACAACACGAGCTTGACGCTCAGTAGAAATTTCGCTGCCGAATCGTACATCCCCAAGTATGTTCGAGACGACAAGAAGATTTTCTGTCGACGAACTACTCAGTGCGGTAAACAGCACTTCAAGCTTTCTTAGCAGGAATTTTGGCGCAGAGAAACTAATCTAAAAGATGTCCGCGATCGGAAAGGCAAGGGTTGTACGGGCCACGGCGATCATGTAAATGTATATATTTATTGATAAACTACTGTCTTACTAGTCTTAAACTAGTGTATTGATAATCTAGTATTGCTATTGCGAATTGTGCGTCTCTGGCCGTAATCGTTGCTCAATTACCATATAACATATATTTACATATATACCGTCGACAAAACGACGATTAAGATTAAGCTATATTCGATTCGAGTTTACCGGTTCCGCGTAACCTATATTTAAGCGTTTCGTATTGATTTTAAAAAGGTTTAAACTTCATATTGACCGATTGTTGTTGAACCTCGTTGTCTGGTGTATGAAATACGACCTGGCTATTCATTGCTTTTGACAGGAAGTTGAGAATAAATAATTCATGTTTTATCAAAGTTCGAATTGGACAAAAAAACTTAATAAAAATAATAAAATGTTTCATAAAAACATGTTTGAAAACATTAAAACAAATGCTCACAATTGCTGTCAGATTGCGGGAAATGCCATTTCAGAGACCCAAATTCAAAAAATTTCCGGGGGAGAATGCCCCCGTACCCTCCTACAGATGTGTACCCCGCCATTTTGACTAAGGTATAAAAATTCCTAGATCCGCCCCTGATGAGGAGAGCTGATAATTATAGTTGAATAGAAAAGACGGATAACGGATAAGCTAATGTTAACCTTGTTAAAATCACGGGTAAGCTCATTATCATACGGATAAGCTCATTATCATACGGGTAAGCTCATTATCAATACGAAAGGAGATGAAGCTTATTATAAACACGGGTATGGCTTTACCGGTAAGAATTATAAATACGAGTAAGGAAGATGTGTAATTTACGGGCCTTAACCGTGGTGATACGGGTAAGGAGTTGAACGTGTTCATGGTAATCCGTCCTATAAAAACAACGCAAAAATCTGACTTTAACCAACATAACGTATGGCCCACCGTAGCGCACCATAGCGCCAGCGTAGCGCCATTTGATGCAAATGAGGAGAGCTGATAATTATAGTTCCATAGAAAAGACGGATAACGGATAAGCTAACGTTAACCTTGTTAAAATCACGGGTAAGCTCATTATCATACGGATAAGCTCATTATCATACGGGTAAGCTCATTATCAATACGAAAGGAGATGAAGCTTATTATAAACACGGGTATGGCTTTACCGGTAAGAATTATAAATACGAGTAAGGAAGATGTGTAATACGGGCCTTAACCGTGGTGATGCGGGTAAGGAGTTGAACGTGTCCATGGTAATCCGTCCTATAAAAACAACGGAAATATCTGATTTTAACCAACATAACGTATGGCCCACCGTAGCGCACCATAGCGCCAGCGTAGCGCCATTTGATGCAAATGAGGAGAGCTGATAATTATAGTTTCATAGAAAAGACGGATAACGGATAAGCTAACGTTGACCTTGTTAAAATCACGGGTAAGCTCATTATCATACGGATAAGCTCATTATCATACGGGTAAGCTCATTATCAATACGAAAGGAGATGAAGCTTATTATAAACACGGGTATGGCTTTACCATTAAGAATTATAAACACGAGTAAGGAAGATGTGTAATATACGGGCCTTAACCGTGGTGATACGCGTAAGCTAGGAGTTGAACGTGTCCATGGTAATCCGTCCTATAAAAACAACGCAAATATCTGACTTTAACCAACATAACGTATGGCCCACCGTAGCGCACCATAGCGCCAGCGTAGCGCCATTTGATGCAAATGATGAGAGCTGATAATTATAGTTCCATAGAAAAGACGGATAACGGATAAGCTAACGTTAACCTTGTTAAAATCACGGGTAAGCTCATTATCATACGGATAAGCTCATTATCATACGGGTAAGCTCATTATCAATACGAAAGGAGATGAAGCTTATTATAAACACGGGTATGGCTTTGCCGGTAAGAATTATAAATACGAGTAAGGAAGATGTGTAATTTACGGGCCTTAACCGTGGTGATACGGGTAAGGAGTTGAACGTGTCCATGGTAATCCGTCCTATAAAAACAACGCAAAAATCTGACTTTAACCAACATAACGTATGGCCCACCGTAGCGCACCATAGCGCCAGCGTAGCGCCATTTGATGCAAATGAGGAGAGCTGATAATTATAGTTCCATAGAAAAGACGGATAACGGATAAGCTAATGTTAAGCTTGTTAAAATCACGGGTAAGCTCATTATCATACGGAGAAGCTCATTATCATACGGGTAAGCTCATTATCAATACGAAAGGAGATGAAGCTTATTATAAACACGGGTATGGCTTTACCGGTAAGAATTATAAACACAAGTAAGGAAGATGTGTAATATACGGGCCTTAACCGTGGTGATACGGGTAAGGAGTTGAACGTGTCCATGGTAATCCGTCCTATAAAAACAACGCAAATATCTGACTTTAACCAACATAACGTATGGCCCACCGTAGCGCACCATAGCGCCAGCGTAGCGCCATTTGATCGCAAATGAGGAGAGCCGATAATTATAGTTCCATAGAAAAGACGGATAACGGATAAGCTAACGTTAACCTTGTTAAAATCACGGGTAAGCTCATTATCATACGGATAAGCTCATTATCATACGGGTAAGCTCATTATCAATACGAAAGGAGATGAAGCTTATTATAAACACGGGTATGGCTTTACCGGTAAGAATTATAAACACGAGTAAGGAAGATGTGTAATATACGGGCCTTAACCGTGGTGATACGCGTAAGGAGTTGAACGTGTCCATGGTAATCCGTCCTATAAAAACAACGCAAATATCTGACTTTAACCAACATAACGTATGGCCCACCGTAGCGCACCATAGCGCCAGCGTAGCGCCATTTGATGCAAATGAGGAGAGCTGATAATTATAGTTCCATAGAAAAGACGGATAACGGATAAGCTCATGTTAACCTTGTTAAAATCACGGGTAAGCTCATTATCATACGGATAAGCTCATTATCATACGGGTAAGCTAATTATCAATACGAAAGGAGATGAAGCTTATTATAAACACGGGTATGGCTTTAGCGGTAAGAATTATAAATACGAGTTAGGAAGATGTGTAATTTACGGGCCTTAACCGTGGTGATACGGGTAAGGAGTTGAACGTGTCCATGGTAATCCGTCCTATAAAAACAACGCAAAAATCTGACTTTAACCAACATAACGTATGGCCCACCGTAGCGCACCATAGCGCCAGCGTAGCGCCATTTGATGCAAATGAGGAGAGCTGATAATTATAGTTCCATAGAAAAGACGGATAACGGATAAGCTAACGTTAACCTTGTTAAAATCACGGGTAAGCTCATTATCATACGGATAAGCTCATTATCATACGGGTAAGCTCATTATCAATACGAAAGGAGATGAAGCTTATTATAAACACGGGTATGGCTTTACCGGTAAGAATTATAAATACGAGTAAGGAAGATGTGTAATTTACGGGCCTTAACCGTGGTGATACGGGTAAGGAGTTGAACGTGTCCATGGTAATCCGTCCTATAAAAACAACGCAAAAATCTGACTTTAACCAACATAACGTATGGCACACCGTAGCGCACCATAGCGCCAGCGTAGCGCCATTTGATGCAAATGAGGAGAGCTGATAATTATAGTTCGATAGAAAAGACGGATAACGGATAAGCTAATGTTAACCTTGTTAAAATCACGGGTAAGCTCATTATCATACGGATAAGCTCATTATCATACGGGTAAGCTCATTATCAATACGAAAGGAGATGAAGCTTATTATAAACACGGGTATGGCTTTACCGGTAAGAATTATAAACACAAGTAAGGAAGATGTGTAATATACGGGCCTTAACCGTGGTGATACGGGTAAGGAGTTGAACGTGTCCATGGTAATCCGTCCTATAAAAACAACGCAAATATCTGACTTTAACCAACATAACGTATGGCCCACCGTAGCGCACCATAGCGCCTGTGTAGCGCCATTTGATGCAAATGAGGAGAGCTGATAATTATAGTTCCATAGAATAGACGGATAACGGATAAGCTAATGTTAACCTTGTTAAAATCACGGGTAAGCTCATTATCATACGGATAAGCTCATTATCATACGGGTAAGCTCATTATCAATACGAAAGGAGATGAAGCTTATTATAAACACGGGTATGCTTTACCGGTAAGAATTATAAATACGAGTAAGGAAGATGTGTAATACGGGCCTTAACCGTGGTGATGCGGGTAAGGAGTTGAACGTGTCCATGGTAATCCGTCCTATAAAAACAACGGAAATATCTGATTTTAACCAACATAACGTATGGCCCACCGTAGCGCACCATAGCGCCAGCGTAGCGCCATTTGATGCAAATGAGGAGAGCTGATAATTATAGTTTCATAGAAAAGACGGATAACGGATAAGCTAACGTTAACCTTGTTAAAATCACGGGTAAGCTCATTATCATACGGATAAGCTCATTATCATACGGGTAAGCTCATTATCAATACGAAAGGAGATGAAGCGTATTATAAACACGGGTATGGCTTTACCGGTAAGAATTATAAACACGAGTAAGGAAGATGTGTAATATACGGGCCTTAACCGTGGTGATACGCGTAAGGAGTTGAACGTGTGCATGGTAATCCGTCCTATAAAAACAACGCAAATATCTGACTTTAACCAACATAACGTATGGCCCACCGTAGCGCACCATAGCGCCAGCGTAGCGCCATTTGATGCAAATGAGGAGAGCTGATAATTATAGTTGAATAGAAAAGACGGATAACGGATAAGCTAAGGTTAACCTTGTTAAAATCACGGGTAAGCTCATTATCATACGGATAAGCTCATTATCATACGGGTAAGCTCATTATCAATACGAAAGGAGATGAAGCTTATTATAAACACGGGTATGGCTTTACCGGTAAGAATTATAAATACGAGTAAGGAAGATGTGTAATTTACGGGCCTTAACCGTGGCGATACGGGTAAGGAGTTGAACGTGTCCATGGTAATCCGTCCTATAAAAACAACGCAAAAATCTGACTTTAACCAACATAACGTATGGCCCACCGTAGCGCACCATAGCGCCAGCGTAGCGCCATTTGATGCAAATGAGGAGAGCTGATAATTATAGTTCCATAGAAAAGACGGATAACGGATAAGCTAACGTTAACCTTGTTAAAATCACGGGTAAGCTCATTATCATACGGATAAGCTCATTATCATACGGGCAAGCTCATTATCAATACGAAAGGAGATGAAGCTTATTATAAACACGGGTATGGCTTTACCGGTAAGAATTATAAATACGAGTAAGGAAGATGTGTAATTTACGGGCCTTAACCGTGGTGATACGGGTAAGGAGTTGAACGTGTCCATGGTAATCCGTCCTATAAAAACAACGGAAATATCTGATTTTAACCAACATAACGTATGGCCCACCGTAGCGCACCATAGCGCCAGCGTAGCGCCATTTGATGCAAATGAGGAGAGCTGATAATTATAGTTCCATAGAAAAGACGGATAACGGATAAGCTAATGTTAACCTTGTTAAAATCACGGGTAAGCTCATTATCATACGGATAAGCTCATTATCATACGGGTAAGCTCATTATCAATACGAAAGGAGATGAAGCTTATTATAAACACGGGTATGGCTTTACCGGTAAGAATTATAAATACGAGTAAGGAAGATGTGTAATTTACGGGCCTTAACCGTGGTGATACGGGTAAGGAGTTGAGCGTCTCCATGGTAATCCGTCCTATAAAAACAACGCAAAAATCTGACTTTAACCAACATAACGTATGGCCCACCGTAGCGCACCATAGCGCCAGCGTAGCGCCATTTGATGCAAATGAGGAGAGCTGATAATTATAGTTCCATAGAAAAGACGGATAACGGATAAGCTAACGTTAACCTTGTTAAAATCACGGGTAAGCTCATTATCATACGGATAAGCTCATTATCATACGGGTAAGCTCATTATCAATACGAAAGGAGATGAAGCTTATTATAAACACGGGTATGGCTTTACCGGTAAGAATTATAAATACGAGTAAGGAAGATGTGTAATTTACGGGCCTTAACCGTGGTGATACGGGTAAGGAGTTGAACGTGTCCATGGTAATCCGTCCTATAAAAACAACGCAAAAATCTGACTTTAACCAACATAACGTATGGCCCACCGTAGCGCACCATAGCGCCAGCGTAGCGCCATTTGATGCAAATGAGGAGAGCTGATAATTATAGTTCCATAGAAAAGACGGATAACGGATAAGCTAACGTTAACCTTGTTAAAATCACGGGTAAGCTCATTATCATACGGATAAGCTCATTATCATACGGGTAAGCTCATTATCAATACGAAAGGAGATGAAGCTTATTATAAACACGGGTATGGCTTTACCGGTAAGAATTATAAACACAAGTAAGGAAGATGTGTAATATACGGGCCTTAACCGTGGTGATACGGGTAAGGAGTTGAAACGTGTCCATGGTAATCCGTCCTATAAAAACAACGCAAATATCTGACTTTAACCAACATAACGTATGGCCCACCGTAGCGCACCATAGCGCCAGTGTAGCGCCATTTGATGCAAATGAGGAGAGCTGATAATTATAGTTCCATAGAATAGACGGATAACGGATAAGCTAATGTTAACCTTGTTAAAATCACGGGTAAGCTCATTATCATACGGATAAGCTCATTATCATACGGGTAAGCTCATTATCAATACGAAAGGAGATGAAGCTTATTATAAACACGGGTATGCTTTACCGGTAAGAATTATAAATACGAGTAAGGAAGATGTGTAATACGGGCCTTAACCGTGGTGATGCGGGTAAGGAGTTGAACGTGTCCATGGTAATCCGTCCTATAAAAACAACGGAAATATCTGATTTTAACCAACATAACGTATGGCCCACCGTAGCGCACCATAGCGCCAGCGTAGCGCCATTTGATGCAAATGAGGAGAGCTGATAATTATAGTTTCATAGAAAAGACGGATAACGGATAAGCTAACGTTAACCTTGTTAAAATCACGGGTAAGCTCATTATCATACGGATAAGCTCATTATCATACGGGTAAGCTCATTATCAATACGAAAGGAGATGAAGCTTATTATAAACACGGGTATGGCTTTACCGGTAAGAATTATAAACACGAGTAAGGAAGATGTGTAATATACGGGCCTTAACCGTGGTGATACGCGTAAGCTAGGAGTTGAACGTGTCCATGGTAATCCGTCCTATAAAAACAACGCAAATATCTGACTTAACCAACATAACGTATGGCCCACCGTAGCGCACCATAGCGCCAGCGTAGCGCCATTTGATGCAAATGATGAGAGCTGATAATTATAGTTCCATAGAAAAGACGGATAACGGATAAGCTAACGTTAACCTTGTTAAAATCACGGGTAAGCTCATTATCATACGGATAAGCTCATTATCATACGGGTAAGCTCATTATCAATACGAAAGGAGATGAAGCTTATTATAAACACGGGTATGGCTTTGCCGGTAAGAATTATAAATACGAGTAAGGAAGATGTGTAATTTACGGGCCTTAACCGTGGTGATACGGGTAAGGAGTTGAACGTGTCCATGGTAATCCGTCCTATAAAAACAACGCAAAAATCTGACTTTAACCAACATAACGTATGGCCCACCGTAGGGCACCATAGCGCCAGCGTAGCGCCATTTGATGCAAATGAGGAGAGCTGATAATTATAGTTCCATAGAAAAGACGGATAACGGATAAGCTAATGTTAACCTTGTTAAAATCACGGGTAAGCTCATTATCATACGGATAAGCTCATTATCATACGGGTAAGCTCATTATCAATACGAAAGGAGATGAAGCTTATTATAAACACGGGTATGGCTTTACCGGTAAGAATTATAAACACAAGTAAGGAAGATGTGTAATATACGGGCCTTAACCGTGGTGATACGGGTAAGGAGTTGAACGTGTCCATGGTAATCCGTCCTATAAAAACAACGCAAATATCTGACTTTAACCAACATAACGTATGGCCCACCGTAGCGCACCATAGCGCCAGCGTAGCGCCATTTGATCGCAAATGAGGAGAGCCGATAATTATAGTTCCATAGAAAAGACGGATAACGGATAAGCTAACGTTAACCTTGTTAAAATCACGGGTAAGCTCATTATCATACGGATAAGCTCATTATCATACGGGTAAGCTCATTATCAATACGAAAGGAGATGAAGCTTATTATAAACACGGGTATGGCTTTACCGGTAAGAATTATAAACACGAGTAAGGAAGATGTGTAATATACGGGCCTTAACCGTGGTGATACGCGTAAGGAGTTGAACGTGTCCATGGTAATCCGTCCTATAAAAACAACGCAAATATCTGACTTTAACCAACATAACGTATGGCCCACCGTAGCGCACCATAGCGCCAGCGTAGCGCCATTTGATGCAAATGAGGAGAGCTGATAATTATAGTTCCATAGAAAAGACGGATAACGGATAAGCTCATGTTAACCTTGTTAAAATCACGGGTAAGCTCATTATCATACGGATAAGCTCATTATCATACGGGTAAGCTAATTATCAATACGAAAGGAGATGAAGCTTATTATAAACACGGGTATGGCTTTAGCGGTAAGAATTATAAATACGAGTAAGGAAGATGTGTAATTTACGGGCCTTAACCGTGGTGATACGGATAAGGAGTTGAACGTGTCCATGGTAATCCGTCCTATAAAAACAACGCAAAAATCTGACTTTAACCAACATAACGTATGGCCCACCGTAGCGCACCATAGCGCCAGCGTAGCGCCATTTGATGCAAATGAGGAGAGCTGATAATTATAGTTCCATAGAAAAGACGGATAACGGATAAGCTAACGTTAACCTTGTTAAAATCACGGGTAAGCTCATTATCATACGGATAAGCTCATTATCATACGGGTAAGCTCATTATCAATACGAAAGGAGATGAAGCTTATTATAAACACGGGTATGGCTTTACCGGTAAGAATTATAAACACGAGTAAGGAAGATGTGTAATATACGGGCCTTAACCGTGGTGATACGCGTAAGCTAGGAGTTGAACGTGTCCATGGTAATCCGTCCTATAAAAACAACGCAAATATCTGACTTTAACCAACATAACGTATGGCCCACCGTAGCGCACCATAGCGCCAGCGTAGCGCCATTTGATGCAAATGAGGAGAGCTGATAATTATAGTTCCATAGAAAAGACGGATAACGGATAAGCTAACGTTAACCTTGTTAAAATCACGGGTAAGCTCATTATCATACGGATAAGCTCATTATCATACGGGTAAGCTCATTATCAATACGAAAGGAGATGAAGCTTATTATAAACACGGGTATGGCTTTGCCGGTAAGAATTATAAATACGAGTAAGGAAGATGTGTAATTTACGGGCCTTAACCGTGGTGATATGGGTAAGGAGTTGAACGTGTCCATGGTAATCCGTCCTATAAAAACAACGCAAAAATCTGACTTTAACCAACATAACGTATGGCCCACCGTAGCGCACCATAGCGCCAGCGTAGCGCCATTTGATGCAAATGAGGAGAGCTGATAATTATAGTTCCATAGAAAAGACGGATAACGGATAAGCTAATGTTAACCTTGTTAAAATCACGGGTAAGCTCATTATCATACGGAGAAGCTCATTATCATACGGGTAAGCTCATTATCAATACGAAAGGAGATGAAGCTTATTATAAACACGGGTATGGCTTTACCGGTAAGAATTATAAACACAAGTAAGGAAGATGTGTAATATACGGGCCTTAACCGTGGTGATACGCGTAAGGAGTTGAACGTGTCCATGGTAATCCGTCCTATAAAAACAACGCAAATATCTGACTTTAACCAACATAACGTATGGCCCACCGTAGCGCACCATAGCGCCAGCGTAGCGCCATTTGATGCAAATGAGGAGAGCTGATAATTATAGTTCCATAGAAAAGACGGATAACGGATAAGCTCATGTTAACGTTGTTAAAATCACGGGTGAGCTCATTATCATACGGATAAGCTCATTATCATACGGGTAAGCTAATTATCAATACGAAAGGAGATGAAGCTTATTATAAACACGGGTATGGCTTTAGCGGTAAGAATTATAAATACGAGTAAGGAAGTTGTGTAATTTACGGGCCTTAACCGTGGTGATACGGGTAAGGAGTTGAACGTGTCCATGGTAATCCGTCCTATAAAAACAACGCGAAAATCTGACTTTAACCAACATAACGTATGGCCCACCGTAGCGCACCATAGCGCCAGCGTAGCGCCATTTGATGCAAATGAGGAGAGCTGATAATTATAGTTCCATAGAAAAGACTGATAACGGATAAGCTAATGTTAACCTTGTTAAAATCACGGGTAAGCTCATTACCATACGGATAAGCTCATTATCATACGGGTAAGCTCATTATCAATACGAAAGGAGATGAAGCTTATTATAAACACGGGTATGGCTTTACCGGTAAGAATTATAAACACAAGTAAGGAAGATGTGTAATATACGGGCCTTAACCGTGGTGATACGGGTAAGGAGTTGAACGTGTCCATGGTAATCCGTCCTATAAAAACAACGCAAATATCTGACTTTAACCAACATAACGTATGGCCCACCGTAGCGCACCATAGCGCCAGCGTAGCGCCATTTGATGCAAATGAGGAGAGCTGATAATTATAGTTCCATAGAAAAGACGGATAACGGATAAGCTAATGTTAACCTTGTTAAAATCACGGGTAAGCTCATTATCATACGGATAAGCTCATTATCATACGGGTAAGCTCATTATCAATACGAAAGGAGATGAAGCTTATTATAAACACGGGTATGCTTTACCGGTAAGAATTATAAATACGAGTAAGGAAGATGTGTAATACGGGCCTTAACCGTGGTGATGCGGGTAAGGAGTTGAACGTGTCCATGGTAATCCGTCCTATAAAAACAACGGAAATATCTGACTTTAACCAACATAACGTATGGCCCACCGTAGCGCACCATAGCGCCAGCGTAGCGCCATTTGATGCAAATGAGGAGAGCTGATAATTATAGTTTCATAGAAAAGACGGATAACGGATAAGCTAACGTTAACCTTGTTAAAATCACGGGTAAGCTCATTATCATACGGATAAGCTCATTATCATACGGGTAAGCTCATTATCAATACGAAAGGAGATGAAGCTTATTATAAACACGGGTATGGCTTTACCGGTAAGAATTATAAACACGAGTAAGGAAGATGTGTGATATACGGGCCTTAACCGTGGTGATACGCGTAAGCTAGGAGTTGAACGTGTCCATGGTAATCCGTCCTATAAAAACAACGCAAATATCTGACTTTAACCAACATAACGTATGGCCCACCGTAGCGCACCATAGCGCCAGCGTAGCGCCATTTGATGCAAATGATGAGAGCTGATAATTATAGTTCCATAGAAAAGACGGATAACGGATAAGCTAACGTTAACCTTGTTAAAATCACGGGTAAGCTCATTATCATACGGATAAGCTCATTATCATACGGGTAAGCTCATTATCAATACGAAAGGAGATGAAGCTTATTATAAACACGGGTATGGCTTTGCCGGTAAGAATTATAAATACGAGTAAGGAAGATGTGTAATTTACGGGCCTTAACCGTGGTGATACGGGTAAGGAGTTGAACGTGTCCATGGTAATCCGTCCTATAAAAACAACGCAAAAATCTGACTTTAACCAACATAACGTATGGCCCACCGTAGCGCACCATAGCGCCAGCGTAGCGCCATTTGATGCAAATGAGGAGAGCTGATAATTATAGTTCCATAGAAAAGACGGATAACGGATAAGCTCATGTTAACCTTGTTAAAATCACGGGTAAGCTCATTATCATACGGATAAGCTCATTATCATACGGGTAAGCTAATTATCAATACGAAAGGAGATGAAGCTTATTATAAACACGGGTATGGCTTTAGCGGTAAGAATTATAAATACGAGTAAGGAAGTTGTGTAATTTACGGGCCTTAACCGTGGTGATACGGGTAAGGAGTTGAACGTGTCCATGGTAATCCGTCCTATAAAAACAACGCAAATATCTGACTTTAACCAACATAACGTATGGCCCACCGTAGCGCACCATAGCGCCAGCGTAGCGCCATTTGATGCAAATGAGGAGAGCTGATAATTATAGTTCCATAGAAAAGACGGATAACGGATAAGCTAACGTTAACCTTGTTAAAATCACGGGTAAGCTCATTATCATACGGATAAGCTCATTATCATACGGGTAAGCTCATTATCAATACGAAAGGAGATGAAGCTTATTATAAACACGGGTATGGCTTTACCGGTAAGAATTATAAACACAAGTAAGGAAGATGTGTAATATACGGGCCTTAACCGTGGTGATACGGGTAAGGAGTTGAACGTGTCCATGGTAATCCGTCCTATAAAAACAACGCAAATATCTGACTTTAACCAACATAACGTATGGCCCACCGTAGCGCACCATAGCGCCAGCGTAGCGCCATTTGATGCAAATGAGGAGAGCTGATAATTATAGTTCCATAGAAAAGACGGATAACGGATAAGCTAATGTTAACCTTGTTAAAATCACGGGTAAGCTCATTATCATACGGATAAGCTCATTATCATACGGGTAAGCTCATTATCAATACGAAAGGAGATGAAGCTTATTATAAACACGGGTATGGCTTTACCGGTAAGAATTATAAATACGAGTAAGGAAGATGTGTAATATACGGGCCTTAACCGTGGTGATACGGGTAAGGAGTTGAACGTGTCCATGGTAATCCGTCCTATAAAAACAACGGAAATATCTGACTTTAACCAACATAACGTATGGCCCACCGTAGCGCACCATAGCGCCAGCGTAGCGCCATTTGATGCAAATGATGAGAGCTGATAATTATAGTTCCATAGAAAAGACGGATAACGGATAAGCTAACGTTAACCTTGTTAAAATCACGGGTAAGCTCATTATCATACGGATAAGCTCATTATCATACGGGTAAGCTCATTATCAATACGAAAGGAGATGAAGCTTATTATAAACACGGGTATGGCTTTACCGGTAAGAATTATAAATACGAGTAAGGAAGATGTGTAATTTACGGGCCTTAACCGTGGTGATACGGGTAAGGAGTTGAACGTGTCCATGGTAATCCGTCCTATAAAAACAACACAAAAATCTGACTTTAACCAACATAACGTATGGCCCACCGTAGCGCACCATAGCGCCAGCGTAGCGCCATTTGATGCAAATGAGGAGAGCTGATAATTATAGTTCCATAGAAAAGACGGATAACGGATAAGCTAATGTTAACCTTGTTAAAATCACGGGTAAGCTCATTATCATACGGATAAGCTCATTATCATACGGGTAAGCTCATTATCAATACGAAAGGAGATGAAGCTTATTATAAACACGGGTATGGCTTTGCCGGTAAGAATTATAAATACGAGTAAGGAAGATGTGTAATTTACGGGCCTTAACCGTGGTGATACGGGTAAGGAGTTGAACGTGTCCATGGTAATCCGTCCTATAAAAACAACGCAAAATATCTGACTTTAACCAACATAACGTATGGCCCACCGTAGCGCACCATAGCGCCAGCGTAGCGCCATTTGATGCAAATGAGGAGAGCTGATAATTATAGTTCCATAGAAAAGACGGATAACGGATAAGCTAATGTTAACCTTGTTAAAATCACGGGTAAGCTCATTATCATACGGAGAAGCTCATTATCATACGGGTAAGCTCATTATCAATACGAAAGGAGATGAAGCTTATTATAAACACGGGTATGGCTTTACCGGTAAGAATTATAAACACAAGTAAGGAAGATGTGTAATATACGGGCCTTAACCGTGGTGATACGCGTAAGGAGTTGAACGTGTCCATGGTAATCCGTCCTATAAAAACAACGCAAATTTCTGACTTTAACCAACATAACGTATGGCCCACCGTAGCGCACCATAGCGCCAGCGTAGCGCCATTTGATGCAAATGAGGAGAGCTGATAATTATAGTTCCATAGAAAAGACGGATAACGGATAAGCTCATGTTAACCTTGTTAAAATCACGGGTAAGCTCATTATCATACGGATAAGCTCATTATCATACGGGTAAGCTAATTATCAATACGAAAGGAGATGAAGCTTATTATAAACACGGGTATGGCTTTAGCGGTAAGAATTATAAATACGAGTAAGGAAGATGTGTAATTTACGGGCCTTAACCGTGGTGATACGGGTAAGGAGTTGAACGTGTCCATGGTAATCCGTCCTATAAAAACAACGCAAAAATCTGACTTTAACCAACATAACGTATGGCCCACCGTAGCGCACCATAGCGCCAGCGTAGCGCCATTTGATGCAAATGAGGAGAGCTGATAATTATAGTTCCATAGAAAAGACGGATAACGGATAAGCTAATGTTAACCTTGTTAAAATCACGGGTAAGCTCATTATCATACGGATAAGCTCATTATCATACGGGTAAGCTCATTATCAATACGAAAGGAGATGAAGCTTATTATAAACACGGGTATGGCTTTACCGGTAAGAATTATAAACACAAGTAAGGAAGATGTGTAATATACGGGCCTTAACCGTGGTGATACGGGTAAGGAGTTGAACGTGTCCATGGTAATCCGTCCTATAAAAACAACGCAAATATCTGACTTTAACCAACATAACGTATGGCCCACCGTAGCGCACCATAGCGCCAGCGTAGCGCCATTTGATGCAAATGAGGAGAGCTGATAATTATAGTTCCATAGAAAAGACGGATAACGGATAAGCTAACGTTAACCTTGTTAAAATCACGGGTAAGCTCATTATCATACGGATAAGCTCATTTTCATACGGGTAAGCTCATTATCAATACGAAAGGAGATGAAGCTTATTATAAACACGGGTATGGCTTTACCGGTAAGAATTATAAATACGAGTAAGGAAGATGTGTAATTTACGGGCCTTAACCGTGGTGATACGGGTAAGGAGTTGAACGTGTCCATGGTAATCCGTCCTATAAAAACAACGCAAAAATCTGACTTTAACCAACATAACGTATGGCCCACCGCGCCATTTGATGCAAATGAGGAGAGCTGATAATTATAGTTCCATAGAAAAGACGGATAACGGATAAGCTAATGTTAACCTTGTTAAAATCACGGGTAAGCTCATTATCATACGGATAAGCTCATTATCATACGGGTAAGCTCATTATCAATACGAAAGGAGATGAAGCTTATTATAAACACGGGTATGGCTTTACCGGTAAGAATTATAAACACAAGTAAGGAAGATGTGTAATATACGGGCCTTAACCGTGGTGATACGGGTAAGGAGTTGAACGTGTCCATGCTAATCCGTCCTATAAAAACAACGCAAATATCTGACTTTAACCAACATAACGTATGGCCCACCGTAGCGCACCATAGCGCCAGCGTAGCGCCATTTGATGCAAATGAGGAGAGCTGATAATTATAGTTCCATAGAAAAGACGGATAACGGATAAGCTAACGTTAACCTTGTTAAAATCACGGGTAAGCTCATTATCATACGGATAAGCTCATTATCATACGGGTAAGCTCATTATCAATACGAAAGGAGATGAAGCTTATTATAAACACGGGTATGGCTTTACCGGTAAGAATTATAAATACGAGTAAGGAAGATGTGTAATTTACGGGCCTTAACCGTGGTGATACGGGTAAGGAGTTGAACGTGTCCATGGTAATCCGTCCTATAAAAACAACGCAAAAATCTGACTTTAACCAACATAACGTATGGCCCACCGTAGCGCACCATAGCGCCAGCGTAGCGCCATTTGATGCAAATGAGGAGAGCTGATAATTATAGTTCCATAGAAAAGACGGATAACGGATAAGCTAATGTTAACCTTGTTAAAATCACGGGTAAGCTCATTATCATACGGATAAGCTCATTATCATACGGGTAAGCTCATTATCAATACGAAAGGAGATGAAGCTTATTATAAACACGGGTATGGCTTTACCTGTAAGAATTATAAACACAAGTAAGGAAGATGTGTAATATACGGGCCTTAACCGTGGTGATACGGGTAAGGAGTTGAACGTGTCCATGGTAATCCGTCCTATAAAAACAACGCAATATATCTGACTTTAACCAACATAACGTATGGCCCACCGTAGCGCACAATAGCGCCAGCGTAGCGCCATTTGATCGCAAATGAGGAGAGCTGATAATTATAGTTCCATAGAAAAGACGGATAACGGATAAGCTAACGTTAACCTTGTTAAAATCACGGGTAAGCTCATTATCATACGGATAAGCTCATTATCATACGGGTAAGCTCATTATCAATACGAAAGGAGATGAAGCTTATTATAAACACGGGTATGGCTTTACCGGTAAGAATTATAAACACAAGTAAGGAAGATGTGTAATATACGGGCCTTAACCGTGGTGATACGGGTAAGGAGTTGAACGTGTCCATGGTAATCCGTCCTATAAAAACAACGCAAATATCTGACTTTAACCAACATAACGTATGGCCCACCGTAGCGCACCATAGCGCCAGCGTAGCGCCATTTGATGCAAATGAGGAGAGCTGATAATTATAGTTCCATAGAAAAGACGGATAACGGATAAGCTCATGTTAACCTTGTTAAAATCACGGGTAAGCTCATTATCATACGGATAAGCTCATTATCATACGGGTAAGCTCATTATCAATACGAAAGGAGATGAAGCTTATTATAAACACGGGTATGGCTTTACCGGTAAGAATTATAAACACGAGTAAGGAAGATGTGTAATATACGGGCCTTAACCGTGGTGATACGCGTAAGGAGTTGAACGTGTCCATGGTAATCCGTCCCATAAAAAAACGGAAATATCTGACTTTAACCAACATAACGTATGGCCCACCGTAGCGCACCATAGCGCCAGCGTAGCGCCATTTGATCGCAAATGAGGAGAGCTGATAATTATAGTTCCATAGAAAAGACGGATAACGGATAAGCTAACGTTAACCTTGTTAAAATCACGGGTAAGCTTATTATCATATGGATAAGCTCATTATCATACGGGTAAGCTCATTATCAATACGAAAGGAGATGAAGCTTATTATAAACATGGGTATGCTTTACCGGTAAGAATTATAAATACGAGTAAGGAAGATGTGTAATACGGGCCTTAACCGTGGTGATACGGGTAAGGAGTTGAACGTGTCCATGGTAATTCGTCCTATAAAAACAACGGAAATATCTGACTTTAACCAACATAACGTATGGCCCACCGTAGCGCACCATAGCGCCAGTGTAGCGCCATTTGATGCAAATGAGGAGAGCTGATAATTATAGTTCCATAGAATAGACGGATAACGGATAAGCTAACGTTAACCTTGTTCAAATCACGGGTAAGCTCATTATCATACGGATAAGCTCATTATCATACGGGTAAGCTCATTATCAATACGAAAGGAGATGAAGCTTATTATAAACATGGGTATGCTTTACCGGTAAGAATTATAAATACGAGTAAGGAAGATGTGTAATACGGGCCTTAACCGTGGTGATACGGGTAAGGAGTTGAACGTGTCCATGGTAATCCGTCCTATAAAAACAACGGAAATATCTGACTTTAACCAACATAACGTATGGCCCACCGTAGCGCACCATAGCGCCAGCGTAGCGCCATTTGATGCAAATGAGGAGAGCTGATAATTATAGTTCCATAGAAAAGACGGATAACGGATAAGCTAACGTTAACCTTGTTAAAATCACGGGTAAGCTCATTATCATACGGATAAGCTCATTATCATACGGGTAAGCTCATTATCAATACGAAAGGAGATGAAGCTTATTATAAACACGGGTATGGCTTTACCGGAAAGAATTATAAACACGAGTAAGGAGATGTGTAATATACGGGCCTTAACCGTGGTGATACGCGTAAGCTAGGAGTTGAACGTGTCCATGGTAATCCGTCCTATAAAAACAACGCAAATATCTGACTTTAACCAACATAACGTATGGCCCACCGTAGCGCACCATAGCGCCAGCGTAGCGCCATTTGATGCAAATGATGAGAGCTGATAATTATAGTTCCATAGAAAAGACGGATAACGGATAAGCTAACGTTAACCTTGTTAAAATCACGGGTAAGCTCATTATCATACGGATAAGCTCATTATCATACGGGTAAGCTCATTATCAGTACGAAAGGAGATGAAGCTTATTATAAACACGGGTATGTCTTTACCGGTAAGAATTATAAACACGAGTAAGGAAGATGTGTAATATACGGGCCTTAACCGTGGTGATACGCGTAAGGAGTTGAACGTGTCCATGGTAATCCGTCCTATAAAAACAACGGAAATATCTGACTTTAACCAACATAACGTATGGCCCACCGTAGCGCACCATAGCGCCAGCGTAGCGCCATTTGATGCAAATGAGGAGAGCTGATAATTATAGTTGAATAGAAAAGACGGATAACGGATAAGCTAATGTTAACCTTGTTAAAATCACGGGTAAGCTCATTATCATACGGATAAGCTCATTATCATACGGGTAAGCTCATTATCAATACGAAAGGAGATGAAGCTTATTATAAACACGGGTATGGCTTTACCGGTAAGAATTATAAATACGAGTAAGGAAGATGTGTAATTTACGGGCCTTAACCGTGGTGATACGGGTAAGGAGTTGAACGTGTCCATGGTAATCCGTCCTATAAAAACAACGCAAAAATCTGACTTTAACCAACATAACGTATGGCCCACCGTAGCGCACCATAGCGCCAGCGTAGCGCCATTTGATGCAAATGAGGAGAGCTGATAATTATAGTTCCATAGAAAAGACGGATAACGGATAAGCTAATGTTAACCTTGTTAAAATCACGGGTAAGCTCATTATCATACGGATAAGCTCATTATTATACGTGTAAGCTCATTATCAATACGAAAGGAGATGAAGCTTATTATAAACACGGGTATGGCTTTACCGGTAAGAATTATAAACACAAGTAAGGAAGATGTGTAATATACGGGCCTTAACCGTGGTGATACGGGTAAGGAGTTGAACGTGTCCATGGTAATCCGTCCTATAAAAACAACGCAAATATCTGACTTTAACCAACATAACGTATGGCCCACCGTAGCGCCAGCGTAGCGCCATTTGATGCAAATGAGGAGAGCTGATAATTATAGTTCCATAGGAAAGACGGATAACGGATAAGCTCAGGTTAACCTTGTTAAAATCACGGGTAAGCTCATTATCATACGGATAAGCTCATTATCATACGGGTAAGCTAATTATCAATACGAAAGGAGATGAAGCTTATTATAAACACGGGTATGGCTTTACCGGTAAGAATTATAAATACGAGTAAGGAAGATGTGTAATTTACGGGCCTTAACCGTGGTGATACGGGTAAGGAGTTGAACGTGTCCATGGTAATCCGTCCTATAAAAACAACGCAAAAATCTGACTTTAACCAACATAACGTATGGCCCACCGTTGCGCACCATAGCGCCAGCGTAGCGCCATTTGATGCAAATGAGGAGAGCTGATAATTATAGTTCCATAGAAAAGACGGATAACGGATAAGCTAATGTTAACCTTGTTAAAATCACGGGTAAGCTCATTATCATACGGATAAGCTCATTATCATACGGGTAAGCTCATTATCAATACGAAAGGAGATGAAGCTTATTATAAACACGGGTATGGCTTTACCAGTAAGAATTATAAACACAAGTAAGGAAGATGTGTAATATACGGACCTTAACCGTGGTGATACGGGTAAGGAGTTGAACGTGTCCATGGTAATCCGTCCTATAAAAACAACGCAAATATCTGACTTTAACCAACATAACGTATGGTCCACCGTAGCGCACCATAGCGCCAGCGTAGCGCCATTTGATGCAAATGAGGAGAGCTGATAATTATAGTTCCATAGAAAAGACGGATAACGGATAAGCTAACGTTAACCTTGTTAAAATCACGGGTAAGCTCATTATCATACGGATAAGCTCATTATCATACGGGTAAGCTCATTATCAATACGAAAGGAGATGAAGCTTATTATAAACACGGGTATGGCTTTACCGGTAAGAATTATAAATACGAGTAAGGAAGATGTGTAATTTACGGGCCTTAACCGTGGTGATACGGGTAAGGAGTTGAACGTGTCCATGGTTATCTGTCCTATAAAAACAACGCAAAAATCTGACTTTAACCAACATAACGTATGGCCCACCGTAGCGCACCATAGCGCCAGCGTAGCGCCATTTGATGCAAATGAGGAGAGCTGATAATTATAGTTCCATAGAAAAGACGGATAACGGATAAGCTAATGTTAACCTTGTTAAAATCACGGGTAAGCTCATTATCATACGGATAAGCTCATTATCATACGGGTAAGCTCATTATCAATACGAAAGGAGATGAAGCTTATTATAAACACGGGTATGGCTTTACCGGTAAGAATTATAAACACAAGTATGGAAGATGTGTAATATACGGGCCTTAACCGTGGTGATACGGGTAAGGAGTTGAACGTGTCCATGGTAATCCGTCCTATAAAAACAACGCAAATATCTGACTTTAACCAACATAACGTATGGCCCACCGTAGCGCACCATAGCGCCAGCGTAGCGCCATTTGATCGCAAATGAGGAGAGCTGATAATTATAGTTCCATAGAAAAGACGGATAACGGATAAGCTAACGTTAACCTTGTTAAAATCACGGGTAAGCTCATTATCATACGGATAAGCTCATTATCATACGGGTAAGCTCATTATCAATACGAAAGGAGATGAAGCTTATTATAAACACGGGTATGGCTTTACCGGTAAGAATTATAAACACGAGTAAGGAAGATGTGTAATATACGGGCCTTAACCGTGGTGATACGCGTAAGCTAGGAGTTGAACGTGTCCATGGTAATCCGTCCTATAAAAACAACGCAAATATCTGACTTTAACCAACATAACGTATGGCCCACCGTAGCGCACCATAGCGCCAGCGTAGCGCCATTTGATGCAAATGAGGAGAGCTGATAATTATAGTTCCATAGAAAAGACGGATAACGGATAAGCTAACGTTAACCTTGTTAAAATCACGGGTAAGCTCATTATCATACGGATAAGCTGATTATCATACGGGTAAGCTCATTATCAATACGAAAGGAGATGAAGCTTATTATAAACACGGGTATGCTTTACCGGTAAGAATTATAAACACGAGTAAGGAAGATGTGTAATATACGGGCCTTAACCGTGGTGATACGGGTAAGGAGTTGAACGTGTCCATGGTAATCCGTCCTATAAAAACAACGCAAATATCTGACTTTAACCAACATAACGTATGGCCCACCGTAGCGCACCATAGCGCCAGCGTAGCGCCATTTGATCGCAAATGAGGAGAGCTGATAATTATAGTTCCATAGAAAAGACGGATAACGGATAAGCTAACGTTAACCTTGTTAAAATCACGGGTAAGCTCATTATCATACGGATAAGCTCATTATCATACGGGTAAGCTCATTATCAATACGAAAGGAGATGAAGCTTATTATAAACACGGGTATGGCTTTACCGGTAAGAATTATAAACACGAGTAAGGAAGATGTGTAATATACGGGCCTTAACCGTGGTGATACGCGTAAGCTAGGAGTTGAACGTGTCCATGGTAATCCGTCCTATAAAAACAACGCAAATATCTGACTTTAACCAACATAACGTATGGCCCACCGTAGCGCACCATAGCGCCAGCGTAGCGCCATTTGATGCAAATGATGAGAGCTGATAATTATAGTTCCATAGAAAAGACGGATAACGGATAAGCTAACGTTAACCTTGTTAAAATCACGGGTAAGCTCATTATCATACGGATAAGCTGATTATCATACGGGTAAGCTCATTATCAATACGAAAGGAGATGAAGCTTATTATAAACACGGGTATGCTTTACCGGTAAGAATTATAAACACGAGTAAGGAAGATGTGTAATATACGGGCCTTAACCGTGGTGATACGCGTAAGCTAGGAGTTGAACGTGTCCATGGTAATCCGTCCTATAAAAACAACGGAAATATCTGACTTTATCCAACATAACGTATGGCCCACCGTAGCGCACCATAGCGCCAGCGTAGCGCCATTTGATGCAAATGAGGAGAGCTGATAATTATAGTTCCATAGGAAAGACGGATAACGGATAAGCTCAGGTTAACCTTGTTAAAATCACGGGTAAGCTCATTATCATACGGATAAGCTCATTATCATACGGGTAAGCTAATTATCAATACGAAAGGAGATGAAGCTTATTATAAACACGGGTATGGCTTTACCGGTAAGAATTATAAATACGAGTAAGGAAGATGTGTAATTTACGGGCCTTAACCGTGGTGATACGGGTAAGGAGTTGAACGTGTCCATGGTAATCCGTCCTATAAAAACAACGCAAAAATCTGACTTTAACCAACATAACGTATGGCCCACCGTAGCGCACCATAGCGCCAGCGTTGCGCCATTTGATGCAAATGAGGAGAGCTGATAATTATAGTTCCATAGAAAAGACGGATAACGGATAAGCTAATGTTAACCTTGTTAAAATCACGGGTAAGCTCATTATCATACGGATAAGCTCATTATCATACGGGTAAGCTCATTATCAATACGAAAGGAGATGAAGCTTATTATAAACACGGGTATGGCTTTACCGGTAAGAATTATAAACACGAGTAAGGAAGATGTGTAATATACGGGCCTTAACCGTGGTGATACGGGTAAGGAGTTGAACGTGTCCATGGTAATCCGTCCTATAAAAACAACGCAAATATCTGACTTTAACCAACATAACGTATGGCCCACCGTAGCGCACCATAGCGCCAGCGCAGCGCCATTTGATCGCAAATGAGGAGAGCTGATAATTATAGTTCCATAGAAAAGGCGGATAACGGATAAGCTAACGTTAACCTTGTTAAAATCACGGGTAAGCTCATTATCATACGGATAAGCTCATTATCATACGGGTAAGCTCATTATCAATACGAAAGGAGATGAAGCTTATTATAAACACGGGTATGGCTTTTACCGGTAAGAATTATAAACACGAGTAAGGAAGATGTGTAATATACGGGCCTTAACCGTGGTGATACGCGTAAGCTAGGAGTTGAACGTGTCCATGGTAATCCGTCCTATAAAAACAACGCAAATATCTGACTTTAACCAACATAACGTATGGCCCACCGTAGCGCACCATAGCGCCAGCGTAGCGCCATTTGATGCAAATGATGAGAGCTGATAATTATAGTTCCATAGAAAAGACGGATAACGGATAAGCTAACGTTTAACCTTGTTAAAATCACGGGTAAGCTCATTATCATACGGATAAGCTGATTATCATACGGGTAAGCTCATTATCAATACGAAAGGAGATGAAGCTTATTATAAACACGGGTATGCTTTACCGGTGTCAAGAATTTGGCCCCCCCCGAAAATTTGGCCCCCCCGGGCCATATTTCCTAGGAAATTTGGCCCCCCCGGACCAGATTTCCTAGGAAATTTGGCCCCCCCTTCGGAAATTCGGTCCCCCCCCCAACAAAACACTCCGCTTTATCTCAGAGGTTTAAATAATGAGTGTAGATCAAATATATTTTCGGCCGTGAAATATATTTTCCACAGTGGAATTATTTCGGTAGTGCATTATTGTTCTCTACGGTAAAAATATGTTTTCGGCGGTGAACATTATTTTCGGCGGTGAAATACGTTCTCTGAACAGGAATGCATGCATGTACGTTGGTCGAGTGCTGAACCGCAAACAAAAACCATTCAATTGTTTGGTTTGGTTTTGCCTTAAAATTTTCATTCGGTTCTGCCGTCTGGATATCAGAAATATGCTTTTAACTACTCGAGTATCGTGCTTTTCGAGTTTCGTTTTGTGTCAGAATTATTTCGCAAGTCTTCTAACTTTTGACGATTGTGCTTTGTTTACGCGAAATGCTTTTGCTGTCGTAAAAGACGAGTACCAGGTTCAGTTTAGACCTTCATTTACACCTTATTTACCGTAAACGTTTGATCGATTGACCAACCAACATTAACGTATGGCCCACCGTATGCATATGCGCGAGTCTGTATTGTGCTTTCATTTGATTCAAATGTACAACAAGACACATTCTACAATGTTCCATAGAAAAGAACTGCAAAAAGCATAAGATTATAATTTTTCAAGACCATAAACATGGGGGCCAAATTTCCGAAGAGGGGGCCAAATTTCCTAGGAAATATGGCCCCCGGGGAGGCCAAATTTCCTAGGAAATATGGCCCGGGGGGGCCATTTTTTAGGGGGGCCAAATTTCCTGGGACACCGGTAAGAATTATAAACACGAGTAAGGAAGATGTGTAATATACGGGCCTTAACCGTGGTGATACGCGTAAGCTAGGAGTTGAACGTGTCCATGGTAATCCGTCCTATAAAAACAACGGAAATATCTGACTTTATCCAACATAACGTATGGCCCACCGTAGCGCACCATAGCGCCAGCGTAGCGCCATTTGATGCAAATGAGGAGAGCTGATAATTATAGTTCCATAGGAACGACGGATAACGGATAAGCTCAGGTTAACCTTGTTAAAATCACGGGTAAGCTCATTATCATACGGATAAGCTCATTATCATACGGGTAAGCTAATTATCAATACGAAAGGAGATGAAGCTTATTATAAACACGGGTATGGCTTTACCGGTAAGAATTATAAATACGAGTAAGGAAGATGTGTAATTTACGGGCCTTAACCGTGGTGATACGGGTAAGGAGTTGAACGTGTCCATGGTAATCCGTCCTATAAAAACAACGCAAAAATCTGACTTTAACCAACATAACGTATGGCCCACCGTAGCGCACCATAGCGCCAGCGTTGCGCCATTTGATGCAAATGAGGAGAGCTGATAATTATAGTTCCATAGGAAAGACGGATAACGGATAAGCTCAGGTTAACCTTGTTAAAATCACGGGTAAGCTCATTATCATACGGATAAGCTCATTATCATACGGGTAAGCTAATTATCAATACGAAAGGAGATGAAGCTTATTATAAACACGGGTATGGCTTTACCGGTAAGAATTATAAATACGAGTAAGGAAGATGTGTAATTTACGGGCCTTAACCGTGGTGATACGGGTAAGGAGTTGAACGTGTCCATGGTAATCCGTCCTATAAAAACAACGCAAAAATCTGACTTTAACCAACATAACGTATGGCCCACCGTAGCGCACCATAGCGCCAGCGTTGCGCCATTTGATGCAAATGAGGAGAGCTGATAATTATAGTTCCATAGAAAAGACGGATAACGGATAAGCTAACGTTAACCTTGTTAAAATCACGGGTAAGCTCATTATCATACGGATAAGCTCATTATCATACGGGTAAGCTCATTATCAATACGAAAGGAGATGAAGCTTATTATAAACACGGGTATGGCTTTACCGGTAAGAATTATAAATACGAGTAAGGAAGATGTGTAATTTACGGGCCTTAACCGTGGTGATACGGGTAAGGAGTTGAACGTGTCCATGGTAATCTGTCCTATAAAAACAACGCAAAAATCTGACTTTAACCAACATAACGTATGGCCCACCGTAGCGCACCATAGCGCCAGCGTAGCGCCATTTGATGCAAACGAGGAGAGCTGATAATTATAGTTCCATAGAAAAGACGGATAACGGATAAGCTAATGTTAACCTTGTTAAAATCACGGGTAAGCTCATTATCATACGGATAAGCTCATTATCATACGGGTAAGCTCATTATCAATACGAAAGGAGATGAAGCTTATTATAAACACGGGTATGGCTTTACCGGTAAGAATTATAAACACAAGTAAGGAAGATGTGTAATATACGGGCCTTAACCGTGGTGATACGGGTAAGGAGTTGAACGTGTCCATGGTAATCCGTGCTATAAAAACAACGCAAATATCTGACTTTAACCAACATAACGTATGGCCCACCGTAGCGCACCATAGCGCCAGCGTAGCGCCATTTGATCGCAAATGAGGAGAGCTGATAATTATAGTTCCATAGAAAAGACGGATAACGGATAAGCTAACGTTAACCTTGTTAAAATCACGGGTAAGCTCATTATCATACGGATAAGCTCATTATCATACGGGTAAGCTCATTATCAATACGAAAGGAGATGAAGCTTATTATAAACACGGGTATGGCTTTACCGGTAAGAATTATAAACACGAGTAAGGAAGATGTGTAATATACGGGCCTTAACCGTGGTGATACGCGTAAGGAGTTGCACGTGTCCATGGTAATCCGTCCTATAAAAACAACGGAAATATCCGACTTTAACCAACATAACGTATGCCCACCGTAGCGCACCATAGCGCCAGCGTAGCGCCATTTGATGCAAATGAGGAGAACTGATAATTATAGTTCCATAGAAAAGACTGATAACGGATAAGCTAATGTTAACCTTGTTAAAATCACGGGTAAGCTCATTATCATACGGATAAGCTCATTATCATACGGGTAAGCTCATTATCAATACGAAAGGAGATGAAGCTTATTATAAACACGGGTATGGCTTTACCGGTAAGAATTATAAACACAAGTAAGGAAGATGTGTAATATACGGGCCTTAACCGTGGTTATACGGGTAAGGAGTTGAACGTGTCCATGGTAATCCGTCCTATAAAAACAACGGAAATATCTGATTTTAACCAACATAACGTATGGCCCACCGTAGCGCACCATAGCGCCAGTGTAGCGCCATTTGATGCAAATGAGGAGAGCTGATAATTATAGTTCCATAGAATATATGGATAACGGATAAGCTAATGTTAACCTTGTTAAAATCACGGGTAAGCTCATTATCATACGGATAAGCTCATTAAATAAATAAATAAATAAATAAATTTTATTAAATCAAACTGATATTGTAACCCAAGGTTAAATTGCAGCAGTAATTACAATATATAAAAAAAGTTAAATAGGAAACGTTATATTTACAATAAATTTTAAAATGTGACAGGCCTAAAATATTAAATATTTACTAATTACTGTTTTCTTTTGAAATAATTTGTGGTAAAAATGAGTTCTTGAATCTGTCCGTTTTACATAAGAAGTTCTTATATTTACATTTTGACCTCATGTCATAATCTGACGAGGTCTTTGGAATCAGGTGTTCACTAATTTTACTGTTTTTTCCATTCTTCTCAAAGAATTTGTTACATAGTTCTTCACGCCGTATTTTTAGTAACGGGAGATCAATGAGCTCACGTGCTTGTCTATAACTTAATGAAGGTAACATAATTTTAAATGCACGTTTTTGGATTTTTTCGATGTCATCACTTAAATACTGTTGGATGTTAAAGTGCCATACTTGGCAAGCATATTCTAAGACCGGTCTTATGATGGTAGTAAAAACCGTGCACAATATTATCATGTTAGCTTTCGATCTTTTTAAAAGTCTCAGCATGTAAAGTCTTTTCCCAGCTTTTTTAACGATTTGATATACGTGGTCATTCCAATTCATATTATCTTGAAGAGAGATACCAAGGATACTAGCGGATTTTACACGTTGTACTGCTACGTCGTTAATCATTAAAGGTGAAAAATTCCGTTTTTCTTTAGAAAAGTCGATGACCATTTCTTTACACTTAGCTATATTTAGCTTCATGTTGTTTGCGACAGTCCAATCATTAATATAATCCACTAGTTCCTGCAAGTTACTGCAACAGTGAGGTGAAAATACTTTCAGTGACCGTGCTATCGTCGACGTACTTCCATCGATCAGGCCATTCGGTGAGTAAGTCGTTAATCATTACGAGAAAAAAGAACAGGACCTAGCACTGTCCCTTGAGGTACTCCTCCATTTACATTATGCCAATCCGACAAACTGTTGCACAATTTGACACGTTGTTTACGTTCTGTAAGAAAACTTTGTATCCAGTCAACTATACATGATGGTACACTCATATCTGATAATTTATGCAAAAGAGTGGTATGATCAATACGGTCGAAAGCTTTGGAAAAGTCGAGGAGGAAAACTCTTACGGCGCTTTTTGCTGCGTCTGACTCACTAAGTAGATGGTGGACGAGACTTATCAGGTTGTGCGTCGTCGAAGTGTTTTTTAATGAACCAAACTGTCTTTTGTCAATTTGTCCCTTAATCGAATCGATCAACCAATCGGCCACAAAACTTTCACAAATTTTTGACAAGGTGGGAGTTAGTGATATAGGGCGTAGGTCGTTATTTATATCGACAGGTGCAGATACTTTTGGAATTGGGATAACATTTGCTTCTTTCCACGAGGTAGGAACAAACGCTTGCTGGAAAGAAGCATTGAAGATGGAAGAGACGGGCAAGGCTAAGATGTGGGCGTTTGTCCTTCAGTACCCAATTTGTGTTTCATCGGGGCCAGGAGATTTTGAAGAAGATACTGCAGCTAATTTGTGGTATACATTTTCTTCACTGAGAATATACTCCGGAAAGATTAAAAATTGACTACTCTCTACTTGTGTCTCGGTGGAGGATGTTTTTAGGGGAGACATTTCTTGGGTAACTGATGTAAAGGCATCGTTAATTTATTAGCTAGGAGTTTACCATTTAGTATCTCATCATCCACGACCAGGGTGGAGAACGCTTTTTTCTTGGGGTATCCTGCGTGTTGTTTAATGCATTCCCACCACCTTTTAGGGTTAGGATTCGATTTCAACTGATCAATCATTTTCTGGAGGTGGGCAGATCTAAGTTTCTCACGTTCTCTATTTGCAAGGTTACGAAGGTGGCGGTACTGTTCAATATTTCCATCATGGTAAGCTTTTTGCCGGTTTCGAATTATCTCTTTAAAATCGGGTGTTACCCAGGGTTTATCTTTGTCATGTAGTTTCGCAGTTTTTTGTGGGAAAGAAAATATCTAAACCTGTGTTTAAAATATTTTGGAAAATAACCAATTCTGTTCACATAAGACTTCGCGGTAAAGTGGTGTCCAATTAAAGTCAGCCAACCACTTTCCAAAAGCAGCCTTATTGGGCTGGGTACCTTTTTCTTCTTTTCACTTTCGTGGTCATATTCTTAGTCTGGATTTTTCTAAGGGTACAAAACAGCGAATTATGGTCACTTTGTCCAACAGGCGAGGGTGACCAGAAGAGAATCACAAAAGTCTGCCATATTTGTAATGATTAGATCTAAAATAGCATTATTCCTAGTTGGTTCTCTGACAATTTGTTTTAAAGTGAAATGTCTGAGTAAATGAGACACTGGGCATCTGTTGAAGTCGCCAACGAGAAAAATTCCAGCATTTGGGTATCTCGTAAGGGCAAGGTCAAGTTTTATCGTTAAGTGATCCACTAACGCAATGTTATCATTTTGTGGTGGATGATAAACTACGCAGACGATGAGGCATGAATAACCACGAGGAAGTTTATGAGGCCTTAAGTATAGCCAAAGAGTTTCAAAGTGGTCGTCTTTCAACTCTGTTAATACTTTAAAGGGAGTGTGCGAATTTATAAATGCACACACCCCTCCACCGATCTGATTAGCTCTATCGCGCCTTACTAATGAGTAGCCATCAACTTGTACAGCACCGTCATCAATATTTTGGTTGAGCCACGTTTCAGTAATAAACGCAAAGCTAATGTTATTTAATTTAAGGATAATCTCTAAGTCATCTATCTTCGGCAATAATGATCGAATGTTCGATAGGAACAAGGTCAGACGCTCATTATCATACGGGTAAGCTCATTATCAATACGAAAGGAGATGAAGCTTATTATAAACACGGGTATGCTTTACCGGTAAGAATTATAAATACGAGTAAGGAAGATGTGTAATACGGGCCTTAACCGTGGTGATGCGGGTAAGGAGTTGAACGTGTCCATGGTAATCCGTCCTATAAAAACAACGGAAATATCTGATTTTAACCAACACAACGTATGGCCCACCGTAGCGCACCATAGCGCCAGCGTAGCGCCATTTGATGCAAATGAGGAGAGCTGATAATTATAGTTCCATAGAAAAGACGGATAACGGATAAGCTAACGTTAACCTTGTTAAAATCACGGGTAAGCTCATTATCATACGGATAAGCTCATTATCATACGGGTAAGCTCATTATCAATACGAAAGGAGATGAAGCTTATTATAAACACGGGTATGTCTTTACCGGTAAGAATTATAAACACGAGTAAGGAAGATGTGTAATATACGGGCCTTAACCGTGGTGATACGCGTAAGGAGTTGAACGTGTCCATGGTAATCCGTCCTATAAAAACAACGCAAATATCTGACTTTAACCAACATAACGTATGGCCCACCGTAGCGCACCATAGCGCCAGCGTAGCGCCATTTGATGCAAATGAGGAGAGCTGATAATTATAGTTGAATAGAAAAGACGGATAACGGATAAGCTAATGTTAACCTTGTTAAAATCACGGGTAAGCTCATTATCATACGGATAAGCTCATTATCATACGGGTAAGCTCATTATCAATACGAAAGGAGATGAAGCTTATTATAAACACGGGTATGGCTTTACCGGTAAGAATTATAAATACGAGTAAGGAAGATGTGTAATTTACGGGCCTTAACCGTGGTGATACAGGTAAGGAGTTGAACGTGTCCATGGTAATCCGTCCTATAAAAACAACGCAAAAATCTGACTTTAACCAACATAACGTATGGCCCACCGTAGCGCACCATAGCGCCAGCGTAGCGCCATTTGATGCAAATGAGGAGAGCTGATAATTATAGTTCCATAGAAAAGACGGATAACGGATAAGCTAATGTTAACCTTGTTAAAATCACGGGTAAGCTCATTATCATACGGATAAGCTCATTATCATACGGGTAAGCTTATTATCAATACGAAAGGAGATGAAACTTATTATAAACACGGGTATGGCTTTACCGGTAAGAATTATAAATACGAGTAAGGAAGATGTGTAATTTACGGGCCTTAACCGTGGTGATACAGGTAAGGAGTTGAACGTGTCCATGGTAATCCGTCCTATAAAAACAACGCAAATATCTGACTTTAACCAACATAACGTATGGCCCACCGTAGCGCACCATAGCGCCATTTGATCGCAAATGAGGAGAGCTGATAATTATAGTTCCATAGAAAAAACGGATAACGGATAAGCTAACGTTAACCTTGTTAAAATCACGGGTAAGCTAATTATCATACGGATAAGCTCATTATCATACGGGTAAGCTAATTATCAATACGAAAGGAGATGAAGCTTATTATAAGCACGGGTATGGCTTTACCGGTAAGAATTATAAACACAAGTAAGGAAGATGTGTAATATACGGGCCTTAACCGTGGTGATACGGGTAAGGAGTTGAACGTGTCCATGGTAATCCGTCCTATAAAAACAACGCAAATATCTGACTTTAACCAACATAACGTATGGCCCACCGTAGCGCACCATAGCGCCAGCGTAGCGCCATTTGATGCAAATGAGGAGAGCTGATAATTATAGTTCCATAGAAAAGACGGATAACGGATAAGCTAACGTTAACCTTGTTAAAATCACGGGTAAGCTCATTATCATACGGATAAGCTCATTATCATACGGGTAAGCTCATTATCAATACGAAAGGAGATGAAGCTTATTATAAACACGGGTATGGCTTTACCGGTAAGAATTATAAATACGAGTAAGGAAGATGTGTAATTTACGGGCCTTAACCGTGGTGATACGGGTAAGGAGTTGAACGTGTCCATGGTAATCCGTCCTATAAAAACAACGCAAAAATCTGACCTTAACCAACATAACGTATGGCCCACCGTAGCGCACCATAGCGCCAGCGTAGCGCCATTTGATGCAAATGAAGAGAGCTGATAATTATAGTTCCATAGAAAAGACGGATAACGGATAAGCTAACGTTAACCTTGTTAAAATCACGGGTAAGCTCATTATCATACGGATAAGCTCATTATCATACGGGTAAGCTAATTATCAATACGAAAGGAGATGAAGCTTATTATAAGCACGGGTATGGCTTTACCGGTAAGAATTATAAATACGAGTAAGGAAGATGTGTAATTTACGGGCCTTAACCGTGGTGATACGGGTAAGGAGTTGAACGTGTCCATGGTAATCCGTCCTATAAAAACAACGCAAAAATCTGACTTTAACCAACATAACGTATGGCCCACCGTAGCGCACCATAGCGCCAGCGTAGCGCCATTTGATGCAAATGAGGAGAGCTGATAATTATAGTTCCATAGAAAAGACTGATAACGGATAAGCTAATGTTAACCTTGTTAAAATCACGGGTAAGCTCATTATCATACGGATAAGCTCATTATCATACGGGTAAGCTCATTATCAATACGAAAGGAGATGAAGCTTATTATAAACACGGGTATGGCTTTACCGGTAAGAATTATAAACACAAGTAAGGAAGATGTGTAATATACGGGCCTTAACCGTGGTGATACGGGTAAGGAGTTGAACGTGTCCATGGTAATCCGTCCTATAACCACCGTAGCGCACCATAGCGCCAGCGTAGCGCCATTTGATGCAAATGAGGAGAGCTGATAATTATTGTTCCATAGAAAAGACGGATAACGGATAAGCTAATGTTAACCTTGTTAAAATCACGGGTAAGCTCATTATCATACGGATAAGCTCATTATCATACGGGTAAGCTCATTATCAATACGAAAGGAGATGAAGCTTATTATAAACACGGGTATGGCTTTACCGGTAAGAATTATAAACACAAGTAAGGAAGATGTGTAATATACGGGCCTTAACCGTGGTAAGGAGTTGAACGTGTCCATGGTAATCCGTCCTATAAAAACAACGCAAATATCTGACTTTAACCAACATAACATATGGCCCACCGTAGCGCACCATAGCGCCAGCGTAGCGCCATTTGATGCAAATGAGGAGAGCTGATAATTATAGTTGAATAGAAAAGACGGATAACGGATAAGCTAATGTTAACCTTGTTAAAATCACGGGTAAGCTCATTATCATACGGATAAGCTCATTATCATACGGGTAAGCTCATTATCAATACGAAAGGAGATGAAGCTTATTATAAACACGGGTATGGCTTTACCGGTAAGAATTATAAATACGAGTAAGGAAGATGTGTAATTTACGGGCCTTAACCGTGGTGATACGGGTAAGGAGTTGAACGTGTCCATGGTAATCCGTCCTATAAAAACAACGCAAAAATCTGACTTTAACCAACATAACGTATGGCCCACCGTAGCGCACCATAGCGCCAGCGTAGCGCCATTTGATGCAAATGAGGAGAGCTGATAATTATAGTTCCATAGAAAAGACGGATAACGGATAAGCTAATGTTAACCTTGTTAAAATCACGGGTAAGCTCATTATCATACGGATAAGCTCATTATCATACGGGTAAGCTCATTATCAATACGAAAGGAGATGAAGCTTATTATAAACACGGGTATGGCTTTACCGGTAAGAATTATAAACACAAGTAAGGAAGATGTGTAATATACGGGCCTTAACCGTGGTGATACGGGTAAGGAGTTGAACGTGTCCATGGTAATCCGTCCTATAAAAACAACGCAAATATCTGACTTTAACCAACATAACGTATGGCCCACCGTAGCGCACCATAGCGCCAGCGTAGCGCCATTTGATGCAAATGAGGAGAGCTGATAATTATAGTTCCATAGAAAAGACGGATAACGGATAAGCTAATGTTAACCTTGTTAAAATCACGGGTAAGTCATTATCATACGGATAAGCTCATTATCATAACGGGTAAGCTCATTATCAATACGAAAGGAGATGAAGCTTATTATAAACACGGGTATGGCTTTACCGGTAAGAATTATAAACACAAGTAAGGAAGATGTGTAATATACGGGCCTTAACCGTGGTGATACGGGTAAGGAGTTGAACGTGTCCATGGTAATCCGTCCTATAAAAACAACGCAAATATCTGACTTTAACCAACATAACGTATGGCCCACCGTAGCGCACCATAGCGCCAGCGTAGCGCCATTTGATGCAAATGAGGAGAGCTGATAATTATAGTTCCATAGAAAAGACGGATAACGGATAAGCTAACGTTAACCTTGTTAAAATCACGGGTAAACTCATTATCATACGGATAAGCTCATTATCATACGGGTAAGCTCATTATCAATACGAAAGGAGATGAAGCTTATTATAAACACGGGTATGGCTTTACCGGTAAGAATTATAAACACAAGTAAGGAAGATGTGTAATATACGGGCCTTAACCGTGGTGATACGGGTAAGGAGTTGAACGTGTCCATGGTAATCCGTCCTATAAAAACAACGCAAATATCTGACTTTAACCAACATAACGTATGGCCCACCGTAGCGCACCATAGCGCCAGCGTAGCGCCATTTGATGCAAATGAGGAGAGCTGATAATTATAGTTCCATAGAAAAGACTGATAACGGATAAGCTAATGTTAACCTTGTTAAAATCACGGGTAAGCTCATTATCATACGGATAAGCTCATTATCATACGGGTAAGCTCATTATCAATACGAAAGGAGATGAAGCTTATTATAAACACGGGTATGGCTTTACCGGTAAGAATTATAAACACAAGTAAGGAAGATGTGTAATATACGGGCCTTAACCGTGGTGATACGGGTAAGGAGTTGAACGTGTACATGGTAATCCGTCCTATAAAAACAACGCAAATATCTGACTTTAACCAACATAACGTATGGCCCACCGTAGCGCACCATAGCGCCAGCGTAGCGCCATTTGATGCAAATGAGGAGAGCTGATAATTATAGTTCCATAGAAAAGACGGATAACGGATAAGCTAATGTTAACCTTGTTAAAATCACGGGTAAGCTCATTATCATACGGATAAGCTCATTATCATACGGGTAAGCTCATTATCAATACGAAAGGAGATGAATCTTATTATAAATACGGGTATGGCTTTACCGGTAAGAATTATAAACACAAGTAAGGAAGATGTGTAATATACGGGCCTTAACCGTGGTGATACGGGTAAGGAGTTGAACGTGTCCATGGTAATCCGTCCTATAAAAACAACGCAAATATCTGACTTTAACCAACATAACGTATGGCCCACCGTAGCGCACCATAGCGCCAGCGTAGCGCCATTTGATGCAAATGAGGAGAGCTGATAATTATAGTTCCATAGAAAAGACGGATAACGGATAAGCTAACGTTAACCTTGTTAAAATCACGGGTAAGCTCATTATCATACGGATAAGCTCATTATCATACGGGTAAGCTCATTATCAATACGAAAGGAGATGAAGCTTATTATAAACACGGGTATGGCTTTACCGGTAAGAATTATAAATACGAGTAAGGAAGATGTGTAATTTACGGGCCTTAACCGTGGTGATACGGGTAAGGAGTTGAACGTGTCCATGGTAATCCGTCCTATAAAAACAACGCAAAAATCTGACTTTAACCAACATAACGTATGGCCCACCGTAGCGCACCATAGCGCCAGCGTAGCGCCATTTGATGCAAATGAAGAGAGCTGATAATTATAGTTCCATAGAAAAGACGGATAACGGATAAGCTAATGTTAACCTTGTTAAAATCACGGGTAAGCTCATTATCATACGGATAAGCTCATTATCATACGGGTAAGCTCATTATCAATACGAAAGGAGATGAAGCTTATTATAAACACGGGTATGGCTTTACCGGTGAGAATTATAAACACGAGTAAGGAAGATGTGTAATATACGGGCCTTAACCGTGGTGATACGCGTAAGGAGTTGAACGTGTCCATGGTAATCCGTCCTATAAAAACAACGGAAATATCTGACTTTAACCAACATAACGTATGCCCACCGTAGCGCACCATAGCGCCAGCGTATAGCGCCATTTGATCGCAAATGAGGAGAGCTGATAATTATAGTTCGATAGAAAAGACGGATAACGGATAAGCTAACGTTAACCTTGTTAAAATCACGGGTAAGCTCATTATCATACGGATAAGCTCATTATCATACGGGTAAGCTCATTATCAATACGAAAGGAGATGAAGCTTATTATAAACACGGGTATGGCTTTACCGGTAAGAATTATAAATACGAGTAAGGAAGATGTGTAATTTACGGGCCTTAACCGTGGTGATACGGGTAAGGAGTTGAACGTGTCCATGGTAATCCGTCCTATAAAAACAACGCAAAAATCTGACTTTAACCAACATAACGTATGGCCCACCGTAGCGCACCATAGCGCCAGCGTAGCGCCATTTGATGCAAATGAGGAGAGCTGATAATTATAGTTCCATAGAAAAGACTGATAACGGATAAGCTAATGTTAACCTTGTTAAAATCACGGGTAAGCTCATTATCATACGGATAAGCTCATTATCATACGGGTAAGCTCATTATCAATACGAAAGGAGATGAAGCTTATTATAAATACGGGTATGGCTTTACCGGTAAGAATTATAAACACAAGTAAGGAAGATGTGTAATATACGGGCCTTAACCGTGGTGATACGGGTAAGGAGTTGAACGTGTCCATGGTAATCCGTCCTATAAAAACAACGCAAATATCTGACTTTAACCAACATAACGTATGGCCCACCGTAGCGCACCATAGCGCCAGCGTAGCGCCATTTGATGCAAATGAGGAGAGCTGATAATTATAGTTCCATAGAAAAGACGGATAACGGATAAGCTAATGTTAACCTTCATTTGCGATCAAAGGTTAAATGGTTAAAGATGGTTAAAGTCAGATATTTGCGTTGTTTTTATAGGACGGATTACCATGGACACGTTCAACTCCTTACCCGTATCACCACGGTTAAGGCCCGTATATTACACATCTTCCTCACTCGTGTTTATAATTCTTACCGGTAAAGCCATACCTGTGTTTATAATAAGCTTCATCTCCTTTCGTATTGATAATGAGCTTACCCGTATGATGAGCTTATCCGTATGATAATGAGCTTACCCGTGATTTTAACAAGGTTAACGTTAGCTTATCCGTTATCCGTCTTTTCTATGGAACTATAATTATCAGCTCTCCTCATTTGCATCAAATGGCGCTACGCTGGCGCTATGGTGCGCTACGGTGGGCATACGTTATGTTGGTTAAAGTCAGATATTTCCGTTGTTTTTATAGGACGGATTACCATGGACACGTTCAACTCCTTACGCGTATCACCACGGTTAAGGCCCGTATATTACACATCTTCCTTACTCGTGTTTATAATTCTTACCGGTATGATTTTAACAAGGTTAACGTTAGCTTATCCGTTATCCGTCTTTTCTATGGAACTATAATTATCAGCTCTCCTCATTTGCGATCAAATGGCGCTACGCTGGCGCTATGGTGCGCTACGGTGGGCATACGTTATGTTGGTTAAAGTCAGATATTTCCGTTGTTTTTATAGGACGGATTACCATGGACACGTTCAACTCCTTACGCGTATCACCACGGTTAAGGCCCGTATATTACACATCTTCCTTACTCGTGTTTATAATTCTTACCGGTAAAGCCATACCCGTGTTTATAATAAGCTTCATCTCCTTTCGTATTGAATAATGAATGAATGAATAAACTTTATTTTAGCAGGGTAGCCCATTCAGCACTATGACTGGTATCCATAGGGGCCCTGATAATGAGCTTACCCGTATGATAATGAGCTTATCCGTATGATAATGAGCTTACCCGTGATTTTAACAAGGTTAACATTAGCTTATCCGTTATATCCGTCTTTTCTATGGAACTATAATTATCATCTCTCCTCATTTGCATCAAATGGCGCTACGCTGGCGCTATGGTGCGCTACGGTGGGCCATACGTTATGTTGGTTAAAGTCAGATATTTCCGTTGTTTTTATAGGACGGATTACCATGGACACGTTCAACTCCTTACCCGTATTACACATCTTCCTTACTCGTATTTATAATTCTTACCGGTAAACCATACCCGTGTTTATAATAAGCTTCATCTCCTTGCGTATTGATAATGAGCTTACCAGTATGAGAATGAGCTTATCCGTATGATAATGAGCTTACCCGTGATTTTAACAAGGTTAACATTAGCTTATCCGTTATCCGTCTTTTCTATGGAACTATAATTATCAGCTCTCCTCATTTGCATCAAATGGCGGTACGCTGGCGCTATGGTGCGCTACGGTGGGCCATACGTTATGTTGGTTAAAGTCAGATATTTCCGTTATTTTTATAGGACGGATTACCATTTACACGTTCAACTCCTTACCCGTATCACCACGGTTAAGGCCCGTATTACACATCTTCCTTGCTCGTATTTATAATTCTTACCGGTAAAGCCATACCCGTGTTTATAATAAGCTTCATCTCCTTTCGTATTGATAAAGAGCTTACCCGTATGATAATGAGCTTACCCGTGATTTTAACAAGGTTAACATTAGCTTATCCGTTATCCGTCTTTTCTATGGAACTATAATTATCAGCTATCCTCATTTGCATGAAATGGCGCAACGCTGGCGCTATGGTGCGCTACGGTGGGCCATACGTTATGTTGGTTAAAGTCAGATATTTCCGTTGTTTTTATAGGACGGATTACCATGGACACGTTCAACTCCTTACCCGTATTACACATATTCCTTACTCGTATTTATAATTCTTACCGGTAAAGCCATACCCGTGTTTATAATAAGCTTCATCTCCTTTCGTATTGATAATGAGCTTACCAGTATGATAATGAGCTTATCCGTATGATAATGAGCTTACCCGTGATTTTAACAAGGTTAACATTAGCTTATCCGTTATCCGTCTTTTCTATGGAACTATAATTATAAGTTCTCCTCATTTGCATCAAAGTGTATATCCCGATATATTTAAGGGAAATTCCAGCAAAGGAACTAATAAAAAGGAACGATTTTAAAGCTGTTCCATTTCGAATTTCTTCTCCAAGTGTTCCATGTTTCGGAGCTAAAACAACTACGATACTATACAAGCGTTCCTTTTATTTATTATCTGCTATTAAAGTATAATAAATTAGCCTTCTTTCTCTAAAACAATCAACTTAAATACGATAATTTTCTAACACATATAAAATAATTAAAACCCGTTATCTCTAAGATTTGTTCTTTTAATAAGGGGTAAGAGGGCAGTGGGCGCTACGGTGGGGTTACGGTGTTATTTGCATTATTTTTATCGGAGGGTAGCCATGGATACGTTCAACTCCTTACCCGTATTTATAATGAGGCCCGTATTTTATATTTCTTACCCGTGATTTTAACAGTGATTTGTTATTTGATTTGTTATTTTAACAAGGTTAACACATCACCTTACCTTGGACAGGAATCGAAGCTGTAACCATCGGATTGCCGGTGAGACGCTCTAACCATTCGGCCACCGAGACTGCGATGGAAAGCGATTAGTATTATAACTATATAATGATTCTCCTCATTTGCATATATTTAAGGATGCCATTAAAGGAACTAATAAAAAGGAAAGATTTTAAAGCTGTTCCATTTCGAATTTCTTCTCCAAGTGTTGCGTTTCGGAAGATTTAGAACCTTATAATTAAGGAACTATCAAGTTAAAAGTATAATTAAGGAACTATCTAGTTAAAAGGAACTATCTAGTTAAAAGAAACGATAAACGATGCAAATACCCTATAGTCTATAGTCTGGAGAACTCCGTTCGTCTATAGGTGTCTTCGTTTTACGATCATTTTCTAGCACACAAAGGAAAAAATATAGTCGCGTTATCGCTAAGATGAAGATTTGTTCTTTTAATAAGGGGTAAGTTGGCGCTACGATAGCCTCCTCCGCAGGCAACTCTGTAGCTTCTTTTCCCCGAGTCAAATAGCTTCCAAGGCTGTTTTGGGCTGAGCACATTGCTCGCACAGTTTTGGAAGCGATTTAACTCGGAAAAAGCAGGCAACTGCCTGCGGAGGAGGCTAGCGCTACGATGGGCTACGGTACGGTGGGGGCTAATGAGCTTACTCGTGATTTTAACAAGGTTAACATTAGCTTACCAGTTATCCGTCTCTTCTATGGAACTATAATTATACGTTCTTCTCATTTGCATCAAAGGTGTATATCCCGATATATTTAAGGGAAATTCCAGTAAAGGAACTTACAAGTGTTCCATGTTTCGGAGCTAAAACAACTACGATACTATACAAGCGTTCCTTTTATTTAATATCTGCTCTTAAAGTATAACAAATTAGCCTTCTTTCTCTAAAACAATCAACTTAAATACGATAATTTTCTAACACATATGTAAAATAATTAAATCCCGTTATCTCTAAGATCTGTTCTTTTAAATAGGGGTAAGTGGGCAGTGGGTAGGTACTATACGGTGGGGTTACGGTGTTATTTGCATTGTTTTTATCGGAGGGTAGCCATGGATACGTTCAACTCCTTACCCGTATTTATAATGAGGCCCGTATTTTATATTTCTTACCCGTGATTTTAACAATGATTTGTGTGATTTGTTATTTTAACAAGGTTAACACATTACCTTACCTGGACAGGAATCGAAGCTGTAACCATCGGATTGCCGGTGAGACGCTCTAACCATTCGGCCACCGAGACTGAGATGGAAAGCGATTAGTATTATAACTATAATTATAAGTTGTCCTCATTTGCATATATTTAAGGAACTAATAAAAAGGAAAGATTTTAAAGCTGTTCCATTTCGAATTTCTTCTCCAAGTGTTGCGTTTCGGAAGATTTAGAACCCTATAATTAAGGAACTATCTAGTTAAAAGGACTATCTTTTTATAGTTAAAAGAAACGATAAACGATGCAAATACCCTATTGTCTGGAGAACTCCGTTCATCTATAGGTGTTTTCGTTTTACGATCATTTTCTAGCACACAAAGGCAAAAATATAGTCGCGTTATCGCTAAGATGAAGATTTGTTCTTTTAATAAGGGGTAAGTTGGCGCTACGGTAGGGGCAATGGTAGGGGCTACGGTAGGGGCTACGGTGGGGGCTACGGTTGGCGCTACGGTTGGCTACGGTATAGGGGGTACGGCCTGGATGCGGCGGGGGCTGCGGTGGGGTTATGTTGGTTCAAGTCAGATATTTCCATTGTTTTTATAGGACGGGTACCATGGAACGTTCTACTCCTTACCAGTATTTATAATGTCTGACCTTACCCGTATTTATAATTCTTACCCGTGATTTTAACAAGGTTGACATTAGCTTACCCGTTATCCGTCTTTTCTATGGAACTTTATTTATACGTTCTCCTCATTTGCATCACAGGTGTATATCCCGATATATTTAAGGGAAATTCCAGTAAAGGAACTAATAAAAAGGAAAGATTTTAAAGCTGTTCCATTTCGAATTTCTTCTCCAAGTGTTCCGTTTCTTCTCCAAGTTTTCCGTTTTTAGAACCTTATAATTAAGGAACTATCTAGCTAAAAGGAACTATCTAGTTAAAAGAAACGATAAACGATGCAAATACCCTATAGTTTATAGTCTGGAGAACTCCGTACGTCTATAGGTGTCTTCCTTTTCCAGCACACAAAGGAAAAAATAAAGTCGCGTTGTCGCTAAGATGAAGATTTGTTCTTTTAATAAGGGGTAAGTAATTGGCGCTACGATGGGCTGCAGTCGCTACGGTTGGATGCTACCGACCACCAAAGATGATATCGAACGTCTACGGATTCCAAATTAGCAAGTATTAATAGCTCTGTCTATTAATACTTCAGTCTATTTAACTTCATCTCACCGTTGCGGATTCAATGTATATCAGCAGTCGTTTCCATTCGCCATACTGCCGCTCGATCACGATTCTCCTCTTCAACGTCTTCTGTGTCTTCAGATCTTTTTACACACACGCGTGCATGGATTATCGCAGCGCTGGACACCAATTTGTAACGTGCTGAGTTACAACATACTAAATGCGCGAACGGAGGACCACACACACTCAACAGAGTTGGAATGGAGAACAATTTATTAGAACAAAGTGCAATCTTATATAGCGTAACATTGCGTGGCAAATTACATAATTTGCGATGACAACAACTAAACAAATGCAGGATTGGAAGGAACGAAGTTTCTACCGCCTAATCTCATTATCCGCATTACTACGTCAGGTTAAAGTCAGATATTTCCATTGTTTTCTTCTCGGATACCACTAACCCAGCGGTAACATGTTCGTTGTAAATATTACGAACCATTTCGCGAAACGGTCGGAACTCGGGTTGTAATTCACGAAATATATATATATACGAGCCCACCGTATACTGTATCTTAGACTTAGTTAATGACGGGGTTTTATTAAGAACGAAGCAACATGTTGTTTGATGCGGTAATACCGTTACTTAGTTATACATTTGGTGCCGTTTGCGTGTCATGGAATTGAAACTGGAACTCGGAAAGCGAAATTAGGTGATTAGTCCTACTGCCGTAATTCTGCCTCTTGATTGTTTCAGGTTTGTTTAAAGACGAGTTTGCCCAATGTAGTTGAGCACTCGAAAGTGTCTCTTTATGCTGATGACACTGTGTTGTACTATTTCTCTTCTACTATTAATGACTTGGAAGAAAAGCTAATGCCGACCTTCAAAAGATTGGTGATTGGCTTAAAGATCACCAACTGACTCTAAACATCAAGAAAACGAAAGTTATGATTATTGGTAGTGGAAGGAAACTGACCAGCTTGACCTCAGCCTCCGTCAAGGTATATGATCAAGAAGTGGAACAGGCCCAACAATATACTTACCTAGGGGTTATCTTTTCAACAGATATGACATGGACTGAGCATCTAGACCACCTTTGCTCTAAAGTTAACAAGCGTTTAGGTCTGTTGAAAAGAATAAAACATCTCCTTCCACGTTTTGCAAGAGTCCTCTACTACAACAGTTTAATCCAACCTCTCTTTGACTATGGAGACGTCGTTTGGGGAGACAAATATAACTGTACCATAATGTATAATCTACAAATCCTTCAGAGTAAAGCAGCAAAAATAATTTTGAACCGTCCACTGTATTCGTCTGCCACTGAAGCTCTTAACAGTCTGGGCTGGATGGATCTCTCCCAGCGGAGACGTTATCATAGGTGTCTTCACATATTTAAATGTATTAATGGATTGACCTTCTCTAATTTAAACTTAATTGCAGTTAAAGAAACGCATAATTATAATACTAGATCGAAGAACAATTTGCGTCTGCCTAGAGTTAAGAGAAACTGGGGTAAGCAGAGACTAGCTTATCATGCTGTTAACGATTGGAATAGCCTGAATGAAAATATTAGAAATTCTGAGAACCTCTTACAGTTTAAAACATATATATTTAATTTTTTTTTTACTTTTTTATTTTATGTATCCTACTTATAGTACTGTACTTAAAAATATTTTGTAATTTATTATTCGAATTCTCAGGACCTCTGAAAATCACTAATGTGAGAGAGATTCCTGGCAATAAATATTATTATTAATTAATAATACGGGTTGTATTCGTAGATTTGGACTACAAGTTTCGAGCCGGCCCTTCGACAGAAAGTGAAACGTAAAGTGAACTAATAACTGCGTGATTCTTTACGTTTCACTCTCTGCCGAAAGGCCTTCGCTCGAAACGTTAGACAACTTACACGCTATTTCGGCAGTACGCCAACCTTTTTATACATTTTGATTTCAGTATTTCTACACTACCTACGCAGCACAACACGTTTTATCACTTAAAAAAGAAAAGCATCTATGACTAGTAAGTGACTTTACGAATGTTCTATAGCAAATGCAGAAACGCTAAACTACATTTATACAGTATATTACGGTGGTCCATATATGCAATGCGCATACAATAGTTTCAGTCGATAAATATATTTTGTCGGTCGACAAATATATTTTGTCAGTCGACAAATGTATTTTGTCAGTCGTCAAATATATTTTTCAGTCGACAAATATATTTTTCAGTCGACAAATATATTTTTCAGTCCACAAATATATTTTGTCAGTTCACAAATATATTTTGAAACCTCGCAGCATACGTTGTTGCGAGGCGATTGATATTTCAAAATCCCAAATAACGTCGTTTCCTTTTGAAAAGTATCTACATATACGTTGTGACTATCGATCACAAAATCGAATTTACTGGTCCAGGATTGAGAGTTTGCCAACTTTGCCATGTCTTCTCTACGTGCGCTCATACAGTACTAAATACTAAATATTTACATATTTTGAATTAATGTTCACCGCTGGGTTAGTGGCGTTTGCGGGCTCAACAATCAACGTTCGGTTCAGTGCTTCCACTTGCAAGGCAATTTTGGCCTTTGCAAGGAAAAATGCAAGGAAATAAAATTTACAAGGAAATGACAAGGAAATTTGATCTAAAACAAGGAAATTGAAAGGAAATTTGGAGATTCTTATAAAAAACCACTTATCCTACGATTGAGACGTATACTCATTGAAAGCTAGCCCATTTCAGCTGAATGAGAGGTACAGACCCCACTTCGAAGAACCTTCCCACTTCCTTCACGTGTTAATCACGCGCGGTGCGTGGCTAACCGGATTATGCTCAAATTCATCTTCGTCGGTAACTGAGAAAGGAATTCCTTGACGAATTGTAGAAAAATCGGCTCAATTTCCATATAAATGTAGCCAAATACGCAGCAGAAAGAACCGGAAATCTATAGCAAATTAACCTTGTATAGTGAAAGAATGATTTTAATTAACAATTATTCACAGAAGTGGAGGTGAATAGTTATTCACCGACACTGAGGTGAATAATTGTTTTAGTATAAATGCACAGTGATCTTTTTGGAATAGCATTTTCTTTAAAATTGGTTATTTCCACATCTGCATCATACTGACAAATCGGCTGGCAGCCATTTTGCCTAAACGCCAGCAGCGTGCGCGATTTTCTATAATCACCTGTGTATGTGTCATGCCGGCCCAGTAATGACAGGCGATTTTTGTAAATAATGCATTTTTCTATTTGATTATTTTAATATAGTTTTAGATTAGACTACAGATAAAGCTCAATAATTAATATAAAAATACGGCCTGAGGCTTCCCGACAACCCTAGATGTAGGAAATTTGGATATTTTGAGAGATATGTGCAAGGAAATTACAAGGAAATTTGGTGATTTTTGCAAGGAAATTTACTAAAAAAAAGGAAATTTAAGGATCGTAAAAGGAAATTTCACTTGCAACTTGTGGAAGCACTGGTTCGGTTACCTTGGCTTTATTCTGAAAGCGAATCCATCTGCATCGGTGTTTTAAAGTCTGTCTTAAAGGTTCAAGATTTCACAGTTTTTATAAGTAAGGTAAGCCAATGACTTTTGATGGAAAATATGTTCGATTTTTGTATACTAATTTTGCTTTTAATATTAAAATAACTAATGTCTATGATCATTTAGCGGTATTCAGAAACTCAAATCGTTTCATTTTCTTGCTATCCTCTAATTAGCCGGGGGGGGGGGACGGGCCCCCCAATAATTTGATCTGGCGATTTCTTGCCAGAAATTACTCTCAGAAGTCAGGAAGTCCTATTTCAGAGATCCTAATTTCAAAGCAGTCCAGTCCCATTACCAGCCCCCCGAATTGAGTTTCTCTTGCTAAGACACACAAGCTCAAAATTACCAAATGACCTTGTTGATGAAGAATGTCTCCTGAGCTTTACCAGAAGTGATCTTAAAGATTTATTTGATGTGACAGAGACTGGAGTATTATTGAGAAAAATGTAAGTAACAATGCAAATGAAAAATTAGAAATAAGTAAAGTAGCTATTGTAGCTCGGACATGCCGCTTTTATGACTGGACAAATTATTCAGCTAAAGCCTGAAAAAAGCCTTAATTCCGTAATCGTCATCGGTAAACTCCTTCACGTAAATTTGAAAATCATTTCTAAGTGGTGGATCGTGTCAACACAAATGAAATGCAGATACTTTCAGCTTTAATTTATTAAATTAATTTATTTTTTCAGCTTTAATTTATTTAACCTGCATAAATATAATATTATTATTATTGTTGTTAGTCCAAATTCATTTTATTCTATAAAGTAGATGTTCTTTGTCGACCCTCTCTGGAAAGTTAATGAAATCCGTCTGTCATCAATAAATTCAAACAAGTTCGTTGGTTGTGTGCGATCGCCTCATTTGATTGATATATAGTAAAGAAACATAACTGGTTGTGTGTGTGCGATCGCCTCATTTGATTGATATATAGTAAAGAAACATAACATACATGTAAGAGTGCTGGTTTTGACAGTTTGAGCGCCTCAGTTTGGCTGGACATTGTTCGTTGTCTGGCCGTTATTTCACGCCCTGAGATGTGGTGTGGTATTTTTTTTACTGCATACATGTACCTATACTAAAAACAAGATGGCTGTTTTTATCTTGTGTTAAACGTAATTTAATATTGCCATGGTGTAAAAACGTGAAAATACCATATGATGATATTATAATTCTTGATAGTTAAAGTGCATATAAACCCAAATTTGTTTCATTCTAATTAAATTTGTCACGTCACCAGGATTCGAATGATATATATTACATCTTATTTACGAATTTTTATTGTTGCAAAAATCATGACCGGTAGTACGGGATCTGAGTACTAGTGGTGTTATGACGTCTATATGTAGTCACGCAGATTTCAGAACCACGTTGAAACATAGTCTTTTCAATGCGTTGTCGCTGGTTATTCCAATACATAATCTAGCGCTGAAAAGTTGGTAACACTTCTTAAAATCCCTTTTGCTAACGATGAAACACCTAAGGCGAAGAAACGAAGAAAACAATGGGATGATTTCGTGAAAACTAAGAGAGCAAAGTGGGAACCCCATAAAGGAGTCGCGTATTTGTTCCATACAATTTTGCGTCAGATGATTTTCGATTTTATAAGGCCTTGCCTGGACAGAAGATGAACGAGGAATTGCTGTGGTTCCAACAATACATAGAAAAGAAGAGGAGAAGCCGATGTCGAAAATGGGACGCCGCCAGAATAGGAGATAAATATTATGTGCGGATACATTTCTGTGTATCATGTTTCCTGGGTGGGAATAGAAGCTGTTTCGCGATGCTGTAACTGTAACTGTAAGAAGAAATGTCACATTTTTGATGAACCAAGAACGCTGTGAATATTATTCTAATCACATTCAGGAAAATTGCATGAATCAGCGGCAATTGTTCAAGGTCACAAAATCTCTACTATGTAAGTCAAAAGACGTCTTGTTTCCTCAAGGTGATCCTAACCAACTTGCAAATGACTTTGGCGAATATTTTATTCAAAAGATTGAGAATATTAGCAACTCTTTGGAAGCTCTATCCACGCCGCTTCTTGTACCGACGGGTGATGTTGATGCTCACGATTGTGTAGATGTTCTTTTTGCTAATTTTAGGACATTGTCGGAAGAAGAGGTGCGAAGCCTGATTCAAAAATCTGCTCAGAAATCCTGTGGCTTAGATCCTATACCAACATCTCTCTTACTTCAGCAACTTGATGTCTTATTGCCAGTTATCACACATATGATCAACTTATCGTTTGAAACAGGCCATTTTGCTAGCACCTGGAAGGAAGCATTATTACTACCCTTGCTTAAGAATTCCGGTCTTGACATAGCATTTAAGAACTTCCGTCCTATCAGCAATTTACTCTATGTGTCTACATTGTCAGAGAGGGCCGCAGCGGAGCAGCTTGTGGAACATATGTCAGTTAATAACATGCATTCTCTACTGCAGTCTGCATACAAGAAAAATCACAGTACTGAAACAGCCTTACTTAAAGTAAAGAACGATATCCTGATGTCTATGAATTGTCAGCATGTTACATTGCTTGTACTGTTGGACTTAAGTGCCGCCTTTGACACTATTCATCATAAGAAATTGATTGATCGCTTAAGAACTGATCGAATCTTGGTATCGGGGCTAATGCTTTAGCTTGGTTTCAATCATACCTGACAGACCGATGTCAACGCGTGTCAGTGAATGGGGGACACAGTCGAAAGTTTGACCTGAATCAGGGTGTCCCACAAGGTTCTTGCCTGGGTCCCATCTTGTTTACGGTATATACTCGTAGACTGTTCGAAATTGTCGAGGAGCATCTTCCCCAAGTTCACTGCTATACCAGACGATACTCAATTGTATCTTTCTTTCAAGCCAGATATGTCCTCTAATGCAGATGCTGCTGTTACGTCATTATCTAACTGCATCAAGGCTTTCGTAAATGGATGATCTCAGACAATCTCATGATAAATGACTCAAAAACTGAATTTCTACTTATTGGCACTAAACATCAGCTATCTAAAGTAGATATAGATCATATCGTGGTTGGAACGTCTGAGATTCGACCAGTTCCAGTTGTTCGAAACCTTGGTGCAATGGTGCATGGATGGATACTAACCTTACCATGTCAAATCACATTAGCAAAATGTGTAGCTCAGCGTTTTACCACCTCCATAACATCAAGCGGATTCGTAAATACTTACCATTGGATGCTGCAAAGAGTCTAGTTCATGCGTTTATAACATGCCGCATTGACTATTGTAATAGTCTGCTATATGGTCTTCCAGACTGTCAGGTGCACAAGCTTCAAAGAGTACTTAATGCATCCGCTAGGCTAATCTATAACACACCTAGATATTGTCATATTACACTTCTTCTTCGTGAATTGCACTGGCTGCCCATAAGGTTTAGAATAAATTTTAAAGTTATTTTAATAACTTATAAGGCCATACATGGATTAGCCCCAGAATATCTCAGTAACTTGCTGCACGTTAAATGTTCACCATATAACCTTAGATCAACAAATAGTTTATTTCTTAGTTATCCTTCAATTAGAACAAAGTCTACACTTGGAGATAGAGCATTTGCTGTGGGTGCGCCGAAACTGTGGAATTCTCTTCCTGAAGAACTTCGCCAACTAAATTCAGTTGACACTTTTAAAAAACAACTTAAGACTTATTTTTTAAAATTAGCTTTCACTTAGTATTTTTATCTTTATACATTTTAATCCATCACATGTAATGCGCACTTGATCATTTTATGTAATCTGCGCAATATAAATGATTAAATTATTATTATTATTATTATTATTATTATAAGAAACATTTATTTATTTTGGATAACAAAAATAAACACAAGCGATCGACGAGGTTCAGTCATAGCTTTCGGATGTTGAAAGTGGTTTTATACCAAAGCCGGCGAAGCGCAAACAATGCCTGTCCCGATTCGGCTGTATTGAACAACAATACAACGTATCTTCGTCGTCGACAACATTACTCTTATCTTCTGTCGCTTCGCCTACTATTTCCACGTCATAGTCGTATTCCGTGTTAAAGGGATACTCCGGCCAAAATACAAATGCAGTTCATATGAAAGATCTTACTGACTTTAGTTTATTTCCAAAGTTTCAGCATTCCTATCAATTTAGTTAAGAAGATATGGCTAGTTGAAGTTGAAAATTTGAGGAGTTTGACGCCATATTGGTTTTGCGAATATGACGTCATTGAGTGATTCTTTATCGGCAGTGGAGTTGTTTTGATGGCAATCACATAGTGATAGCTGTTGTGAATGCTCTTTGGACGAAAATTAGTCGAAATAAACTATTTAGTTCCTCATTGCAGGAAAGTAGAGGAGCTTCTTAGGCATAATACAAGATAGCATCACTCAGTGACGTCATATTTGAGAAACAAAATGGCGTCGAAATTGGACAAACTCTCCAACTTCAACTAGCCATATCTTCTTAACTAAATTGATAGGAATGCTGAAACTTTGGAAATCAACTAAAGTCAGTAAGATCTTTCATATGAACTACATTTGTATTTTGGCCGGAGTGTCCCTTTAAAATGTGAACTATCCTGAATCTGAATTCCTGAATTTGAACAAGAACAACGTTTCTTCACGTTTTTACTATGAAAACCCTAGTAATTATGAGCCGGAAGTAAAATAAATGACCACATAGACGTCACAAACAACTCTCGACCCAGACTCCGTGCTACCGGTCATGAAATCAAAATATCCAACTTTGGGAGCTTGTAGAATCTTTGTTTTTCATTTTTTCTCGATCAAATAATCTGCAAAAAACCTTCTATCCATCCCCTCTTTCGTTTGAGCCAGAAACGAGTTATAAGCGTTGTCATGAAGTAGAATATAATTTGCCTACGCATAGCCCAAAATAATAGAGCATTGTGGTTCACAATTAATGGATAATTTTTGTGCTTAATTAGATTTCTGTTTGCCTAAATTTTTATTTTTCTAAACCAATTTATAGGATGGCGTGCAGTCCGAGCAATGGCAACAGCGAAGACAGGGTTACGTACCAGGAGGGCTTGTTGTAACCAGGATGGATGGAGTATGGTTTTGTTGGGGATTTTATTTGTTAGATTTAGATTATCCAGCGGGTTGGCTGAATTCGTTATCAGTCTTATAAAAAATTATTTTTGATGATAACAAGGTGCACCCACAGTTCCAAGGAGATATCAACAAAGCCTTTCAGGAATTGGAACAATTTTGCCAAGAGTGAACATCTTACATGAACATACTATTTTACTTTATAGATATATAGGTTAACTATATAAGTGTTCTTATACAGTGGAACCCCGTTAATACGGTCACCAACGCATCCGATATTATGGTGGATCAACTGTGGATGGCTACACCTTAGAGAACCTTGAGTTGGAATACGAAACTATTGAGAGTCAAGAGATGGCTGATGAAGCGGTATAGTCTCTATACGCGTCCACTAGATCTCTATCATACGAACATGTAACACCAATGAAAGGCCACATAATGTGTGACCGGGCTTTATGCATTTTTGCAATCTGCTTTTCTATTTTCCAATATTATGTACATGTAAACTTTTCAATATTCTTCGGTCCGGAAGCATTGTATAAACTATAAAAGGTTTTGTAACACTAATTATTTTATTGAATAACATTAGGCTTTTGTTTAAATCAATACAATTTATAAAAATCGATCACGATTTATAACGATCACCCCAGATGAAGGTCATGGACAGTAACTTTTAAGTTACGTTCAAAAAACTGTTTAAAGCCAGAGGAGCGTCAAACTATGTCTAATACAATTTATATTATTGTACATATTATTTTTAGAATATAAAATCATTCACCTGTTGAAGGGGATCAACTTGCTTTTCAAATCCAAGGCTAAAATGTCCAAGGACAAAGTGGATATCATTCATTTTGTTGAGGTAGGTTTGAGTACTATTATTTGCACGACCTACGCATAGCAACAAGTGATGCATTCATTCAGCGATTATACCATTATTATACAGTTGAACCTCTACAAAGTCGTTTAAATCAGTTTGTAGTGATGTCTGACTCGGAGTTTATCGAATATTGTGAACCGCACTCTTCGTGCCGTTGTCTGTCAGCGTGTTCTCATATTCTCAACGGCTTCGATTACAATTTCTTTGTCTTCCAATACAATGGCAATGATTTACAGCAGTGAGCGTTCGTTTCTAGCGTAATATCTGTTCCTCTACTCAAAGAATATATAGAATATAAGACGCGTCTTGAATGAAACTTTGAAATTCACGCATCAAACGGCAAACAACGAGCGACGGATACCTGTCTCAAAACACAATTCCACGGCCCACCGAGTATAATCAAATACTGTAAAAAGTATGACAATAATAACTTACTACATTATCTTTGCTCTTAAAAAAACACAATTTGAGTAATTTACTGCAAGGATTGCTGAGATATCGAAGGATTGGTTTACTTGTTCAATTTCGTGGCCCAAAAAATGGCCGCGAGCAAGCTTGTAAGCGCACAAAGCATTAGCTGGACACTCATCCTTTAATAGTTGTTCAACTTGACATCATAACTGCAAGTGTACAGTATGCTTAAACTAACACAGTTACAGACCAATGCTCTTCATTTACATCATTATTGGTATATGCCATATGCCTTTGGAGCATTGTGCAAACCCAAAGGTTTATGAACACTACCTCATGTTTTCATTTAGATATTTTAACTATTTCCTATTCAGAATTATTTAAGAAGGGGTTTATTAAAATATTTGTTTAATATCGACACTTTGGTTGGAAGTTATGGCACATTTTGCAGATGTACAAACTGTCGGCTATTGTATGAACAAGTTATAAGCGTTGTCATGAAGTAGAATCTAATTTTGCCTTCGCATAGTCCAAAATAATAGAGCATTGTGGTTCACAATTAATGGATAATTTTTGTGCTCAATTAGATTTCTGTTTGCCTAAATTTTTATTTTTCTAAACCAATTTATAGGATGGCCAGTAGCCCGAATTCGCTATCAGTCTTACAAAAATCATTTTTGATGATAACAAGGTGCACCCACAGTTCCAGGAGATATCAACAAAGCCTTTCAGGAATTGGAACAATTTTGCCAAGAGTGAACATCTTACATGCATGAACAGACTGTTTTACTTTATAGATATATAGGTTAACTAATGATTTTAATGTTTTAAGGTAACAATTATATAAGTATAAGTGTTCTTATACAGTGGAACCCCGTTAATACGGTCACCAACGCGCCATAACAATTTGGCCGTATTAACGGGGTGGCCGTATTAACCGGGTGGCCGTATTAACCGGGTGGCCGTATTAACGGGGTGGCCGTATTAACCGGGTGGCCGTATTATAACGGGGTACGGACAAATTTCATGGCTGTTCTCTTTCATGACAGTTTTTATTCAAAACTGTTAAAGAACCTTTTGGACATTGAAAATAATCTTTCTGTAAGAGATGAAACAAGAAAAAGACACACAAAACAAGAAGGAAATAGTAACGTGTCACCGACTCTTTCAATTAAAATTAAGTCTCGAGGTGTAATTCTAAGATATATTTCCGTTTGTCACTTTAGATTTTAGAATGCATGTTGGTTGGAGTGGCCGTATAAATCGGGTGATTGTTAACGTTGGGATTTTACAATGTGGCGGGTGACCGTATTAACGGGATATTTATATAAGGAAATATATTAGCGTTTTCTGGGACAAAAAAAGTGGCCGTAATAACGAGGTGACCGTATTAACGAGGTGGCCGTAAGGCGGGGTTTCACTGTATGTATATTAATGTAAAATGTGGTGATAATGCTTATTATTATATTATTGGTTTGCTTGATGTGAATGCGTTGGGGCTTCAGGCATGCAGACAGGAAAAATCTTGCTTGTTAGAATATATTTCATAATTTAAGAAATTAATTCTTACCAAGAAATCTCGTTAAGAAAATTTATCCTCTCCACGGGACAAGAAAATAACGACCAGCATAGAAGAGTATAGTAACAATATCAAAAGTAATATTTGGTGTTAAAGAGTCACAGAGTCACTTCACATGGGATGGTTGAGGAAATTAACGGCGACAACACAATCCCGGATAATGTATCAGAAGACATAATATCTAACACAAGTGAACAGCTACGACACAGAGTCAAACGACACAAGGTGTATTCATTAATGAACAAGAGGTTAGGGAATTCACTGGCTCTCTCGATCCGAAAGGCACAACTGAGACGAAAATACAGTCGTTAGATATATTAGGTGATCAATATAGACACAACTCCTTGAACGAACCAGACGCTCTAAAAGAACAGTTCTATAAGAGCGTTAGTGAAACGGCTTACTTAAAGGCAGATAGCATCGGTATCGAAAACAACGTGAGACCAGAACATGCATGACGATAATAAAGTCGAGGTTGAGGGTAACGATCTGGGTAAATACGTTATGGAACAAAAGTGATAGGGTTAGGACATTGGTTTCTTTGTGGTTGATTCTATTGTTTTATTGTTTGAATCAACCAATCACAAAACTTGATAGTATAGGTAGGTGATGACCCAACGATCTAAATAGACTCAAAAAGTTCAAAAAATGAGCAAAGGAAAACTTAGTTGGAATAAGCGCTATCTCAATCTCTATAGCTGGGATAACAAGGTGCTAGAGCCGCTATCGTCAAATGTGGAAAATCGCTTGGAAAATTAGGAAAAGCTATAGCTAATCTAGCTAAAAACGTTGGTCTCTACTCGCACCACTGCTAAACATGATACCGACTGTGTTAAAGTGGGGAGCTAAAGGTGTATCTTGGTTCGCGGCTAATTGATGGATCCTACCAATAGCACTTATATGATCAGTATAAACAAAGGAGAAGAAAATAAAACAATTATGTTATAATATTGAATACGAACGAAAAGGAGTTGCCTTCTGGTTATAGACGTCGTGAAATATCTACTATCAAAAGCACAAGAACCCGTCATGTTGATGAAAGCAGAACGAACGGCTATTGTTGAATACGGTCTAGCACACGTTCGAAAGTTAATCTCAAAGGACGACAGCGGCGCGACTAGTGGAAACACACAAAAAGTTAGCGATGCTCTGCTGAAGCACACTGGTAAACGAAAACATTAACGTGCCGAGAAAATCGATGAAAGCCGTCGTTTTACTCTAAACAAACAAAACAAGAACTGATAGCGAGGAGTTCGTCTACCAAACATAGAGTGAAACGGCTTGCTTAAAGGCAGATATAGCATCCGTATCGAAAACAACGTCAGACCAGAACATGACGAGGCAGTATAGGTGTATTAAAAGACGAGGTTGAGGATAACGATCTAAATAGACTGGAAAGGTTCAAAAATGGGCAAAGTAAACCTTAGTTGGAATAAGCGCTATCTCAGTCTCTATTGCTGGGATAACAACTATCATAGTAATAGGTGCTAGAGCCGCTATCGTCAAAGGTGGTCAATCGCTTGGAAAATTAGGAAAAGCTATATAGCTAATCTAGCTAAAAAGGTTGGTCCTCTACTCGCCCCTGGGGAGCTAAAGGTGTATCTTGGTTAGCGTCTAAATTATGGATCCTACCAATAGCAATTATATGATCAGTATAAACAAAGGAGAAGAAAATAAAACATGTTATACTATATGAATACGAACGAAAAGGAGTTGTCTTCTGGTTATAGACGTCGTGAAATATCTACTATCAAAAGCACAAGAACCCGTCATGTTGATGAAAGCAGAACGAACGGCTATTGTTGAATACGGTCTATAGCACACGTTCGAAAGTTAATCTCAAAGGACGACAGCGGCGCGACTAGTGGAAATACACAAAAATTTAGCGATGCTCTGATGTTCTCTATTCATGACAGCAAACAAAAAGTTCAACTTGACAAAATTTTAGAAGATCACGGTTTATACGCACCGTACAATATGAACAATAAGTTAAGGTATGTAATCACACTCCCCAAAGCATCCGGATATTATGATGGCTCAACTGGATAAACTATGGATGGCTACACCTTAGAAAACCTTGAGTTCGAATACGAAACTATTGAGAGTCAAGAGATCGCTGATGAAGTATCGTCTCTATACGCATACGAACGAGTTCGTCTACCAAACATAGAGTGAAACGGCTTACTTAAAGGCAGATATAGCATCGGTATCGAAAACAACGTGAGACCAGAACATGACGAGGCAATAGGTGTATTAAAAGACGAGGTTGAGGGTAACGATCTAAATAGACTCGAAAAGTTCAAAAAATGGGCAAAGGAAAACTTATTTGGAATAAGCACTATCTCAATCTCTATAGCTCGGATAATAACTACCATAGTAATAGGTGCTAGGCCGCTATCGTCAAAGGTGGTCAATCGCTTGGAAAATTAGGAAAAGCTATAGCTAATCTAGCTAAAAAGGTTGGTCCTCTACTCACACCACTACTAAACATGGTGGCGACTGTGTTAATGTGGGGAGCTAAAGGTGTATCTTGGTTAACATCTAATTTATGGATCCTACCAATAGCACTTATATGTCCAGTATAAACAAAGGAGAAGAAAATAAAAAATATGTTATATTATATCAATGCGAACGAAAACGAGTTGTCTTCTGGTTATAGACGTCGAGAAATATCACTATCAAAGGCACAAGAACCCGTCATGTTGTAAAGCTGAACCCCAACAAAGCCAATCCAGGGGAGGAGTTATTCGTCGACATCCCAAGAACAAAAGCTAACACTTGTTTGATACCCTCCAGTCTCCTTCTTCTATTCGACTTTAAAAGTTTGAATACAAAATCATGGAAAACCTTAATAACCTTTCGAGACAACTTTCTGAAAGACCATGGTGATAAAATTAGCGGGTGAGACTGTCATCGGCATGTACAAAGATCTGTGGAAATCGAATTTAGAACGAACGGCTATGGTCGAATACGGTCTAGCAAACGAGAACGTTTGAAAGTTAATCTCAAACGACGACAGCGGCGCGACTAGTGGAAACACGCAAAAAATTAGCGATGCTCTGATGTTCTCTATTCATGACAGCAAACAAAAAGTTCAACTTGACAAAATTTTAGAAGATCACGGTTTATACGCACCGTACAATATGAACAATAATTTAAGGTATGTAATCACACTCCCCAAAGCATCCGATATTATGATGGATCAACTGTGGATGGCTACACCTTAGACAACCTTGAGTTGGAATACGAAACTATTGAGAGTCAAGAGATCGCTGATGAAGTATCGTCTCTAAACGCATATGAACGCGTCACACTAATGAAGACTATCGAGTTGGATAAAGGAAGCACACTGGTAAACGAAAACATTAACGTGCCGAGAAAATCGATGAAAGCCGTCGTTTTACTCTAAACAAACAAAACAAGAACTGATAGCGAGGAGTTCGTCTACCAAACATAGAGTGAAACGGCTTGCTTAAAGGCAGATAGCATCCGTATCGAAAACAACGTCAGACCAGAACATGACGAGGCAGTATAGGTGTATTAAAAGACGAGGTTGAGGATAACGATCTAAATAGACTGGAAAGGTTCAAAAATGGGCAAAGTAAACCTTAGTTGGAATAAGCGCTATCTCAGTCTCTATTGCTGGGATAACAACTATCATAGTAATAGGTGGTAGAGCCGCTATCGTAGTCAAAGGTGGTCAATCGCTTGGAAAATTAGGAAAAGCTATAGCTAATCTAGCTAAAAAGGTTGGTCCTCTACTCGCCCCTGGGGAGCTAAAGGTGTATCTTGGTTAGCGTCTAATTTATGGATCCTACCAATAGCACTTATATGATCAGTATAAACAAAGGAGAAGAAAATAAAACATGTTATACTATATGAATACGAACGAAAAGGAGTTGTCTTCTGGTTATAGACGTCGTGAAATATCTACTATCAAAAGCACAAGAACCCGTCATGTTAATGAAAGCAGAACGAACGGCTATTGTTGAATACGGTCTATAGCACACGTTCGAAAGTTAATCTCAAAGGACGACAGCGGCGCGACTAGTGGAAATACACAAAAATTTAGCGATGCTCTGATGTTCTCTATTCAAATTTTAGAAGATCACGGTTTATACGCACCGTACAATATGAACAATAAGGTAAGGTATGTAATCACACTCCCCAAAGCATCCGGATATTATGATGGCTCAACTGGATAAACTATGGATGGCTACACCTTAGACAACCTTGAGTTGGAATACGAAACTATTGAGAGTCAAGAGATCGCTGATGAAGTATCGTCTCTATACGCATACGAACGCGTCACACTAATGAAGACTGTCGAGTGGGATAAAGGAAGCACACTCGTAAACGAAAACATTAACCTGCCGAAAACATTAAGAACCGATAGCGAGGAGTTCATCTACCAAAAATAGAGTGAAACGGTTTACTTAAAGGCAGATATAGCATCGGTATCGAAAACAACATGAGACCAGAACATGACGAGGCAATAGGTGTATTAAAAGACGAGGTTGGTCCTCTACTCACACCACCACTAAACATGGTGGCGACTGTGTTAATGTGGGGAGCTAGTAAAGGTGTATCTTGGTTAACATCTAATTTATGGATCCTACCAATAGCACTTAAAAGGAGTTATCTTCTGGTTATAGACGTCGTGAAATATCTACTATCAAAGGCACAAGAACCCGTCATGTAACGCTGAACCCCAACAAAGCCAATCCCGCAGAGGAGTTATACGTCGACATCCCGAGAACATAAGACTTGTTTGCTACCCTCCAGTCTCCATCTTCCATTGGACTTTAAAAGTTTGAATACAAAATCACGGTTTCTCAATCTCTATAACTGGGATAATAACAACCATATAGTAATCGGTGCTAGAGCGGCTATCGTCAAAGGTGGTCAATCGCTTGGAAAATTAGGAAAAGCCATTGCTAATCTAGCTAAAAACGTTCGTCGAGCGCGGAAGAACCTCTGGCACCCAGGGTAGTCCTATACCTGCACCACTGCTAAACATGGTAGCGACTGTGTTAATGTGGGGAGCTAAAGGTGTATCTTGGTTAACATCTAATTTATGGATCCTACCAATAGCACTTATATGATCAGTATAAACAAAGGAGAAGAAAATAAAACATATGTTATAATATATGAATACGAACAAAAAGGAGTTGTCTTCTGGTTATAGACGTCGTGAAATATCTACTATCAAAGGCACAAGAACCGGTCATGTTGATGAAAGCAGAACGAACGGCTATTGTCGAATACTGTCTAGCCCACGTTCGAAAGTTAATCTCAAAGGACCACAGCGGCGCGACTAGTGGAAACACACAAACAATTAGCGATGCTCTGATGTTCTCTATTCATGACACCAAACAAAAGGTTGAACTTTACAAAATTTTAGAAGATCACGGTTTATACGCACCGTACAATATGAACAATAATTTAAGGTATGTAATCACACTCCCCAAAGCATCCGGATATTATGATGGCTCAACTGGATCAACTGTGGATGGCTAATCAAGTATCGTCTCTATGTACGCATCCGGTAGATCTCTATCATACGAACACGTCACACTAATGAAGACTGTCAAGTGGGATAAAGGAAGCAAACATTAACCTGCCGAGAAAATCGATGAAAGCCGTCGTTTTACTCTTCAGAAAGAAAACACGAACCGTAGTACAATATGAACAATAATTTAAGGTATGTAATCACACTCCCCAAAGCATCCGGATATTATGATAGCTCAATATGGATCAACTGTGGATGGCTACACTTATAGAGAACCTTGAGTCGGAATACGAAAACGGGTCACACTAATGAAGACTGTCGAGTGGGATAAAGGAAGCAAACTCGTAAACGAAAACATTAACCTGCCGAGAAAATCGATGAAAGCCGTCGTTTTACTCTTCACAAACAAAACAAGAACCGATAGCGAGGGGTTCATCTACCAAAACATAGAGTGAAACGGCTTACTTAAACGCAGATAGCATCGGATCGAAAACAACGTGAGACCAGAACATGACGAGGCAGTAGGTGTATTAAAAGACGAGGTTGAGGGTAACGATCTAAATAGACTCGAAAAGTTTAAAAAATGGGCAAAGGAAAACTTATTGCATGGAATAAGCACTATCTCAATCTCTATAGCTGGGATAATAACTACCATAGTAATCGGTGCTAGAGCCGCTATCGTCAAAGGTGGTCAATCGCTTGGAAAATTAGGAAAAGCTATTGCTAATCTAGCTAAAAACGTTGGTCCTCTACCTGCACCACTGCTAAACATGGTAGCGACTGTGTTAAAGTGGGGAGCTAAAGGTGTATCTTGGTTAACATCTAATTTATGGATCCTACCAATAGCACTTATATGATCAGTATATAAACAAAGGAGAAGAAAATAAAACATGTTATAATATATGAATACGAACAAAAAGGAGTTGTCTTCTGGTTATAGACGTCGTGAAATATCTACTATCAAAGCCACAAGAAGCCGTCATGTTGATGAAAGCAGAACGAACGGCTATTGTCGAATACTGTCTAGCTCACGTTCGAAAGTTAATCTCAAAGGACGACAGCGGCGCGACTAGTGGAAACACACAAAAAGTTAGCGATGCTCTGATGTTCTCTGTTCATGACACCAAACAAAAGGTTCAACTTTACAAAATTTTAGAAGATCACAGTTTATACGCACCGTACAATATGAACAATAATTTAAGGTATGTAATCACACTCCCCAAAGCATCCGGATATTATGATAGCTCAATATGGATCAACTGTGGATGGCTACACTTAGAGAACCTTGAGTCGGAATACGAAACTATTGAGAGTCAAGAGATCGCTGATGAAGTATGGTCTCTATACGCCTCCGAACGCATCACACTATAATGAAGACTGTCGAGTGGGATAAAGGAAGCAAATTCGTAAACGAAAATATTAACCTTACGAGAAAATCGATGAAAGCCGTCGTTTTACTCTTCACAAACAAAACAAGAACCGATAGCGAGGAGTTCGTCTACCCAAACAGTGAAACGGCTTACTTAAAGGCAGATAGCGTCCGTATCGAAAACAACGTCAGACGAGAACACGACGAGGCAGTAGGTGTATTAAAAGACGAGGTTGAGTGTAACGATCTAAATAGACTCGAAAGGTTCAAAAAATGGGCAAAGGAAAATTTAGTTGGAATAAGCACTATCTCAATCTCTATAGCTGGGATAATAACTACCATAGTATAATAGGTGCTAGAGCCACTATCGTCAAAGGTGGTCAATCGCTTGGAAAATTAGGAAAAGCTATAGCTAATCTGGCTAAAAAGGTTGGTCCTCTACTCGCATCACTACTGAACATGCATGGGCAGACGCGAAAATCATGTTTATGCTCATCATGTTTATGCTTATCATCATCAAGATTTGGATAACTATTTTGCCATGGATAATTACGTGGATAGTTGTTTTGCCATGGGTAATTGCGCCTTGTTTTGGTATTAGTGTTCTTTTTCAATCGTGAAATTAGTAATTTTCTTTTGGGGCTTTTCTGAATATTCTTGCAATTAAGTCTCGTGGGATTTATGCATGCTTAAGTTGACCCTGCGTGGAAATGCAAATTAATGAATCAGACTCCTTGGCCATGCTGTGTTCAAATAAACATTCTTGCAATTAATTGAGACTCGTGGGATTTATGCGTGCTTAAGTCCTTTTTATTTTCATCTGAATGAATGGGTAGGGAATCATCAAGTTTTCTTGACCTGGCATGGAAATGCAAATTAATGATTCAGACTCATTGGGCTTCTGACTTAGGAGGTTTGTTTACACTTAGAATTATAATTGATTCATCGGTTGAATTCTGCTTTTCAACTGTGTCTGTACTGTTTACTGTCTGCTTCAATTTGTTCATATCTTCAAGCTCTTGCCTAGAAGCTAAGGCTTTTCATAGCATCATCCGCTCCTTGAGAAGGCAGCGTAGATGTTGTACTGGAGGCAGTATAACACCATCACCTTGTCCGTTAAGCCTGGTTTCCATTTGGTCGCTACGCTGTCTTTACGGTCGCGGAAGTGAAGCAGTGAAGCGTGTTTCTTTTGTCATAACAAAAGAAAACACGCTTCACTGCTTCACTTCTGCGACCGTAAAGACAGCGTAGCGACCATATGGAAACCAGGCTTTAGTATCACCGTATGTTTGGTTGCGTACATATTCTTTGATATTAGCTCCCAAACTACCCTGGAAAAGGGGCATCTTTCTATCGGAGTACCATGCCATTGTTATTTTCGAGTTACGATAAGATTTAGTTTTTCCACCAGGCGAATTCATTTACCGGGCTCGTCTAAATAAGTCCGAGACAAAATCTTGTAGTTCAACGAAGCTTCCAAGCCACCGTATTTTACCGTCGTCAGAACAAGCTAGTTTTTCAGCATACTTCTCTTTAATAAATCGAGCTTGAAAAGGTCGCTCATGTTCATTAGTGCGTTTAGTAGAACTGTTGGTATCAGTGCTACCGTTTGAAATGACATTATTTAAGTCAGACATTGAATTGTTGTCAGAGCTCTGAAAGTCATGACCGTCCGCCATGTTGACTTTCTACTAAGATTAGATTAGATTAGATTAGAAAGTTGCAGAAAGAAAATTACATTAGATTACATAGAAAATTATATTAGATTACATTAGAAAGTTGGTATACCAACTTGGAACACAAACCGATCACAACAATTACCGACAACATACAAAAGACTTCTTCGCTCGCACCAACGAACAATAGACCTACCGACAAACAATATTGACACGACACCCACTCACACTAATTATGACAAAAACAAACGATGACGTAATGAACCAGACATATAGGCAAACCCTGACAAACACGCTTTACTTGACTCTGAAGATCACCGCCGCTGAGGCCGTCGAAACGTCAGTCACCAACAACAGTCTTTCTCAAGACTACAACAACCTGGACGATCAACTTCACACATATAACTACCATAGTAATAGGTGCTAGAGGCGCTATCGTCAAAGGTGGTTAATCTCTTGGAAATTTAGGAAAAGCTATAGCTAATCTAGCTAAAAAGGCTGGTCCTACACCAGCAAAATTACCACCAGTAACATTACCACCAGCAAAATTACCACCAGCAAAATTACCACCAGCAAAATTACCACCAGCAAAATTACCACCAGTAAAATTACCACCAGCAGAATTACCACCAGCAAAATTACCACCAGCAAAATTACCACCAGCAAAATTACCACCAGTAAAATTACCACCAGCAAAATTACCACCAGCAAAATTACCACCAGCAAAATTACCACCAGCAAAATTAGGCTTAGAAAACCCATTAGGCGGGGGGTTCGGACGGGTTTTCGACGTCAGCTAGTTTCGTATCCAGTCTTTTTATTATCCATGGTTTGCCTCTCTGCGCGCCATTTTGCCTAATTTGCCTATTTAAAAAGCAAGAAAGAGGAAGTATTGCGAGAAATGGTCATTACTTACGATGAATTCGTCGTCCAAGATAAGTAGTTGTCGGTTGCTTTCTGCTAGAGTGCATTTTTATCTGGTTCGGAAGAGAGCCTGTACAGAAATTTTAGCGCCGAGAGCTATGTGCCTCTTTTTTCTCGAAAAGTGACAAGAACAAGCAAAGGCCACTCGCTCTCAGGTAAGCTTTAGCCGATTAATGCTCCAAACCTGCAAGTTTTTATTATAAACCTATAAATCTGGACTGCTGGATATTAATTGTTTATCATTTTAGTTAACAAATATATATTTCATCTCGCAGAGGTTGTGTATTTATGGCAGTCCAGAAATATTTTATATGGATTTGTTAACATAAACTGCGCGCGTAAAGCGTTGTTAATGTATTCATTTATTCATCAGGAAATTGAGCCTTAATATGTTCAACAGGTTATTCATAAATATTCCTCTGTCAACAGAAGAATGGATTTATCGTGATGTTATCTGCACCTTTTTAACTTATATCTCCACTGTTTATCTTTACAAAAATAATTCGTAATCTATCTCAATGCAACTATTTCCCTTGAATATTTCACAATACTGTTAGTGTACATTTATACTGCACTGCATAAGAACAAAGTGGCGGATCCATGATTTTGAAAAGGGGGGTTCCAAGCTCAGTCCTAAGTGACGACACATTTCTAGGGGGTCCAGGGGCGTGCTCCCCGGAACATTTTTGAATTTTTGGTCTCTAAAACAGCATTTCCTGCATTTCAAGAGCACTTTTGAGCAAAATATAAAGTTCTGACATGGAACCCTCGGAACCCCCTGGATCTGCCACTGTGTTTATCATGGTTTTATTGGTAATATAATATATAGTACTGTACTTTTGACAAATAATAAATTAGTATAATATATGTAGGGAGTGCTGCCTCGAAATCCAAGGCAGTTTTGATATTGTGCAAAATTGCAAAAATAAGTGGTGGACTCATTGAAGTCAAAGTCACAGCGGAGGTAGTATAGCACGGTTATGGTTTAGGTAACACCAGAGCAGCGAGTTCTATACATATATATATGGAGCTCACAATGAGCTTGCTGGACCATAGGTACTCTGGGGCATCATGGGGTATGTTCTGGGGTAATACCAGGCCTCATTAATATTTTTTGGTGCCTGCGAGCAGAATTTAGAAGTTGGAAATGTGCCTGCAAAAATTTGTGTTCTACTGTTCCTTTTCAAGAAAAGAATGAATCATTCAATCATATTCAGTTATATTAAATTATTAATTGAACGGCCTTTCATACTACAGTATAAAAGTAGAGTTACGTCTGTGCCGTTTCGTAACCGAGCCTGTTTACACTACCAGATAGCTTTTCGAAGCTATCTGGTTTAGTAAGGGCTGCTGAAACTGTCATTCTGGTCATAATTGAATTCATTTAGGTCTCAAGCAAGTAAAGCAAAACGGGGAAAGATGCTGCAAACGATATCATTTGTTCGTTGTATATTTAGTTTACATGCGATCAATTATTTCTTTTTATTTCCGTGATAGGCTCTTCAACGAAAAACTTGCATTGCATGCAATAAAACCTGAAAAATCTTACATCGCGACATGCTATTCGATAAACCTCAAAATTTTCACACGCAAAAAACATCCGTTTCAGTGTTTGACTGTTAACTTGTTCACACTTCACGAACATGACCAACGCCACTGACGTATAGTGTTTAAACGGTTTTTGCTTCAGATATTTTTTTGAAATGTATACGTCATGTAAACACAGCTAATGAACTAAAAAAATAAAATCTCTGTGCCTGCACAAACTTTCTGAATTGTAAATAGTGCCTGCGAACGTCATGATTTGTAAACACAGTTTTAATAATTAGCTAAAAAATCAACAAAAATATTGTGCCTGCACAAATTGAAAATGTGCCTGCGAGCGGCGCTTGTGCGCTCGTGCACTTTAATGAGGCCTGGGTAATACATTCATTATGCACAGCCAGGGCCCCTTGCACATGCTGCACATCTGCCCCCCTTGATGACCTCCTTGTGTTGTAACCATTCTCAATATTATAAACAAATGTAAGTTGAACAGTTGCATAAAAATGCAGTTGAACAAAAAGATAAAATAGTTGTATAACATAGTTCTCTGTACAATGCTTGCATATAAAAATGCAGTTAAATATGAACATAAAAGTTGACATTATAACAGTTGATAAACTAAGTTAATCAGAATTTGTTTCTTGCATAAAAATATAGTTCAATATATTCTGTCACTTATATCTCACATATATTAAAGGATGAGTGTCCAGCTAATGCTTTGCGCGCTCACAAGCTTGCTCGCGTATATCTGATATCTGCGCAATCGCGGATATCTGAGCAATCCTTGCCGTAAATTACTCAAATTGTGTTTATCGTAAGAGCAGAGATAATGTGGTAAGTTATTATTGTCATATTTTTTATAGTATTTGATTACACTCGGTGCGCCATGGAATTGTGCAACCTCGTACCCAGGGTCTTATCTCCGCTCGCCGCCCGCCCCCCTGGCTGCGGCTGGTCACGTGGCACCCAGATTCTGGATGCACCCAGATTCTGGGGGGAAGAAATAGTTTGTCGCATATAAGAAAGTCGTTCTTCGAAATTAATATTTCCATTTTTTGCGCAGTTCTACACAAGAAAGTAGAAAGTAGTTTCAACAAGAAAGTAGAAACATCATCGCGATAACATCTCTTTATTCGCGGAGAATATCGGATTACGAAGCATGTGTCCAGGTGTTATTTTATAAATGGCAACAAAGACCCCGAAGAAGACGTTTATAAGAGCATATCAACAGAAATTTCCTCTTGTCGGCTTTGTAGGCTGCTGTATACGAGTGTCGATACAAGAATTTGTATAAAGATTCGAATCGCACGATTTTAAAGAACGCTGAAGAGACTTACGCTAAATTGTAGAATACCCGTAGTGAAAGGATCAAATTACGGAAAGTTCATCATATACAATTGCTTCGTTCTATTTTAAAACTCCATTTAATTTGATAACCATAAATAAACAAGTACACATAATATAAACCTTCGACATTATATTTAAAGAGATTTTAGAGTAACCTTGGTTTGTATAAATGTCGACGCACGGTTACCGTACGAATAGCCACAAAAGCCACTGCCTTGTCTTTAACGCCAGAACTGATGCTCGAATACGGCTTGAGCTTTATAGACGAGTATTAAATCTGGTTACTCATCAGCGGATTTAAAGGTGAAATTACTATGAGAATGGATTGTAGCTGTTGATATACCAATATCTCTCGATTGCCAATTGATCAGAACTTCGTCCAATTTATCCTTCGCAAAAAGCAACCCAGGACTCAAGATGAAAAATAAAAGACTTTCCATAACCAGTGGGAAGAATACAAAGCACATCCTTCATTAAATAAGTACATTCGAGGCAAGTAATGTAAGTAATATACTATTTAATCGAAAATTTCCTTCACCATAAATCTATAAAACGACGCAATAGACGCATTCGATTCGACTCTCCCTTCCCCAGAATCTGGGTGCCTACTGCCACGTGACCAGCCGCAGCCAGGGTCTTTTCGCAGAAAAGAAAAAACAGAAAAAACATTTTCATTGTTTGATAATACGTTCAGCAATAAACCCTCACCCGCCTTTTCTGCCCCATCCCTAGATTTTTGTCCCCCCCTAGATTTTCTTTTCCCCATCCATGGTCCACAGGGCTGTGTATTTATGTGTATTTATAGTTACTGAACATATATTTTGAACGTTATCTCTACCAATATTTACTTGATTTCAATTTTGAAAACAGATTTATTACCGAGTCTAAATACATAACATAAAAGTCTATTGCATGAACGAGAATGTGCATACCCTTTGTTTAAATCTATAGAATTTGGTGTGCTACGCCGCCATTTTTACAATAAAATATCGGATCACCTCTTGTACAGTACACCCAAACACTGTTCGCCCAAAGAACTCGTACGTTAGATAGATAGATATATTTTATTTCGGTAGGGTAGCCCATTCAGGAAAGCTGGTATACAGACGGGCGCTACATTTCTCAATTTAATTACATATGAAATAAAAATATCTTAAAATATCAAAAGCTAAGAAATGATCACATACTTTATCTAACGACAAAGATTGTTTGATCTATTAGGCACAGTATTAAAATGATAAGCTGCTGTTATTTAAAAATTTCTTAAACATTTCAAGTTTGGGTTTAGGAAGATAAATGTTGGAATAAAATATCTGTTCGCCTCTTGTGCGCCCATAGGAAACGGTGCGCTACCATTGTTTTACGGTGGGCTACCATTGTTTAAATCTATAGAATTTGGTGGGCTACGCCGCCATTTTTAGAATAAAATATCGGAGCGCCTCTTGTGCGCTCAGATAGATAGATATATTTTATTTCGGTATAGGGTAGCCCATTCAGAAAAATCTGGTATGCAGACGGGCGCTACATTTCTGAATTTAGTTACATATGAAATAAAAATATCAAAAGCTAAGAAATGTTCTAAGGCATTATTTAGGCTATATTTTCATATTTTAAGCTTATAATTTTGACAAGTTAAAAATGGTCGAAAATCGTCAAAATGTTAAGGTAAACCCCTTTACTTTTTGGGCAAATTTGGCCATTTTTGCCAAATTTTTTATGTCCAAAAATGACTAAATTTACGCTAGTTTCTCCTCAATATCTGAGGCATTATTTAGGCTATATTTTCATATTTTAAGTTATTTTGACAAGTTGAAAATGGTCGAAAATCGTCAAAAAGTTAAGGTTAACCCCTTTACTTTTTGCCCAAATTTGGCCATTTTTGCCAAATTTTTGGATGTCCAAAAATGACTAAATTTACGCGAGTTTCTGCTCATATTAATACCTAAGGCATCATTTAGCTATATTTTCATATTTTAAGCTTATTTTGACAAGTTAAAAATGGTCGAAAGCCGTCAAAAAGTTAAGGTTAACCCCTTTACTTTTTGGCCAAATTTGGCCATTTTTGCCAAATTTTTGGATGTCCAAAAAGGACTAAATTTCGCGAGTTTCTGCTCATATTAATACCTAAGGCATTATTTAGGCTATATTTTCATATTTTAAGCTTATTTTGACAAGTTAAAAATGGTCGAAAATCGTCAAAAAGTTAAGGTTAACCCCTTTATTTTTGTCCAAATTTGCCCATTTTTGCCAAATTTTTAGATGTCCAAAAATGACTAAATTTACGCGAGTTTCTGCTCATATTAATACCTAAGGCATTATTTAAGCTACATTTTCATATTTTAAGCTTATTTTGACAAGTTAAAAATGGTCGAAAATCGTCAAAAAGTTAAGGTTAACCCCTTTACTTTTTGTCCAAATTTGGCCATTTTTGCCAAATTTTTGGATGTCCAAAAATGACTAAATTTACGCGAGTTTCTGCTCATATTAATACCTAAGGCATTATTTAGGCTATATTTTCATATTTTAAGCGTATTTTGACAAGTTAAAAATGGTCGAAAGTCGTCAAAAAGTTAAGGTTTACCCCTTCACTTTTTGTCCAAATTGGGCCATTTTTGCCAAATTTTTGGATGTCATTTTTGGACATTAACCTTAACTTTTTGACGATTTTCGACCGTTTTTAACTTGTCAAAATAAGCTTAAAATATGAAAATATAGCCTAAATAATGCCTTAGGTATTAATATGAGCAGAAACTCGCGTAAATTTAGTCATTTTTGGACATCCAAAAATTTGGCAAAAATGCCCAAATTTGGATAAAAAGTAAAGGGGTTAACCTTAACTTTTTGACGATTTTCGACCATTTTTAACTTGTCAAAATAAGCTTAAAATATGAAAATATAGCCTAAATAATGCCTTAGGTATTAATATGAGCAGAAACTCGCGTAAATTTAGTCATTTTTGGACATCCAAAAATTTGGCAAAAATGGCCAAATTTGGACAAAAAGTAAAGGGGTTAACCTTAACTTTTTGACGATTTTCGACCGTTTTTGACTTGTCAAAATAGGCTTAAAATTGGAAAATATAGCCTAAATAATGCCTTAGGTATTAATATGAGCAGAAACTCGCGTAAATTTAGTCATTTTTGGACATCCAAAAATTTGGCAAAAATGGCCAAATTTGGACAAAAAGTAAAGGGGTTAACCTTAACTTTTTGACGATTTTCGACCATTTTTAACTTGTCAAAATAAGCTTAAAATATGAAAATATAGCCTAAATAATGCCTTAGGTATTAATATGAGCAGAAACTCGCGTAAATTTAGTCATTTTTGGACATCCAAAAATTTGGCAAAAATGGCCAAATTTGGGCAAAAAAGTAAAGGGGTTAAACCTTAACTTTTTGACGATTTTCGACCATTTTTAACTTGTCAAAATAAGCTTAAAATATGAAAATATAGCCTAAATAATGCCTTAGGTATTAATATGAGCAGAAACTCGCGTAAATTTAGTCATTTTTGGACATCCAAAAATTTGGCAAAAATGGCCAAATTTGGATAAAAAGTAAAGGGGTTAACCTTAACTTTTTGACGATTTTCGACCATTTTTAACTTGTCAAAATAAGCTTAAAATCTGAAAATATAGCCTAAATAATGCCTTAGGTATTAATATGAGCAGAAACTCGCGTAAAGTTTAGTCATTTTTGGACATCCAAAAATTTGGCAAAAATGGCCAAATTTGGACAAAAAGTAAAGGGGTTAACCTTAACTTTTTGACGATTTTTCGACCATTTTTAACTTGTCAAAATAAGCTTAAAATATGAAAATATAGCCTAAATAATGCCTTAGGTATTAATATGAGCAGAAACTCGCGTAAATTTAGTCATTTTTGGACATCCAAAAATTTGGCAAAAATGGCCAAATTTGGACAAAAAGTAAAGGGGTTAACCTTAACTTTTTGACGATTTTCGACCATTTTTAACTTGTCAAAATAAGCTTAAAATATGAAAAATATAGCCTAAATAAAGACTTAGGTATTAATATGAGCAGAAACTCGCGTAAATTTAGTCATTTTTGGACATCCAAAAATTTGGCAAAAATGGCCAAATTTGGACAAAAAGTAAAGGGGTTAACCTTAACTTTTTGACGATTTTCGACCATTTTTAACTTGTCAAAATAAGCTTAAAATATGAAAATATAGCCCTAAATAATGCCTTAGGTATTAATATGAGCAGAAACTCGCGTAAATTTAGTCATTTTTGGACATCCAAAAATTTGGCAAAAATGGCCAAATTTGGACAAAAAGTAAAGGGGTTAACCTTAACTTTTTGACGATTTTCGACCATTTTTTAACTTGTCAAAATAAGCTTAAAATATGAAAATATAGCCTAAATAATGCCTTAGGTATTAATATGAGCAGAAACTCTCGTAAATTTAGTCATTTTTGGACATCCAAAAATTTGGCAAAAATGGCCAAATTTGGACAAAAAGTAAAGGGGTTAACCTTAACTTTTTGACGATTTTCGACCATTTTTAACTTGTCAAAATAAGCTTAAAATATGAAAATATAGCCTAAATAATGCCTTAGGTATTAATATGAGCAGAAACTCGCGTAAATTTGGTCATTTTTTGGACATCCAAAATATTTGGCAAAAATGGCCAAATTTGGACAAAAAGTAAGGGGTTAACCTTAACTTTTTGACGGATTTTCGACCATTTTTAACTTGTCAAAATAAGCTTAAAATATGAAAATATAGCCTAAATAATGCCTTAGGTATTAATATGAGCAGAAACTCGCGTAAATTTAGTCATTTTTGGACATCCAAAAATTTGGCAAAAATGGCCAAATTTGGACAAAAAGTAAAGGGGTTAACCCTTAACTTTTTGACGATTTTCGACCATTTTTAAACTTGTCAAAATAAGATTAAAATATGAAAATATAGCCTAAATAATGCCTTAGGTATTAATATGAGCAGAAACTCGCGTAAATTTAGTCATTTTTGGACATCCAAAAATTTGGCAAAAATGGCCAAATTTGGACAAAAAGTAAAGGGGTTAACCTTAACTTTTTTCGACCATTTTTAACTTGTCAAAATAAGCTTAAAATATGAAAATATAGCCTATAATAATGCCATTAGGTATTAATATGAGCAGAAACTCGCGTAAATTTAGTCATTTTTGGACATCCAAAAATTTGGCAAAAATGGCCAAATTTGGACAAAAAGTAAAGGGGTTAACCTTAACTTTTGACGATTTTCGACCAATTTTTAACTTGTCAAAATAAGCTTAAAATATGAAAATATAGCCTAAATAATGCCTTAGGTATTAATATGAGCAGAAACTCGCGGAAATTTAGTCATTTTTGGACATCCAAAAATTTGGCAAAAATGGCCAAATTTGGACAAAAAGTAAAGGGGTTAACCTTAACTTTTTGACGATTTTCGACCATTTTTTAACTTGTCAAAATAAGCTTAAAATATGAAAATATAGCCTAAATAATGCCTTAGTATTAATATGAGCAGAAACTCGCGTAAATTTAGTCATTTTTGGACATCCAAAAATTTGGCAAAAAATGGCCAAATTTGGACAAAAAGTAAAGGGGTTAACCTTAACTTTTTGACGAATTTCGACCATTTTTAATTTGTCAAAATAAGCTTAAAATATGAAAATATAGCCTAAATAATGCCTTAGGTATTAATATGAGCAGAAACTCGCGTAAATTTAGTCATTTTTGGACATCCAAAAATTTGGCAAAAATGGCCAAATTTGGATAAAAAGTAAAGGGGTTAACCTTAACTTTTTGACGATTTTCGACCATTTTTAACTTGTCAAAATAAGCTTAAAATATGAAAATATAGCCTAAATAATGCCTTAGGTATTAATATGAGCAGAAACTCACGTAAATTTAGTCATTTTTGGACATCCGAAAATTTGGCAAAAATGGCCAAATTTGGACAAAAAGTAAAGGGGTTAACCTTAACTTTTTGACGATTTTCGACCATTTTTAACTTGTCAAAATAAGCTTAAAATATGAAAATATAGCCTAAATAATGCCTTAGGTATTAATATGAGCAGAAACTCGCGTAAATGTAGTCATTTTTGGACATCCAAAAATTTGGCAAAAAATGGCCAAATTTGGACAAAAAGTAAAGGGGTTAACCTTAACTTTTTGACGATTTTCGACCATTTTTAACTTGTCAAAATAAGATTAAAAATATGAAAATATAGCCTAAATAATGCCTTAGGTATTAATATGAGCAGAAACTCGCGTAAATTTAGTCATTTTTGGACATCCAAAAATTTGGCAAAAATGGCCAAATTTGGACAAAAAGTAAAGGGGTTAACCTTAACTTTTTGACGATTTTCGACCATTTTTAACTTGTCAAAATAAGCTTAAAATATGAAAATATAGCCTAAATAATGCCTTAGGTATTAATATGAGCAGAAACTCGCGTAAATGTAGTCATTTTTGGACATCCAAAAATTTGGCAAAAAATGGCCAAATTTGGACAAAAAGTAAAGGGGTTAACCTTAACTTTTTGACGATTTTCGACCATTTTTAACTTGTCAAAATAAGATTAAAATATGAAAATATAGCCTAAATAATGCCTTAGGTATTAATATGAGCAGAAACTCGCGTAAATTTAGTCATTTTTGGACATCCAAAAATTTGGCAAAAATGGCCAAATTTGGACAAAAAGTAAAGGGGTTAACCTTAACTTTTTTCGACCATTTTTAACTTGTCAAAATAAGCTTAAAATATGAAAATATAGCCTAAATAATGCCTTAGGTATTAATATGAGCAGAAACTCGCGTAAATTTAGTCATTTTTGGACATCCAAAAATTTGGCAAAAATGGCCAAATTTGGACAAAAAGTAAAGGGGTTAACCTTAACTTTTTGACGATTTTCGACCATTTTTAACTTGTTAAAATAAGCTTAAAATATGAAAATATAGCCTAAATAATGCCTTAGGTATTGATATGAGCAGAAACTCGCGTAAATTTAGTCATTTTTGGACATCCAAAAATTTGGCAAAAATGGCCAAATTTGGACAAAAAGTAAAGGGGTTAACCTTAACTTTTTGACGATTTTCGACCATTTTTAACTTGTCAAAATAAGCTTAAAATATGAAAATATAGCCTAAATAATGCCTTAGGTATTAATATGAGCAGAAACTCGCGTAAATGTAGTCATTTTTGGACATCCAAAAATTTGGCAAAAATGGCCAAATTTGGACAAAAAGTAAAGGGGTTAACCTTAACTTTTTGACGATTTTCGACCATTTTTAACTTGTCAAAATAAGCTTAAAATATGAAAATATAGCCTAAATAATGCCTTAGGTATTAATATGAGCAGAAACTCGCGTAAATTTAGTCATTTTTGGACATCCAAAAATTTGGCAAAAATGGCCAAATTTGGACAAAAAGTAAAGGGGTTAACCTTAACTTTTTGACGATTTCGACATTTTTAACTTGTCAAAATAAGCTTAAAATATGAAAATAGCCTAAATAATGCCTTAGGTATTAATATGAGCAGAAACTCGCGTAAATGTAGTCATTTTTGGACATACAAAAATTTGGCAAAAATGGCCAAATTTGGACAAAAAGTAAAGGGGTTAACCTTAACTTTTTGACGATTTTCGACCATTTTTAAACTTGTCAAAAAAGATTAAAATATGAAAATATAGCCTAAATAATGCCTTAGGTATTAATATGAGCAGAAACTCGCGTAAATTTAGTCATTTTTGGACATCCAAAAATTTGGCAAAAATGGCCAAATTTGGACAAAAAGTAAAGGGGTTTAACCTTAACTTTTTGACGATTTTCGACCATTTTTAACTTGTCAAAATAAGCTTAAAATATGAAAATATAGCCTAAATAATGCCTTAGGTATTAATATGAGCAGAAACTCGCGTTAAATTTAGTCATTTTTGGACATCCAAAAATTTTGGCAAAAATGGCCAAATTTGGACAAAAAGTAAAGGGGTTAACCTTAACTTTTTGACGATTTTCGACCATTTTTAACTTGTCAAAATAAGCTTAAAATATGAAAATATAGCCTAAATAATGCCTTAGGTATTAATATGAGCAGAAACTCGCGTAAATTTAGTCATTTTTGGACATCCAAAAATTTGGCAAAAATGGCCAAATTTGGACAAAAAGTAAAGGGGTTAACCTTAACTTTTTGACGATTTTTCGACCATTTTTAACTTGTCAAAATAAGCTTAAAATATGAAAATATAGCCTAAATAATGCCTTAGGTATTAATATGAGCAGAAACTCGCGTAAATGTTAGTCATTTTTGGACATCCAAAAATTTGGCAAAAATGGCCAAATTTGGACAAAAAGTAAAGGGGTTAACCTTAACTTTTTGACGATTTTCGACCATTTTTAACTTGTCAAAATAAGATTAAATATGAAAATATAGCCTAAATAATGCCTTAGGTATTAATATTGAGCAGAAACTCGCGTAAATTTAGTCATTTTTGGACATCCAAAAATTTGGCAAAAATGGCCAAATTTGGACAAAAAGTAAAGGGGTTAACCTTAACTTTTTGACGATTTTCGACCATTTTTAACTTGTCAAAATAAGCTTTAAAATATGAAAATATAGCCTAAATAATGCCTTAGGTATTAATATGAGCAGAAACTCGCGTAAATTTAGTCATTTTTGGACAATCCAAAAATTTGGCAAAAATGGCCAAATTTGGACAAAAAGTAAAGGGGTTAACCTTAACTTTTTGACGATTTTCGACCATTTTTAACTTGTCAAAATAAGCTTAAAATATGAAAATATAGCCTAAATAATGCCTTAGGTATTAATATGAGCAGAAACTCGCGTAAATTTAGTCATTTTTGGACATCCAAAAATTTGGCAAAAATGGCCAAATTTGGACAAAAAGTAAAGGGGTTAACCTTAACTTTTTGACGATTATCGACCATTTTTAACTTGTCAAAATAAGCTTAAAATATGAAAATATAGCCTAAATAATGCCTTAGGTATTAATATGAGCAGAAACTCGCGTAAATTTAGTTCATTTTTGGACATCCAAAAATTTGGCAAAAAATGGCCAAATTTGGACAAAAAGTAAAGGGGTTAACCTTAACTTTTTGACGATTTTCGACCATTTTTAACTTGTCAGAATAAGCTTAAAATATGAAAATATAGCCTAAATAATGCCTTAGGTATTAATATGAGCAGAAACTCGCGTAAATTTAGTCATTTTTGGACATCCGAAAATTTGGCAAAAATGGCCAAATTTGGACAAAAAGTAAAGGGGTTAACCTTAACTTTTTGACGATTTTCGACCATTTTTAACTTGTCAAAATAGGCTTAAAATTGGAAAATATAGCCTAAATAATGCCTTAGGTATTAATATGAGCAGAAACTAGCGTAAATTTAGTCATTTTTGGACATCCAAAAATTTGGCAAAAATGGCCAAATTTGGGCAAAAAGTAAAGGGGTTAACCTTAACTTTTTGACGATTTTCGACCATTTTTAACTTGTCAAAATAAGCTTAAAATATGAAAATATAGCCTAAATAATGCCTTAGGTATTAATATGAGCAGAAACTCGCGTAAACTTAGTCATTTTTGGACATTCAAAAATTTGGCAAAAATGGCCAAATTTGGACAAAAAGTAAAGGGGTTAACCTTAACTTTTTGACGATTTTCGACCATTTTTAACTTGTCAAAATAAGCTTAAAATATGAAAATATAGCCTAAATAATGCCTTAGGTATTAATATGAGCAGAAACTAGCGTAAATTTAGTCATTTTTGGACATTCAAAAATTTGGCAAAAATGGCCAAATTTGGGCAAAAAGTAAAGGGGTTAACCTTAACTTTTTGACGATTTTCGACCATTTTTAACATGTCAAAATAGGCTTAAAATTGGAAAATATAGCCTAAATAATGCCTTAGGTATTAATATGAGCAGAAACTAGCGTAAACTTAGTCATTTTTGGACATTCAAAAATTTGGCAAAAATGGCCAAATTTGGGCAAAAAGTAAAGGGGTTAACCTTAACTTTTTTCCACCATTTTTAACTTGTCAAAATAGGCTTAAAATTGGAAAATATAGCCTAAATAATGCCTTAGGTATTAATATGAGCAGAAACTCGCGTAAATTTAGTCATTTTTGGACATCCAAAAATTTGGCAAAAATGGCCAAATTTGGGCAAAAAGTAAAGGGGTTAACCTTAACTTTTTGACGATTTTCGACCATTTTTAACTTGTCAAAATAAGCTTAAAATTGGAAAATATAGCCTAAATAATGCCTTAGGTATTAATATGAGCAGAAACTCGCGTAAATTTAGTCATTTTTGGACATCCAAAAATTTGGCAAAAATGGCCAAATTTGGACAAAAAGTAAAGGGGTTAACCTTAACTTTTTGACGATTTTCGACCATTTTTAACTTGTCAAAATAAGCTTAAAATATGAAAATATAGCCTAAATAATGCCTTAGGTATTAATATGAGCAGAAACTCGCGTTAAATTTAGTCATTTTTGGACATCCAAAAATTTGGCAAAAATGGCCAAATTTGGACAAAAAGTAAAGGGGTTAACCTTAACTTTTTGACGATTTTCGACCATTTTTAACTTGTCAAAATAAGCTTAAAATATGAAAATATAGCCTAAATAATGCCTTAGGTATTAATATGAGCAGAAACTCGCGTAAATTTAGTCATTTTTGGACATCCAAAAATTTGGCAAAAATGGCCAAATTTGGATAAAAAGTAAAGGGGTTAACCTTAACTTTTTGACGATTTTCGACCATTTTTAACTTGTCAAAATAAGCTTAAAATATGAAAATATAGCCTAAATAAAGCCTTAGTTATTAATATGAGCAGAAACTCGCGTAAATTTAGTCATTTTTGGACATCCAAAAATTTGGCAAAAATGGCCAAATTTGGACAAAAAGTAATGGGGTTAACCTTAACTTTTTGACGATTTTCGACCATTTTTAACTTGTCAAAATAAGCTTAAAATATGAAAATATAGCCTAAATAATGCCTTAGGTATTAATATGAGCAGAAACTCGCGTAAATTTAGTCATTTTTGGACATCCAAAAATTTGGCAAAAATGGCCAAATTTGGACAAAAAGTAAAGTGGTTAACCTTAACTTTTTGACGATTTTCGACCATTTTTAACTTGTCAAAATAAGCTTAAAATATGAAAATATAGCCTAAATAATGCCTTAGGTATTAATATGAGCAGAAACTCGCGTAAATTTAGTCATTTTTGGACATCCAAAAATTTGGCAAAAATGGCCAAATATGGACAAAAAAGTAAAGGGGTTAACCTTAACTTTTTGACGATTTTCGACCATTTTTAACTTGTCAAAATAAGCTTAAAATATGAAAATATAGCCTAAATAATGCCTTAGGTATTAATATGAGCAGAAACTCGCGTAAATTTAGTCATTTTTGGACATCCAAAAATTTGGCAAAAATGGCCAAATTTGGACAAAAAGTAAAGGGGTTAACCTTAACTTTTTGACGATTTTCGACCATTTTTAACTTGTCAAAATAAGCTTAAAATATGAAAATATAGCCTAAATAATGCCTTAGGTATTAATATGAGCAGAAACTCGCGTAAATTTAGTCATTTTTGGACATCCAAAAATTTGGCAAAAATGGCCAAATTTGGACAAAAAGTAAAGGGGTTAACCTTAACTTTTTGACGATTTTCGACCATTTTTAACTTGTCAAAATAAGCTTAAAATATGAAAATATAGCCTAAATAATGCCTTAGGTATTAATATGAGCAGAAACTCGCGTAAATTTAGTCATTTTTGGACATCCAAAAATTTGGCAAAAATGGCCAAATTTGGACAAAAAAGTAAAGGGGTTAACCTTAACTTTTTGACGATTTTCGACCATTTTTAACTTGTCAAAATAAGCTTAAAATATGAAAATATAGCCTAAATAATGCCTTAGGTATTAATATGAGCAGAAACTCGCGTAAATGTAGTCATTTTTGGACATCCAAAAATTTGGCAAAAATGGCCAAATTTGGACAAAAAGTAAAGGGGTTAACCTTAACTTTTTGACGATTTTCGACCATTTTTAACTTGTCAAAATAAGCTTAAAATATGAAAATATAGCCTAAATAATGCCTTAGGTATTAATATGAGCAGAAACTCGCGTAAATTTAGTCATTTTTGGACATCCAAAAATTTGGCAAAAATGGCCAAATTTGGACAAAAAGTAAAGGGTTAACTTTTTGACGATTTTCGACCATTTTTAACTTGTCAAAATAAGCTTAAAATATGAAAATATAGCCTAAATAATGCCTTAGGTATTAATCTGAGCAGAAACTCGCGTAAATTTAGTCATTTTTGGACATCCAAAAAATTTGGCAAAAATGGCCAAATTTGGACAAAAAGTAAAGGGGTTAACCTTAACTTTTTGACGATTTTCGACCATTTTTAACTTGTCAAAATAAGCTTAAAATATGAAAATATAGCCTAAATAATGCCTTAGGTATTAATCTGAGCAGAAACTCGCGTAAATTTAGTCATTTTTGGACATCCAAAAATTTGGCAAAAATGGCCAAATTTGGACAAAAAGTAAAGGGGTTAACCTTAACTTTTTGACGATTTTCGACCATTTTTAACTTGTCAAAATAAGCTTAAAATATGAAAATATAGCCTAAATAATGCCTTAGGTATTAATATGAGCAGAAACTCGCGTAAATTTAGTCATTTTTGGACATCCAAAAATTTGGCAAAAATGGCCAAATTTGGACAAAAAGTAAAGGGGTTAACCTTAACTTTTTGACGATTTTCGACCATTTTTAACTTGTCAAAATAAGCTTAAGATATGAAAATATAGCCTAAATAATGCCTTAGGTATTAATATGAGCAGAAACTCGCGTAAATTTAGTCATTTTTGGACATCCAAAAATTTGGCAAAAATGGCCAAATTTGGATAAAAGTAAAGGGGTTAACCTTAACTTTTTGACGATTTTCGACCATTTTTAACTTGTCAAAATAAGCTTAAAATATGAAAATATAGCCTAAATAATGCCTTAGGTATTAATATGAGCAGAAACTCGCGTAAATTTAGTCATTTTTGGACATCCAAAAATTTGGCAAAAATGGCCAAATTTGGACAAAAAGTAAAGGGGTTAACCTTAACTTTTTGACGATTTTCGACCATTTTTAACTTGTCAAAATAAGCTTAAAATATGAAAATATAGCCTAAATAATGCCTTAGGTATTAATATGAGCAGAAACTCGCGTAAATTTAGTCATTTTTGGACATCCAAAAATTTGGCAAAAATGGCCAAATTTGGACAAAAAGTAAAGGGGTTAACCTTAACTTTTTGACGATTTTCGACCATTTTTAACTTGTCAAAATAAGCTTAAAATATGAAAATATAGCCTAAATAATGCCTTAGGTATTAATATGAGCAGAAACTCGCGTAAATTTAGTCATTTTTGGACATCCAAAAATTTGGCAAAAATGGCCAAATTTGGACAAAAAGTAAAGGGGTTAACCTTAACTTTTTGACGATTTTCGACCATTTTTAACTTGTCAAAATAAGCTTAAAATATGAAAATATAGCCTAAATAATGCCTTAGGTATTAATATGAGCAGAAACTCGCGTAAATTTAGTCATTTTTGGACATCCAAAAATTTGGCAAAAATGGCCAAATTTGGACAAAAAGTAAAGGGGTTAACCTTAACTTTTTGACGATTTTCGACCATTTTTAACTTGTCAAAATAAGCTTAAAATATGAAAATATAGCCTAAATAATGCCTTAGGTATTAATATGAGCAGAAACTCGCGTAAATTTAGTCATTTTTGGACATCCAAAAATTTGGCAAAAATGGCCAAATTTGGACAAAAAGTAAAGGGGTTAACCTTAACTTTTTGACGATTTTCGACCATTTTTAACTTGTCAAAATCAGCTTAAAATATGAAAATATAGCCTAAATAATGCCTTAGGTATTAATATGAGCAGAAACTCGCGTAAATTTAGTCATTTTTTGGACATCCAAAAATTTGGCAAAAATGGCCAAATTTGGACAAAAAGTAAAGGGGTTAACCTTAACTTTTTGACGATTTTCGACCATTTTTAACTTGTCAAAATAAGCTTAAAATATGAAAATATAGCCTAAATAATGCCTTAGGTATTAATATGAGCAGAAACTCGCGTAAATTTAGTCATTTTTGGACATCCAAAAATTTGGCAAAAATGGCCAAATTTGGACAAAAAGTAAAGGGGTTAACCTTAACTTTTTGACGATTTTCGACCATTTTTAACTTGTCAAAATCAGCTTAAAATATGAAAATATAGCCTAAATAATGCCTTAGGTATTAATCTGAGCAGAAACTCGCGTAAATTTAGTCATTTTTGGACATCCAAAAATTTGGCAAAAATGGCCAAATTTGGACAAAAAGTAAAGGGGTTAACCTTAACTTTTTGACGATTTTCGACCATTTTTAACTTGTCAAAATAAGCTTAAAATATGAAAATATAGCCTAAATAATGCCTTAGGTATTAATATGAGCAGAAACTCGCGTAAATTTAGTCATTTTTGGACATCCAAAAATTTGGCAAAAATGGCCAAATTTGGACAAAAAGTAAAGGGGTTAACCTTAACTTTTTGACGATTTTCGACCATTTTTAACTTGTCAAAATAAGCTTAAAATATGAAAATATAGCCTAAATAATGCCTTAGGTATTAATATGAGCAGAAACTCGCGTAAATTTAGTCATTTTTGGACATCCAAAAATTTGGCAAAAATGGCCAAATTTGGACAAAAAGTAAAGGGGTTAACCTTAACTTTTGACGATTTTCGACCATTTTTAACTTGTCAAAATAAGCTTAAAATATGAAAATATAGCCTAAATAATGCCTTAGGTATTAATATGAGCAGAAACTCGCGTAAATTTAGTCATTTTTGGACATCCAAAAATTTGGCAAAAATGGCCAAATTTGGACAAAAAAGTAAAGGGGTTAACCTTAACTTTTTGACGATTTTCGACCATTTTTAACTTGTCAAAATAAGCTTAAAATATGAAAATATAGCCTAAATAATGCCTTAGGTATTAATATGAGCAGAAACTCGCGTAAATTTAGTCATTTTTGGACATCCAAAAATTTGGCAAAAATGGCCAAATTTGGACAAAAAGTAAAGGGGTTAACCTTAACTTTTTGACGATTTTCGACCATTTTTTAACTTGTCAAAATAAGCTTAAAATATGAAAATATAGCCTAAATAATGCCTTAGGTATTAATATGAGCAGAAACTCGCGTAAATTTAGTCATTTTTGGACATCCAAAAATTTGGCAAAAATGGCCAAATTTGGACAAAAAGTAAAGGGGTTAACCTTAACTTTTTGACGATTTTCGACCATTTTTAACTTGTCAAAATAAGCTTAAAATATGAAAATATAGCCTAAATAATGCCTTAGGTATTAATCTGAGCAGAAACTCGCGTAAATTTAGTCATTTTTGGACATCCAAAAATTTGGCAAAAATGGCCAAATTTGGACAAAAAGTAAAGGGGTTAACCTTAACTTTTTGACGATTTTCGACCATTTTTAACTTGTCAAAATAAGCTTAAAATATGAAAATATAGCCTAAATAATGCCTTAGGTATTAATATGAGCAGAAACTCGCGTAAATTTAGTCATTTTTGGACATCCAAAAATTTGGCAAAAATGGCCAAATTTGGACAAAAAGTAAAGGGGTTAACCTTAACTTTTTGACGATTTTCGACCATTTTTAACTTGTCAAAATAAGCTTAAGATATGAAAATATAGCCTAAATAATGCCTTAGGTATTAATATGAGCAGAAACTCGCGTAAATTTAGTCATTTTTGGACATCCAAAAATTTGGCAAAAATGGCAAATTTGGATAAAAGTAAAGGGGTTAACCTTAACTTTTTTCGACCATTTTTAACTTGTCAAAATAAGCTTAAAATATGAAAATATAGCCTAAATAATGCCTTAGGTATTAATATGAGCAGAAACTCGCGTAAATTTAGTCATTTTTGGACATCCAAAAATTTGGCAAAAATGGCCAAATTTGGACAAAAAGTAAAGGGGTTAACCTTAACTTTTTGACGATTTTCGACCATTTTTAACTTGTCAAAATAAGCTTAAAATATGAAAATATAGCCTAAATAATGCCTTAGGTATTAATATGAGCAGAAACTCGCGTAAATTTAGTCATTTTTGGACATCCAAAAATTTGGCAAAAATGGCCAAATTTGGACAAAAAGTAAAGGGGTTAACCTTAACTTTTTGACGATTTTCGACCATTTTTAACTTGTCAAAATAAGCTTAAAATATGAAAATATAGCCTAAATAATGCCTTAGGTATTAATATGAGCAGAAACTCGCGTAAATTTAGTCATTTTTGGACATCCAAAAATTTGGCAAAAATGGCCAAATTTGGCAAAAAGTAAAAGGGGTTAACCTTAACTTTTTGACGATTTTCGACCATTTTTAACTTGTCAAAATAAGCTTAAAATATGAAAATATAGCCTAAATAATGCCTTAGGTATTAATATGAGCAGAAACTCGCGTAAATTTAGTCATTTTTGGATGCCAAAAATTTGGCAAAAATGGCCAAATTTGGGCAAAAAGTAAAGGGGTTAACCTTAACTTTTTTCCACCATTTTTAACTTGTCAAAATAGGCTTAAAATTGGAAAATATAGCCTAAATAATGCCTTAGGTATTAATCTGAGCAGAAACTCGCGTAAATTTAGTCATTTTTGGACATCCAAAAATTTGGCAAAAATGGCCAAATTTGGGCAAAAAGTAAAGGGGTTAACCTTAACTTTTTGACGATTTTCGACCATTTTTAACTTGTCAAAATAAGCTTAAAATATGAAAATATAGCCTAAATAATGCCTTAGGTATTAATATGAGCAGAAACTCGCGTAAATTTAGTCATTTTTGGACATCCAAAAATTTGGCAAAAATGGCCAAATTTGGACAAAAAGTAAAGGGGTTAACCTTAACTTTTTGACGATTTTCGACCATTTTTAACTTGTCAAAATAAGCTTAAAATTGGAAAATATAGCCTAAATAATGCCTTAGGTATTAATATGAGCAGAAACTCGCGTAAATTTAGTCATTTTTGGACATCCAAAAATTTGGCAAAAATGGCCAAATTTGGGCAAAAAGTAAAGGGGTTAACCTTAACTTTTTGACGATTTTCGACCATTTTTAACTTGTCAAAATAAGCTTAAAATATGAAAATATAGCCTAAATAATGCCTTAGGTATTAATATGAGCAGAAACTCGCGTAAATTTAGTCATTTTTGGACATCCAAAAATTTGGCAAAAATGGCCAAATTTGGACAAAAAGTAAAGGGGTTAACCTTAACTTTTTGACGATTTTCGACCATTTTTAACTTGTCAAAATAAGCTTAAAATATGAAAATATAGCCTAAATAATGCCTTAGGTATTAATATGAGCAGAAACTCGCGTAAATTTAGTCATTTTTGGACATCCAAAAATTTGGCAAAAATGGCCAAATTTGGACAAAAAGTAAAGGGGTTAACCTTAACTTTTTGACGATTTTCGACCATTTTTAACTTGTCAAAATAAGCTTAAAATATGAAAATATAGCCTAAATAATGCCTTAGGTATTAATATGAGCAGAAACTCGCGTAAATTTAGTCATTTTTGGACATCCAAAAATTTGGCAAAAATGGCCAAATTTGGACAAAAAGTAAAGGGGTTAACCTTAACTTTTTGACGATTTTCGACCATTTTTAACTTGTCAAAATAAGCTTAAAATATGAAAATATAGCCTAAATAATGCCTTAGGTATTAATATGAGCAGAAACTCGCGTAAATTTAGTCATTTTTGGACATCCAAAAATTTGGCAAAAATGGCCAAATTTGGACAAAAAGTAAAGGGGTTAACCTTAACTTTTTGACGATTTTCGACCATTTTTAACTTGTCAAAATAAGCTTAAAATATGAGAATATAGCCTAAATAATGCCTTAGGTATTAATATGAGCAGAAACTCGCGTAAATTTAGTCATTTTTGGACATCCAAAAATTTGGCAAAAATGGCCAAATTTGGACAAAAAGTAAAGGGGTTAACCTTAACTTTTTGACGATTTTCGACCATTTTTAACTTGTCAAAATAAGCTTAAAATATGAAAATATAGCCTAAATAATGCCTTAGGTATTAATATGAGCAGAAACTCGCGTAAATTTAGTCATTTTTGGACATCCAAAAATTTGGCAAAAATGGCCAAATTTGGACAAAAAGTAAAGGGGTTAACCTTAACTTTTTGACGATTTTCGACCATTTTTAACTTGTCAAAATAAGCTTAAAATATGAAAATATAGCCTAAATAATGCCTTAGGTATTAATATGAGCAGAAACTCGCGTAAATTTAGTCATTTTTGGACATCCAAAAATTTGGCAAAAATGGCCAAATTTGGACAAAAAGTAAAGGGGTTAACCTTAACTTTTTGACGATTTTCGACCATTTTTAACTTGTCAAAATAAGCTTAAAATATGAAAATATAGCCTAAATAATGCCTTAGGTATTAATCTGAGCAGAAACTCGCGTAAATTTAGTCATTTTTGGACATCCAAAAATTTGGCAAAAATGGCCAAATTTGGACAAAAAGTAAAGGGGTTAACCTTAACTTTTTGACGATTTTCGACCATTTTTAACTTGTCAAAATAAGCTTAAAATATGAAAATATAGCCTAAATAATGCCTTAGGTATTAATATGAGCAGAAACTCGCGTAAATTTAGTCATTTTTGGACATCCAAAAATTTGGCAAAAATGGCCAAATTTGGACAAAAAGTAAAGGGGTTAACCTTAACTTTTTGACGATTTTCGACCATTTTTAACTTGTCAAAATCAGCTTAAAATATGAAAATATAGCCTAAATAATGCCTTAGCCCTTAGGTATTAATCTGAGGAGAAACTCGCGTAAATTTAGTCATTTTTAGACATCCAAAAATTTGGCAAAAATGGCCAAATTTGGACAAAAAGTTAACTTTGGAGAAAAAGTTAACTTTTTGACGATTTTCGACCATTTTTAACTTGTCAAAATAAGCTTAAAATATGAAAATATAGCCTAAATAATGCCTTAGGTATTAATATGAGCAGAAACTCGCGTAAATTTAGTCATTTTTGGACATCCAAAAATTTGGCAAAAATGGCCAAATTTGGACAAAAAGTAAAGGGGTTAACCTTAACTTTTTGACGATTTTCGACCATTTTTAACTTGTCAAAATAAGCTTAAAATATGAAAATATAGCCTAAATAATGCCTTAGGTATTAATATGAGCAGAAAACTCGCGTAAATTTAGTCATTTTTGGACATCCAAAAATTTGGCAAAAATGGCCAAATTTGGACAAAAAGTAAAGGGGTTAACCTTAACTTTTTGACGATTTTCGACCATTTTTAACTTGTCAAAATAAGCTTAAAATATGAAAATATAGCCTAAATAATGCCTTAGGTATTAATATGAGCAGAAACTCGCGGAAATTTAGTCATTTTTGGACATCCAAAAATTTGGCAAAAATGGCCAAATTTGGACAAAAAGTAAAGGGGTTAACCTTAACTTTTTGACGATTTTCGACCATTTTTAACTTGTCAAAATAAGCTTAAAATATGAAAATATAGCCTAAATAATGCCTTAGGTATTAATATGAGCAGAAACTCGCGTAAATTTAGTCATTTTTGGATGCCAAAAATTTGCCAAAAATGGCCAAATTTGGACAAAAAGTAAAGGGGTTAACCTTAACTTTCTGACGATTTTCGACCATTTTTAACTTGTCAAAATAAGCTTAAAATATGAAAATATAGCCTAAATAATGCCTTAGGTATTAATATGAGCAGAAACTCGCGTAAATTTAGTCATTTTTGGATGCCAAAAATTTGGCAAAAATGGCCAAATTTGGACAAAAAGTAAAGGGGTTAACCTTAACTTTTTGACGATTTCGACCATTTTTAACTTGTCAAAATAAGCTTAAAATATGAAAATATAGCCTAAATAATGCCTTAGGTATTAATATGAGCAGAAACTCGCGTAAATTTAGTCATTTTTGGACATCCAAAAATTTGGCAAAAATGGCCAAATTTGGACAAAAAGTAAAGGGGTTAACCTTAACTTTTTGACGATTTTCGACCATTTTTAACTTGTCAAAATAAGCTTAAAATATGAAAATATAGCCTAAATAATGCCTTAGGGTATTAATATGAGCAGAAACTCGCGTAAATTTAGTCATTTTTGGACATCCAAAAATTTGGCAAAAATGGCCAAATTTGGACAAAAAGTAAAGGGGTTAACCTTAACTTTTTGACGATTTTCGACCATTTTTAACTTGTCAAAATAAGCTTAAAATCTGAAAATATAGCCTAAATAATGCCTTAGGTATTAATATGAGCAGAAACTCGCGTAAATTTAGTCATTTTTGGACATCCAAAAATTTGGCAAAAATGGCCAAATTTGGACAAAAAGTAAAGGGGTTAACCTTAACTTTTTGACGATTTTCGACCATTTTTAACTTGTCAAAATAAGCTTAAAATATGAAAATATAGCCTAAATAATGCCTTAGGTATTAATATGAGCAGAAACTCGCGTAAATTTAGTCATTTTTGGACATCCAAAAATTTGGCAAAAATGGCCAAATTTGGACAAAAAGTAAACTTTGGGGTTAACCTTAACTTTTTGACGATTTTCGACCATTTTTAACTTGTCAAAATAAGCTTAAAATATGAAAATATAGCCTAAATAATGCCTTAGGTATTAATATGAGCAGAAACTCGCGTAAATTTAGTCATTTTTGGACATCCAAAAAATTTGGCAAAAATGGCCAAATTTGGACAAAAAAGTAAAGGGGTTAACCTTAACTTTTTGACGATTTTCGACCATTTTTAACTTGTCAAAATAAGCTTAAAATATGAAAATATAGCCTAAATAATGCCTTAGGTATTAATTATGAGCAGAAACTCGCGTAAATTTAGTCATTTTTGGACATCCAAAAATTTGGCAAAAATGGCCAAATTTGGACAAAAAGTAAAGGGGTTAACCTTAACTTTTTGACGATTTTCGACCATTTTTAACTTGTCAAAATAAGCTTAAAATATGAAAATATAGCCTAAATAATGCCTTAGGTATTAATATGAGCAGAAACTCGCGTAAATTTAGTCATTTTTGGATATCCAAAAATTTGGCAAAAATGGCCAAATTTGGACAAAAGTAAAGGGGTTAACCTTAACTTTTTGACGATTTTCGACCATTTTTAACTTGTCAAAATAAGCTTTAAAATATGAAAATATAGCCTAAATAATGCCTTAGGTATTAATATGAGCAGAAACTCGCGTAAATTTAGTCATTTTTGGACATCCAAAAATTTGGCAAAAATGGCCAAATTTGGACAAAAAGTAAAGGGGTTAACCTTAACTTTTTGACGATTTTCGACCATTTTTAAACTTGTCAAAATAAGCTTAAAATATGAAAATATAGCCAGATAATGCCTTAGGTATTAATATGAACAGAAACTCGCGTAAATTTAGTCATTTTTGGACATCCAAAAATTTGGCAAAAATGGCCAAATTTGGACGAAAAGTAAAGGGGTTAACCTTAACTTTTTGACGATTTTCGACCATTTTTAACTTGTCAAAATAAGCTTAAAATATGAAAATATAGCCTAAATAATGCCTTAGGTATTAATATGAGGAGAAACTCGCGTAAATTTAGTCATTTTTGGACATCCAAAAATTTGGCAAAAATGGTCAAATTTGGATAAAAAGTAAAGGGGTTAACCTTAACTTTTTGACGATTTTCGACCATTTTTAACTTGTCAAAATAAGCTAAAAATATGAAAATATCGCCTAAATAATGCCTTAGGTATTAATATGAGCAGAAACTCGCGTAAATTTAGTCATTTTTGGACATCCAAAAATTTGGCTTACCAAATTTTTGGATGTCCAAAAATGACTAAATTTACGCGAGTTTCTGCTCATATTAATACCTAAGGCATTATTTAGGCTATATTTTCATATTTTAAGCTTATTTTGACAAGTTAAAAATGGTCGAAAATCGTCAAAAAGTTAAGGTTAACCTCATATTAACAGTCAGATTAGAGCGAGACAAAGGGCCTTTGTTAAAGGCGATAAAGATAAATATCATCACCTGTGCTCTAAAGTATCAAGGTTGATTTCAGGCGCTAAACGAAGGTACTATGAAACCAAAGCAAGCAATCTCCGCTTCTGAAATCCAAGAAAGTGGTTTAAGAGCATCTACTCCCTCTGCGGTGCTGGTATACAATCTACAACGCCTACTGCTCCAACGAATAGGGAATTAGGAACAATGGCGAACAAGTTATTGCAGGCATTCATTGCTCCCTGGAACGATCGCCAACCAACTGCGTCAACAGTCAGTGAACTGACTGATGGACTTGATGACCGGTGCCCGCCTTTACCTAATATTGGGCAAGTAAAAATCATACTGAAACACCTTAATTCTAGAAAAGCAACCGGTATACCCGCGTGGCTTCTAAAACGCTTTCATGAGGAATTGGCGCCAGTATTCTGCAATGTATTTAGGCAGATTTCAATACTTCCACAAGTGGCTAAGGTACTTGAGAAGATACAACTAAAACTCAATAATGGAGATCTTAAAATTAACGCTTCACAGCATGCATTCACTGACGGTAGATCCACAGTTACCGCACTGACTAGCATCACACAAGACTGGTACAACGCAACTTACCTAGGTAGCCCATATGGCGGTGTGCATGCGGTCTTTGTGGATTTCCGCAAAGCCTTTGATCTGGTTGATCATGGGATTCTGCTAAAAAAGTTGGTTGGCATGGGAGTAAGTCTTTTTGGTTATGGTGCCAGAACTATCTGATTGGCAGAACACAACAGGTGAAGCTCCGAGGTGTTCTCTGTAACATAGGATCAGTGATTGCTGGAGTGCCACAGGGCGGCGTCATTTCTCCTACATTGTTTAACGTCCTTGTTAACGATATCGATGATTGTATAGCCAATGTAACATCGGTGTCCACATGCAAATATGCTGATGATTGCAGCCAATATGAATTCATATCCAGTGGATCCAACAGTCACATGCAAGAGGCTATGAATCATCTAGAGAATTGGGCTACCCAAAACAAAATGGAGCTGAATGCCAAAAAGACCAAAGATATGTGGATTAGTTTTAAGAGGTCTGTCCCTGTCCCTCCGCCAGTCAGCATTGGAGGAACTATATTGGAAAGGGTTACGGAATTTAAGCTGCTGGGTGTTGTTATTAAAAGTGATCTTAAATGGAACATGCACGTATCCTTCAAAATCAAGAAAACTAGTAAAAGAATGTATCACGTGAGAGCTTGTAGGATAGCAAATCTCCCAAAAGATATTGGGTTTACCATCTATTGTACAAAAATAAGACCACTGCTTGAATATGCAGCACCAATCTGGGGAGGTCTGCCTATTTATCTAAGGGAAGATCTGGAAAGAGTCCAAGATAGATGCCTAGATATCATTAGTTTGCCAAGGGACACCGTTGAGCCGCTTGCTGTTAGGCGTGATCTTATAACAAGAAAAGAATACAAGAAAATATTGGATTTAGATATCCATCCCTGCAATCGCTTTATCTGCGAAGCTGTAGATCATAGTTATAATCTAAGAACAGGTTCAAATCAATTTTCAGTCCATATTTCGAATACAGATAGACATAAACTATCTTTTATCCCGAGAGTGGCTAGGCTTGAACTATCTAACTAAATTTGTAATGCATATTAGTATCAAGAATGTCCTATTTTATATTTCAATTTTAACCGTATTTCTCACTAAAGCTTCATCTCAAATTTTGTAATCATAATTACCTTCTGTACATTCTTATATATACATCATACATAATCTCATATTATTGTATATTTACTACTTTATCTATTTGTAATACCACTGTAATTCTAATGCGAAAGGTGGTAAATAAATGTTTATTATTTGCTTTTTGTCCAAATGTGGCCATTTTTGCCAAATTTTTGGATGTCCAAAAATGACTAAATTTACGCTAGTTTCTGCTCATATGAATATCTAAGGCATTATTTAGGCTAAATTTTCATGTTTTAAGCTTATTTCGAGAAGTTAAAAATGGTCGAAAATCGTCAAAAAGTTAAGTAACCTTAACTTTTTGACGATTTTCGACCATTTTGACCCCTTTACTTTTTGCCCAAATTTGGCCATTTTTTTGGATGTCCAAAAATGACTAAATTTACGCTAGTTTCTGCTCTATGAGAAACAACCTCCCAATGAAAGAGCAGCGGTACATCTGGCCCAGATACGTACTGGCCAATTAAACTCTCATATTGTAATATTAAACAGAAAAAAACAGTTTATCGCTTTATCGGGGATATTGAATGTAAGAATCACTGTTGTTTCTTTGGGTTATTAAATAACTTCTTTTTTCTCGCAGATAACAAAGCAGGTTCTCTTGTATGAAGATCTTTTTCGTATTTTTCCTTGGCAATAGCAATGCGAACCCATTTTGGTTTCTTGTTGATAAACCACATAATAAAAACAGCAGCAAAGAGAAGAAAGTGTTCACAAGCAAACACGGAGGCAACAATGTATCTAGAACGAATAATAAAATATATTACAAATTAGACAAATTATTTAAAAGATTACCAAGTACAAATATTGTACATTTATTGTATGAACATGGTGATTTATGAGAAACTAAGTTACATAAAACACTTGTATATATTTTAATATATATTTCATTTGCTCTTTATAATACTGCAGAATAGTAAGTGGTAGTACAAATTTTGGAATTGCATGTACAGTATGTTTATTATTTTATTGAAATTATAAATACTATGCTTGATAATTAAGCCTATATATACAGTAGTTTAGGGTGAAAAAACATGCATACTATTGCTGTGTTTATATGACCTAGGCCTGGCCTACACTTTTGTAGCAATAAACAAGCATTACTGTACACTTCTCAGTGTTAATATATACATTGCTGTAGTGAATAACGGAGCGCTCGGGGGGAAACAGACGATACAGTACATGGATGATTGTCAAGCAAGCTCATATCCTCAGAAAAATTATTCTGTGTCCCGGACAGGGATAACTTCCTGATTTCCAGTGAGATGCTCTGACCATTGAGCTACCAAGACTCAGATGGTGAGTGAATGTTACATTGATGTACTGATTCTATTGATGTAATAGCAGTGTATATATTAACACACCCAATCATTAGTCATTACTGAAATATATAGTAACTGCTGTGCATAGGCAGTACATATATCATTAAAACCAGTGCATCATTGTAACCTCTCTCCATCTGAATCTCAATGGTTAGAGGCCGTCACTGGCGATGAGGTTATAATTTTTTCAACCAGGAATATTATGTTTCTGACGATATGATCTTGACGTCCATGTTTTGTATACTGGCATGTATTTATAAGCTTAGCCACATTGAGAGGAAGGGATACCCCACAGAGCTTATCGCTCCATTACGGGGTCCTTATAGAACCTTAGCATCAGGAAATGATTTTTTACTCTGGCTTAGATATCTAGAATTCATGTTAATTTTAAATCAAGTCAGAGCAAGCAACTTGACAATAGGAAAGGATCATTTGTTTACAAATTATTTACCTTCCATATCCAAGCTTTATGTATTGATCTCCATCCAATGTTTCATACATCCACGGAAGCCATTCAGCCAGTTGTTCCGAAGAAAATCCCATGATTATGGTATTAGTTAACATAGATACAGCAACCATACAGCACAAAACATTGTACCATACACCAATGTCACGAGTTCTGAAATAATTATTAAAAATACACTTTGCTACGTCTATTTTTTCAACAAATAATTTCCCAACGCAACCAGGTGATAAATCAGACATAGTTTTACGCTACTCTGGCTTTAAAAAGTTTTTTGAACGTAACTTAAAAGTCACTGTCCATGACCCAACGTTTCGACACTCCAATCATCTAGTGTCTTCATCAGGGGTGATCGTTGTAAAGTTAGGATCCCTATACCCTCATAGAACCGATGATGACGTTATCTATTAACAAGATGCAAATAAGCTTCTGGTAATAAACCACCGTCATCGCGATTCAATGGGGCGTGGGCGCTATTGATATGTCAAGCCTCCAGAGAACGTCTCTGATGGTACCGCGGATTAGTGTTAATAATTTTGGAATTTTCCCACGCAATCTTATGGTAGGTTACACACGCGTGCTCCGACAAAGCAGAATTTTCCTTTTATGAAAAGAAAACAGCCTTTTTGTGTTCTTTCAAACGCGTACGAAACTGACATTTAGTCTGACCGATGTACTCCTGATCACAGTCATTGCACGGAATGGAATAAATAGCGTCTTTCCTCTGTTCCTTCGCAATACGATCCTTAGGTTTTGCAAAAATATGACCCAATGTCAAGAAAGGTTTTTGAGCAACTTTTACGTTGAAACTACCTAAGATTGTTTTAATTGGTTCCGTAATCCCTTTTGCAAGTTGCAAAAAGTTGAAAGGGCTTCTACTTTTTACTGCGTCTTGCAACATATTTTGTGAGATCAAAACTCGCAATTCCAACATACCTTCGTACTTTTGGTCTTCGATATATAAAGAGCAGTTTGAAAAGATCAGAACGGCTTTCAATAAGTAAGAATACTACACCAACTGCAGCTGCCAATGGAAATGCTGAGGCAAAAAGTGTAACGTACTAAAAAAATAAACCAAACTAGAACTAGATATATACTACACAATAGGATTATCAGAACTTTTCTCTTCACTTCAAAATGATTAATTTGATCAGCAATTCAACAAAAATGCCCATGGTTTTTTTTATTTCACTAGAACCTTAAACTAAGCTTGAGCTTTGAGATAAGACCATGTGTACGAGGTTGGTACACAACATGGTGTTTTAGGTACACAACATGGTGTTTTAGGTACACAACATAGTGTTTTAGGTACACAACATGGTGTTTTAGGTACACAACATGGTGTTTTAGGTACACAACAGGGTGTTTTAGGTACACAACATGGTGTTTTAGGTAACCACCCCTTGCTGTTTAAGGTAACCACCCCTTGCTGTTTAGAGCTCATACATTATGACAACCATATACATTTCATGAAATAAATTATTGCTAACCCCAAACTGCATCACCATTTCCAGATAATCATCAAACTGGTCATATTCTTCCAACAATGAATCCAAAATTCCCTTACAACGAAGAATCAATATCAGTGTTAGTATAAAAATAAATTACTAATGTTAACAAAGTTTTGGCAAACTATCAAAGTTTTAAAACAGTCTCAGTTTAATGCATTGCGCGCTTGTGTTTTTGTTTAGGAAAGTGAGTTGTCAAGATGACTATATCGTTGGCGCGCCGCACTTGTCAAGACAGCTCACTTTATTAAACGCAGTTTGTACACGTGTCTACTAGACTTGAATGTCCACAATATACTAACATGAACAAACACACTAAATATTGAATTGTTACCAAATTTTGCGGCCCGTATAATGGCCGCCTAACTGCGCAATGCATGATGGCCCTGAAATTATTTAAAATAACACACAATGCAGCGCAGGAATGCAAGTAGATCACATCCTAATCTTTATTACACAAATATTTTTGTTAAAATTTATGCAAGAGTTGCAAAAAGTCATCCATTCTTAAAAATATAGTAGCCTAAAACCTTGATCCTTTTCTTCTAAAACTTGTGCCACAATCATGTTTTCTCAAAAAATAAATCCACATTTATACAAGGATTACAATAAACCCACGTTTATAATTAGGGCGCGAAATAACGGCCGGACAACGTACAATATCCAGCCAAATTGAGGTGCAGTCCCATCAAACTCTCGCCTTGCCGGTCATTTTGACTGGTCGCATTATGACATTGAGCAAAAGAACAAACTAATTGCTCTAAAGACGAAGTGGAAATAAATTCAATTGCGAGCGGCTGCAACTGTCAAAACCAGTACTGTTATGTTATGTTTCTTTCACTATATCAATCAAAAGAGGCGATCACGATTCACCTGCATGCTTACTGTTAACTGATAGTGTTTATGTTTAGTAAAACTGTCAATTAATTAAATAAGATTATATTGACACGATACCAGTAAGAAAGAGACAAAATATATCATTTACCATTACGTTCTGTTCATGCACACAAACTTGTTTGAATTTATTGACGACAGACGGATTTCATTGATTAACAAGCGTCGCATAATTCCGAAACTTTCCATATAGGAGTCGACAAAGAATAGCTAGTTTATAGAATAAAATGAATCTGGACTGCTAATTAAATAAATTTAATGTGAAAAGTATTGGCATTTCATTTGTGTTGACACAATACCAAGCCTGAGCGTGCCGTTTTTATCTCGCACCACCGCTTAGAAATGATTTTCAAATTGCTCCAGATAATTAGGTGACGGATTCGCACATTTTCAGTCTTGTATTACGTGTAAACGCAACGGCTAACATAAGCTAAAGCGCAATGCATTTTATGTGAAGCAGTTCTTTAGCTGAATAATTTGTCCGGTCATAAAAGCGGAATGTCAGAGCTAAAATTGACTTGGCCTGTCATCTTTACCGGCGACCAGCTAGCAGCTATTTCGTGCCCTGATTACAACCATTTATACATATAAAATAACTATTTGTCCAATTTACAACTAAAATTAAATGATTTAAATTGGATAGACACCCAGTGGTCAATTATATACAGTAATAAAACAAAAACAAACAATATATAGTACCTGCTTTTGGACTTTAGTCATATCATGTAGATCACCAATTTGCTTTTTTAAACGCCATTGGGAAATGTGTTCAGTTATAAACGGAATAGCTGTTTCAGTCACAAGTCGTCTAATTTCATCTCCTACAGTATAAGGGTAATATATAATTATTAATTAGTCGTCTAATTACAGTATAAGGGTAATATATAATTATTAATTAGTCGTCTAATTTCATCTCCGTACAGTATAAGGGTAATACAACCTGTAATGTATATAATTGAATTGATTTTAAAAGACACTATATTATTATACACAAAGATGATATATATTCTGTTGCTACATTACCGCCAAACAAGCCAAGCAGTTCTCGACGGAGATTGACTACATCCAATTGATAAAAAGCAATGTAAAATAATGGCAAAAAACAATCAAATGCTTCAAAAGCAACTCTCTTGACAATTAATGATGTTGTCCACTCCGATTCTGTTCTGAAAAATAATAAGTTTAATGATGTGACTTCAGTGTCTCATTTTACTCAGTTCCAATACATTGTATTGTCCAATGTAGCCAGTGGTATTGTCCAATGTAGCCAATACCACTGAAATTCTTTTTAAGAACCAAACATATTATATTAACATTCAAACCTGTGATTTTCGTAATCAGTACAACGACATGCTATTGTCCTATACATTGTGTTGAGAATGTTAATGACAATTGAATGGCTGACTGTTGGTATTAGGTATCCATAATAAGGGCTATCTGCAGCAAATATGTGACCCTAAATAAACGAAGAGAAAATTGCATTTGTTTGTTTGTTTGTTTGTTTGTTTGTTTGTTTGTTTGTTTGTTTGTTTGTTTGTTTGTCTGTCTGTTTGTAATTAATGAACAGATTTTCATGAATGTTTGTAAAAGGGATGGTCATATGCCAAGGGCCAATCCATTAAATTTTGGTTAAAATAATTTGGATGACAATTGATGAAATATTATTTGATAAAGATCTGTCTGTAACCTTCTCTGTGTCGAAGAAATGAATGAAAAAAAAACGCTTGATTGAACTCATTATATTATCCTTATAGCATGCAAATCTTTAATATTAACAAACAAGCTGAATTCACAAAACAAAAGCCAAAAGGTGCACTCAACGGAACAAATGCAATCAAGCATTTTATTCATTCAAGAGAGACCAGTTTATAGACATGTAGGTCTGTTGAGTAATTGGCCTAATCAGTGGCGTGGTGGCCGGGGGGGCCGGGGGGCCATGGCCCCCCCAGCGATGGTTTCAAGAGGGGCGCCGACACGGACGGTGGGCGCCAAAATTACCAAGAAGGGCCTGGATTAGTGTGTAAAATTTAAATTAAAGCGTTCATTTTCTGCACTCAAGAGGGTGAAGACTCGAATTCGTTCGTCCATGGTTCAGGAGAGACTTGAATCGTTGCTTTCAATGACAATCGAGCGTAAAATTTTGCTCAAATGCGATAAAGACCGTCTCATCAACTTGTACGCAAAGCTTTCTCCCGAACTGTCAAAAAGCTCTACTTTGACTAATTGACTTGCATTCGGTTAATCGGTTGTCTTTTAAAACTGTTAAGTTAGTGTTATATTATGCTCAACGTGCATAAACTTTAGCCTATAGGCTATAGTATATTCTGACTATACGTTATTGACATTTGACCAGGAACAAAATTATTTTCTAACAGTCTCTCTTCAGTCTCTTCGTTCTTGTAAAACCCTATAAATTTCTAAACAAATTGTAAATCTTGATACAAAAAATGTTGTTTTCTAACCATGGGAATTCTGTAAAATCTTTCCCCAGAACGCAGGAAATGGCATTTCAGAGACTCTAGATTTCAAAAATTTCGGGGGTGCATGCCCCCGAACCCCCCTAGAAAGCGGACAACTCACGCCTTCGGCGCTCGCTTCTCGCGCCTTCGGCGCTCGCTTATGTCAGATTTGCAACTGGATTTGACATCTCTGGGGGCGCCAATTTAGCACTGGCCAGTGGCCCCCCTTGAAATATTCGAGCCACCACGCCACTGGGCCTAATGCAACCTTCTGGTGGAGGTATACAGTCTCCAAGTGCCTTTTAGTTGATACTGTAATAACTGATATTAATATTAATACTGTAGGTCTGTTGAGTAATTGGCCTAATTCAACCTTCTGGTGGAGGTATACAGTCTCCAAGTGCCTTTGTTGAGCAATTGGCGTAATGCAACCTTCTGGTGGAGGTATACAGTCTCCAAGTGCCTTTGTTGAGTAATTGGCGTAATGCAACCTTCTGGTGGAGGTATACAGTCTCCAAGTGCCTTTGTTGAGTAATTGGCGTAATGCAACCTTCTGGTGGAGGTATACAGTCTCCAAGTGCCTTTTAGTTAATACTGTAATAACTGATATTAATATTAATACTATATGTCTGTTGAGTAATTGGCCTAATTCAACCTTCTGGTGGAGGTATACAGTCTCCAAGTGCCTTTGTTGAGCAATTGGCGTAATGCAACCTTCTGGTGGAGGTATACAGTCTCCAAGTGCCTTTGTTGAGTAATTGGCGTAATGCAACCTTCTGGTGGAGGTATACAGTCTCCAAGTGCCTTTGTTGAGTAATTGGCGTAATGCAACCTTCTGGTGGAGGTATACAGTCTCCAAGTGCCTTTTAGTTAATACTGTAATAACTGATATTAATATTAATACTATATGTCTGTTGAGTAATTGGCCTAATGCAACCTTCTGGTGGAGGTATACAGTCTCCAAGTGCCTTTGTTGAGCAATTGGCGTAATGCAACCTTCTGGTGGAGGTATACAGTCTCCAAGTGCCTTTGTTGAGTAATTGGCGTAATGCAACCTTCTGGTGGAGGTATACAGTCTCCAAGTGCCTTCTAGTTAATACTGTAATAACTGATATTAATATTAATACTGTAGGTCTGTTGAGTAATTGGCCTAATACAACCTTCTGGTGGAGGTATACAGTCTCCAAGTGCCTTCTAGTTAATACTGTAATATCTGATATTAATATTAATACTGTAGGTCTGTTGAGTAATTGGCCTAATGCAACCTTCTGGTGGAGGTATACAGTCTCCAAGTGCCTTCTAGTTAATACTGTAATAACTGATATTAATATTAATACTATATGTCTGTTGAGTAATTGGCCTAATACAACCTTCTGGTGGAGGTATACAGTGTCCAAGTGCCTTCTAGTTAATGCTGTAATAACTGATATTAATATTAATACTGTAGGTCTGTTGAGTAATTGGCATAATGCAACCTTCTGGTGGAGGTATGCAGTCTCCAAGTGCCTTCTAGTTAATACTGTAATAACTGATATTAATATTAATACTGTAGGTCTGTTGAGTAATTGGCCTAATGCAACCTTCTGGTGGAGGTATACAGTGTTATACAGTCTCCAAGTGCCTTCTAGTTAATACTGTAATAACTGATATTAATATTAATACTATATGTCTGTTGAGTAATTGGCCTAATGCAACCTTCTGGTGGAGGTATACAGTCTCCAAGTGCCTTCTAGTTAATACTGTAATAACTGATATTAATATTAATACTGTAGGTCTGTTGAGTAATTGGCATAATGCAACCTTCTGGTGGAGGTATACAGTGTTATGCAGTATAGAGTGCCTTCTAGTTAATACTGTAATAACTGATATTAATATTAATACTGTAGGTCTGTTGAGTAATTGGCCTAATGCAACCTTCTGGTGGAGGTATACAGTGTTATACAGTCTCCAAGTGCCTTCTAGTTAATACTGTAATAACTGATATTAATATTAATACTGTAGGTCTGTTGAGTAATTGGCCTAATGCAACCTTCTGGTGGAGGTATACAGTGTCCAAGTGCCTTCTAGTTAATACTGTAATAACTGATATTAATATTAATACTGTAGGTCTGTTGAGTAATTGGCCTAATGCAACCTTCTGGTGGAGGTATACAGTCTCCAAGTGCCTTTGTTGAGCAATTGGCGTAATGCAACCTTCTGGTGGAGGTATACAGTCTCCAAGTGCCTTTTAGTTAATACTGTAATAACTGATATTAATATTAATACTGTAGGTCTGTTGAGTAATTGGCCTAATGCAACCTTCTGGTGGAGGTATACAGTCTCCAAGTGCCTTTGTTGAGCAATTGGCGTAATGCAACCTTCTGGTGGAGGTATACAGTGTCCAAGTGCCTTCTAGTTAATACTGTAATAACTGATATTAATATTAATACTGTAGGTCTGTTGAGTAATTGGCCTAATGCAACCTTCTGGTGGAGGTATACAGTGTCCAAGTGCCTTCTAGTTAATACTGTAATAACTGATATTAATATTAATACTGTAGGTCTGTTGAGTAATTGGCCTAATGCAACCTTCTGGTGGAGGTATACAGTGTTATACAGTCTCCAAGTGCCTTCTAGTTAATACTGTAATAACTGATATTAATATTAATACTATATGTCTGTTGAGTAATTGGCCTAATGCAACCTTCTGGTGGAGGTATACAGTCTCCAAGTGCCTTCTAGTTAATACTGTAATAACTGATATTAATATTAATACTGTAGGTCTGTTGAGTAATTGGCATAATGCAACCTTCTGGTGGAGGTATACAGTGTTATGCAGTATAGAGTGCCTTCTAGTTAATACTGTAATAACTGATATACTCACAGGTTCAGCATAATATGCCAACGACGACAAATAGATTGGACTATGTTTATCTTTGATGTAACCATTCAAGTTCAAAGAACACAACATGGCTACTACAGCTATTACCAACATTGGCACAGTAAAAATGAAGCTAACCAAATAACGCATCCACCTTTGCCACGTGGGGAAATATTTTTCTGGTTTTCCTGTGATCGGACTCTCCCGTATATCTCCCTTGAATTCAGGTCGAATATCATAAACGTGTTCATGAGTATAGGTACTCCATAGATATGATAATTCAGCTTCACGTCTTCTCCACATCTACGGAGAACATGAACATAAATTATACACATGTATGACATGTAACTATCTCCATCTTATTTCTTCCACTGTAAATAATATTGGGGTTGAAAAAAAATTATGTGATCAGGCCCGTCGATCAGCCTGGGCAGGCTGCAGCCCCCCCCCCCCCCCCCAATAATTTGCTAAACAATTTTACAATATTCTTTTGAAGATGCAAAAATGTGTTAGATATTGCCCTGGATTTGAACATGATTTAGTTTAACAGCTTTAATGGACATGTCTATGTGACATACTAATAAAAATACATGGATACAAGAAAAAATAAGACGGGCCCAACAGGGTTTGCGCGAACGGGACACGGTCCCATGCGAGGCGCAGCCCTACAATAGGAAAACATACATCATAAAAATACACGAAAGGGGCAATAATACATATATATATATATATATATACATAAAAGTTTAAGCCCAATGACAGGGGCAGTCGCACACAAGCGACCATGTGCAGGACATGTCTATATCAAAAGTATTATTAAGTAAAGAAAAATACAAGTTACAAAGAAAACCCTTAAAAGAAGCAGCACTATGGAAAGTATGTAATGGGGCTAACTTGCAAATAAAGTTCCAGGGTTTAACAATTCTGTTAAAATACGAAGCTTGGAAAGTACTGGTTTTACAAATGGTGGGTTTTAAAGTTAAAGTTTGGTTAAGATTACGCGTGCGCCCATGTTGCACAAACGAAACAAAACATTCAATATTAAAATTAGTAGGGCCAAAGATTGCTTTGAAGAAGAAAGTCAGGTCTTTTATTTCTCAGCAGCCTATCCTTGTACGACGTCTCGCCTGGTTTCGACCTAGGATCCACCGCATAGCGCGCCGTTGGACTCTCTCTACCATGGATTTTAGCTTAACTGTTGCTGGCGACCACACCTCGGTTAGTTCAAGAACAATCGGCGGCCCTGATTGATGCAAACTGTGGCCTATTCATTGTTTATAATCATTGCAATAAGGTTGTAGATTGTGGTCTAGCGGTTACCACATGTCTATAAGCTGGGAGACACGGTTCAAATCCTGGGTCAGACCTCTGCTCAGGTTGAGGAGAAACTGCTGCCTTTGCAAATGGTGGCCCTCGGAACCTCTATCAATTGGGCTTCCAGCCTGTTGGGGTATTCCGTTCACCTAAAAGAGTGATACAGTAAATATAATAACTAAACTAGATCCAAATTCCAAAACAACTGCTATTAGAAATAGGAGAATGTCACTATTCTTACCACAATAAAGGAGACTGCCCAAATCACCATAACTAAGGCATAAATTGGAAGAAGAAAATTATCATCAACTGTAATGCCAGGATTCCTCCAAAAATAAACAAAAACACCTAGAACTGCTGGAATGCAGAGAGCCCATTGGAAATATGACATCCAGGCGAAATAGAAGGCTACATCCTCACCTACCAGTAAACCAATAAAAAGGTTGTATCAGTAATTATAGTTTTCTAGGTTAAATAACAAGCCTGGATATTAGTGGCCAGTCACGGACATTGTCCGGTACAAATATCCAATTTCTAGAGATTTGATCTTGTGATTAATTGGGTCTGTCATTTTGTCCGATGCTCATCTTGTCCGATGCTCATCTTGTCCGATACTCATCTTGTCCGATGATTATACTCAACTTTTTGTAAAAGTAAAATTCTATTTTTTGTGTTGAGTGGACTGTGTTTAGATTTCGCATTGTACAACCTCAGATGAGAGACATTATGCTAAGTTTTGAGACATTACGCTAAGTTTTGAAACATTACGCTAAGTTGAGAGACATTGCGCTAAGTTGAGAGACATTGCGCTAAGTTGTGAGACATTGCGCTAAGTTGTGAGACATCGCGCTAAGTTGTGAGACATTGCGCTAAGTTGTGAGACATTGCGCTAAGTTGTGAGACATTGCGCTAAGTTGTGAGACATTGCGCTAAGTTGTGAGACATTGCGCTAAGTTGTGAGACATTGCGCTAAGTTATGAGACATTGCGCTAAGTTATGAGACATTGCGCTAAGTTGTGAGACATCGCGCTAAGTTGTGAGACATTGCGCTAAGTTGTGATACATTGCGCTAAGTTATGAGACATTGCGCTAAGTTGTGAGACATTGCGCTAAGTTGTGAGACATTACGCTAAGTTGTGAGACATTACGCTAAGTTGTGAGACATTGCGATAAGTTGTGAGACATTGCACAAAGTTGTGAGACATTGCGCTAAGTTGTGAGACATTGCGCGGCTAAGTTGTGAGACTTTGCGGCTAAGTTGTGAGACCTTTAGCTAACTTGTACGTTGACAGGTACAATTTTTTGTGCGTCCGTTACAAATTTATTTGTGCTGGTCATTCTGACAGGTACAACGAAAATAATTATTTAATTATTAGTTGCTGCCGTAGGCAGCACACTAATCTTGACATGGGTTATCTATGTCTCGTGCCCAGACCTCTTTCCGCACCTATGTATAGTCAACGAGATCTCGATATATGTGAAAATTTCCTAGGCCGGTGGATGTTCAGTTTTATGACGTTTTGTGACGTAGTTTAGTTTGCTCTGGAACGAGATTGTTCACATACTCCAGAGGGTTATTCGTTTTCACGGAAGTTGTACGGAATTAATGTTCGGAACTTGTCAACGCCACCACGAACATGGTATTTTCTGATCACGCAAAGTTCTCGAACGATCTGTCCTGCCTTTGGTGCTGTTGGGAATTTCAATTCATTTCAGTGAGGAGATATTCTGTTTTCAAGGTAAGATGACTAAGATAGTTCTGTGTACTTAGTTTTTCTTGTTTGTCAGTCTCGTGTGTACACGCAACTCAAATCAAACGAAGTCATTGTGATTGTGCTCGTTAAAATCAAACCTAGCGAAGCCGGTGACATTTGACAGTTCTCGCCAAAGACAATACTCAATATTTACAAACGAAGGTTTGTGCCTGTTGCTCAACAAACTTACATCTGTGCAGAGAAAAACCTTGTCATTACTTTACCTGAAATGGGAGTGACAATCGATCAATATCGTGCCCGAATTGGTGGACACAACGTAAGAATATTGATGTTAATTCAGTTGGTTGTAACAACCAGTATGCAAATTTTTAAACGATTTACATATTCAGTCATAACATGACCAGTTGCTACGGCCAGTTTCGCTACTGGTAACAACTATGGTATTACTAATATTGATGTGTATATTTATATTTTGTGTATATTTATATTTTCCAACAGCAAGTGATAGTGAAATATCATGTTACAATGTGTATGTTATTGTTGCTCTGTTGTTGAGAATGGCAAATGATGTCGAAGAAAATCCTGGTCTGACAATATATGTTGTTGTTCAACCTCGTACCCAGGGCATTTTGCCTCCACGGTGGAAGGTCGGCGAAAATGTCCCTAAGATCGGCTGGTCCATTCTATAATGCGATTGGCTTGTCATAAAACTCCAATTAATTCAGCCGAGTATAATTTATTCATCTAAATCTGAATGCTGTCTTTAAATTGTACAGCAAATTAGAAGTGATAACTTTCACTAAATTGGATATATGCTTCTTCATACCTTTTGTAAGCGATAACCATGGATGTATGGTAAATTATTAATCTTGTTAGCTGCTTTTATGCCGACAAATGCTGACATGAACAACTCTGATTATTTTTCAATTGTTCAGGTCAATAAAGTAGACAAAGGCAATGGAACAAAGACCACAAAAATTATCATATCTAAACACCCAGAAATTCTGGGTGTCATGTGACCAGCCGATCCCAGAGCCATTTTCCACCGTGGAAGCAAAATGCCCTGGGTACGAGGTTGGATGTTGTTGACCCAAGTAAAATGATTTGTGCTGATTTTAGACAAGGCAATACAAAACAATTTAAACAAAATGTGCAATAATACATTATCAAATAACAAACATTAATGCATGGGATTCATCATTCCTAAATGTCACATTGTGTTGGAAATAACGTTTATACTTGTATAAGAAATAATGTTAATAAAACCTTTTTGCTCTGATAAAATGTATTCTTTGCAATATAGTGACCCATTTGCCGGTGATTGGTTTATGGCAACTAACAATCCACCTTATTTTTTGGAAAATGCACTCAATATTCTATTTTTGGAGTCTCGGTTAAACTATCAACATTGCTTGCTAACTGTTGATTGCAACACTGTTGCAATTTTTAAGACATCTGAAGGGAACATCTGAAGGGATGTGTGCTAATAACCGTCGAAGGTAATAATAACCTGGTATTTCTCGATTTTGTTTTTTGGTTTATCAAGCTTTGGTAATTAATTATTGATGATTGAAAAAAATTTGTGACCATAAATGCGATAACAAAGCAGTTTCCCCTACGGTTCTACCCGCGCCTCTTTACGTCGCCAATCTGTCTTGTAAAATATTGGAATTTCTTTGAAATGAGGCAGCACTTCACTTGCGATAGTAATTTCTAGTTTTATAAGTAAGTTAAGCAACTTCGTGTAGAGCATTGAGACTACAGTATTGTAAACTTTGGCTTGAAAGATCTCTGTTGTGCAATACAAACTTTCCAGTCTATGGATTTGTTTTATGTATAAACTATCATTTAACATAATATGAAAACATGTAATGTATATTATACAAACCAAAATAATCCCTAAGATCATTCACCGGACATTCAAACCAGTTTGTTTTCATTTTTTCCCACAACTTCATCTTTTTCTCCATGTTGTGCAAAACATTTACAGATTCTATGATTTTTGGTTTACTGTGTTGTAATGCCAGCATAAGACTTTCCTCTATCCCACAAAGTTGAACTTTATGTCTTGACAATGATATCTAGAAAACATTCCAAAAAATAGCTACATTTCCATTTGCAATGACTAATCCACTATTGCAACAACTGATTCCACATAGACCTCTTTCATAATGGCGGCCAGTCTAAATATTCTTTTATATGCATGCAAATTAGCCTTTCTGGCCTCGTTACAAAGCGAAGATTCTTTGGAATTTTGACACACGAACGAGGTCAGAAAGGCGAATTTAAATGAATATAAAAGAATATTTAATTTGGGTGCCATTATGAAAGAGGTCTATGGCTGATAGCTATAATGGCTACACAGAACAGAGCTACGTGGGGGTGGGGTGTGCGACACCCCCAAAAAACCTTTTTACGAGTTTCAGTCGGCAGAAGTTATACCAAATCTAAGACTTGCAAATCTAATGTTGATGTTAAATGTTTTGTTTGTTGATGTTAAATGTAAATGTAATCAAAGAGAGAACACCAAAGACATAAATTTATTCAAATGTTATCATGTTTTCATTTCATATTGAGAGTGCGTTACATATGACCAGGGTTATTTTTAGTAGGCACCCAAAGGAAAGACAATATTTTGACAAGCTTTGATTCGTGCGTCAGTCGGTTGAAGTGAGCTTACACCCTGCTATAAAATTTTCTGAGAACCAAATATCAGAAATACTATTTACAGTATACTACATATTAAATTAATTCTGAAGATCTGTTTTTGTCACTTAGCGACTGTACCACATGTGAATGTAAAGTAATAATCATGAAAACTGATCGACATACTGTTTCAGATGATATTGCAATGATACAAGAATACACAAGTAATGATTTTTCAGCTGGAGTAAAGAAACTGTCAACATTGTCTATGTTTTCAAACTGATCAAGATATTCCTTTGACATTTCTTGCATTATCTAACAATGATAAAATAATGTACTATTTGAATGACATGTATAATATTATTTCAATTAAACATTCAAAAAATAAGGTGCTTAGTTGGGATGGGGGAGTAATGCCTGGTAAAATAATTTTTTAGGAAATCTTAATGAGGTACTGTAGGAATATGCAGCTACAACTTAGCAATAAGCAACAGAAAGATCTCATTTTTATTCTCAAAACATGTACAGTATATTAACATTATTATTATTAGATGTGTGAAGTTGATCGTCGATCCAGGTTGTTGTAGTCTTGAGAAAGACTATTGTTGGTGCCTGAGGTTTCGACGGCCTCAGCGGCGGTCATCTTCAGAGGCCGTCGAACCGTCAGTCACCAACAATAGTCTTTCTCAAGACTACAACAACCTTGACAATCAACTTTACACATCTAATGATATATTCCTAGGTTCAAACCATTTACTTCATTATTATTAATAATCAACCTCTTTGATGAGTGGAAAATTATTTTTTTTGATCGATTTTATTAGATATTAATGTAAATACAAAAAATATCCAAACGGAAAGAGCGCGAATGGGACTCGAGGACCCATGCGGAGGCGCCTTCCCGTTGAAATTAAAAATACATAAGTCATAGATCAACTGCTTGGAATTCACGATGCACACACACAGGTGCAGCCCCAACCCCATTCTTCTGAACTCCACTGAAAGAACAAAATGAATAAAACCGAACTCCACTGAAAGAACAAAATGAATAAAACTGAGTGGAATTCAAAAGAACAAGATTGAAGCTGCACAACGATGCTCCGTGGAATCCAAGCAGTTGGTACATTAGAAAACTATCAGTGACAGGAACAGTTATGGTATAATGACCATGTACAAGTCATATCAACGTCAAAAATAGATGTTAGTAATGATAAATAAGCATTGTGTAGTTCCAGAAAAAATCCATAACCCCCCCACGGAAGGCAATGGAATTTCCGAGGGGGGTGGGGGGTGTTGGACACTGAAATTTCCGAGGAGGGGGGGGGGGGTCAGAGTCATCTTAATTTTCCAGATGGTCATCGAAGTAGTCACATTTGATAAAATATATTTAGTTTGATTGTCCATTTAACGCAGTGTAACACGATAGAACGTGTTTTGGTGTGTCTTTATATTTTAGATATTACGGCCCGTAATTGCTACCAATAGTCGTCAATGCGACTATTAAATCTTTGTCCTTGGCGACGAATATATATATGCAGAAAGTCTCCGCTTTTGCGCCACGTTAGCGACTGGAAGGAATTAAAAGATTCAAGGTGATCAACAATTGCTTTTGTCTTGTACTTGCTCTGAGAAATATGAGTAAAATATCAGTTGATTAAGTCGGTTTACTTGAGTGTCGACTTCAAACCGACCGCAAACTTATTCTTGCTGTGAAGTGGCAGGCTTTTTCGCGTTTGTATTAAGGCTGACTTTGAATTCTATTTAAATTCGAAGTGGCGTTGAACAGTGGGTTAGTTTCTCTCCTCTTGTTTAAGGTGATTCGTTTTCTCGAGAGTCCAAGCAACATTGATAGCACCTTGAATTTCACCAGATTTGAATGTTTTCCACGCGTTGCTACTACAAATCTCCGCTTGGCGCTTTCTTGTTCCTGTACTCTCGTTTTAATATTTCGCTTGCGCTGAATATCTTGATCTTTGTGTATTCTGTGTCTTAGTGTCTATACAGAAAGAACCCTATTCTGTTACATTGCACTGCATTTTAAGACGTTTTTCTGCAATTCCGTGCTATGCTATTCATATTTTAAATTACATTGAAGCTTCGGAAATTCCAGGGGGTGGGGGGGGTCAATGTTTGACTGGAAAAAGGAAATTCCAGGGGGTACGGGGGGTACTAGACAAATTGCCTTCCGTGGGGGGGTTATGGATTTTTTCTGGAACTACACATTGAGTAAAAATATTTTGAATGTTGCAAGACTGCAGACTATTGGGTGGTGCTATTTTACAAACAGAATTCCAGAGAGGAACAATTTTGTTAAAGTAGGAGGCTTGGAAAGTACTAGTTTTACAGCATGGTGCTTTAAGCATAAGGGTAGGATTATTAGAGATGCGGGTACGACTATGACTAACAAACGAGACAAAGTTATAAACATTTAGATCAGAGAGTCCATACAAAGCCTTATAAAAAAACATTCTCATGACATTCTAATTTTAAGCAAACACTTAATTATCCTAGATAAAATTAGCTGTACTTAGGGCAAATGGTGAAGAAAGTGCCCCCAAATTAAGTTGAGGGCATTTTTCGTGTCCCTGCATATTATAAATTAATAAGTTCAATTATAAAAAAGCATATAATTTTAGCAAATAGAGGGTGGGGGTAGTAGTACCCTTGCTACCCTCAACTACTGTATGTACAGCTATAACAATTAAACTTTTTTTCTTCTTTTTAAAAGCAAACATATTATAACAGCACCATAGTTTGTTTGTAATGTTTGTAGTTGTCAACATGCTTGGACTAAATGCTGTTTGCAGCCTCTGTACAAGATTGGACTTGCAGAAACTTGACATAAGATTGAATTGACTTGAGATAAAATTGTGTGTAGTTTTAGTGAATAAATATTGAAAAACAAATACTGTCATGCTAATTACCATCATGGTTTCTCCTTTCATTGGCTTGCACAATCCAATATCAATAGCCTTCAAAAATAAGGTAAATAATAACTTTAAAAGTGTGATGCCAATGGATTAGCCCGTCTATATCAATTATCCATCCTATCTCACTTAGTTATATACATCAGTTATACCATCTGAGTCCCCTTGTTTCCCATTTGCTAACCCCCTCCTAACAGCTTATAAATTTCAGTGAATGGCACCCTTCAAGTGGATGATTTCAAATATCTTGGCTCCTACATTGATCATTTCCTTTATTATCATTATGCACATATCAATGTTAAGCGGGAGGCCGGGCATACCCCGGGGATTTGGCACATGATTGATTCCCGTGGTGGTGCAATTTGATCAGCTCAGAAGGCAACATGGCGGAGTCAGAAGAGCGCGAACAGGAGAACGAGTTTTTAATAAGAGGGGATTTGATCTCATTTGAGTTTTGAATAAGTTCCCAGGGTGGGATATTTGACAAAAAATTTAAATTTTGAATCAAATCCCCTGGGTATGCCCAGCCTCCCCTCCCTGCAGCTTAACATTGATAGGTGCATTACCTCTACGCTCGATCAATGTACAGATCAATTTGAAACATCACAATTCCCTCCGGTGAATTTGACTCTAAGCTGTATCCTGGAAGTAGGGAATTTGACATTTGAGGGAATTTGACATTTGAGGGCTTTTGCTAGGTGGGGAATTTAACAGGCTGGAGAATTTGAACCGGAATTCTAGAATTTGCATGTTTTCAGGCAACCTCATACCCAGGGTCTTACCTCCACTACCCAATCGCCTGCCCCCTCGCTTCGTACCCAGGATCTTACCTCCGCTACCCAATCACCCCCCCCCCGCTGCAGGGTGGCGATTGGGTAGCGCAGGTAAGACCCTGTGTACGAGGTTGGTTTTCAGGTGGAATTCCTGCTTGCAGTCTAACTGAAGCTTTGTCACAGTCACCATTTTCTTTACAATGGCGGTGGAATCAGTTGAACAATTGTTATCGTTAGATTTTAAAGGGAAAGATTCCACTTTCGTCAAGGACTAGTTAAGTTTGTCAAAAATGGAATTTCTGTACTTCTGCTTTCATAATTTGGCCATGGGGGGGCGCCGACCGGGTCGGCATTTGCAGGTCTAATTTCTTGGAATTTGAACACTTTTTTGCACAGGGGGGTGAAAATTTGAACCTAAATTTTCAAAAGTTCAAAATTCCCGGGGGATGATATTTCAAATTGATTGGCACAGCGGCTTGTGTTTTATTACGCTTTTCTCCAGTCTCACACTTCCTATGTACAGCATCTAGGGACCAATTTGAAACCACGGCCCCCCAACATGGCCGTGGCAAAACGTTCTTGTAACGCTGCATTTTTCCGGGGGGACGGGGACAGTAACGATCTGCTAAATTTGCGGGGTTTTTCGCGGGGATTGTAATGCAACCTGACAGAGCGGGATTGGGCCCGAGTATTGTGTAGATAGAACGTGTAAACTACATAGATAGCGTAGAGTGCATAGATTGTGTAGATCGCACGTAGATTGCAAAGATCGCGTAGCAGCATAGGTCGCAAATGCGTTAACTGCATACTGAGATCGCGTAGACATAGATTGTGTAGATCGCGTGGACTGCATGCATGGATCGCGTTATCTGTGTAGATTGCGCGGACTTGGTAGATTCGGGACATTATCAGACTCGTTTTAAAACGCCACTGTAGACTAGGGTTGCTGTCACTTTTTCGATGATTATTATGGAAACCAGCTCACCAAAATCTGGTAAGTCACAGCAAACTTTCCCCCGGGGGCGGGGAAAAAGTAAAAATGTAACACTCCACAAATGTTACAATCCCCGCTACGTCCCGGGGGCGGGGAAAAAGTAAAAATGTAACACTCCACAAATGTTACAATCCCCGCTACGTCCCGGGGGCGGGGAAAAAGTAAAAATGTAACACTCCACAAATGTTACAATCCTGAATCCCCGCTATGTCCCGGTGGTTTCAATTGACTGGTGCATTAAGAGGTAAAACCAGCAGGAATTCAGTATAAATTCCCACAAAGCTATAAAAGCTTGGCATGAAATAGAATACACACTAAACGTAAAGATCATTAACAATTGGATAATTATACAAATGATTTATTAAAACTCACTTTATTGACAAGAGTGTCAAATTTCGCTCCAACATAAACAGTTTCTTTGCCAGCATGACCAGGTTCACAATCCAGTCCTGCCTTCTTCAAACAATTTATTACATTCTCCCTTAGTTTAGGTGAACAACGATCACTGAATGTTATAGCATATTCCATTTTATTTTCACGAGTGGTACCTTCGATATTACATGTTGTTCATATTAAACCGCGCGGCTATGAAACTGAAGTACTGAACACGACATCACAGAAATGTTTTGAAAGGGTGGGGTGAGTCGGTATGCTTTATTGCTTTACTAATAATATCTAGAAGGTATTGCCTTTTTGAATGAAAATATTAAGTTTAAAAACCACAGACTATTATCGTCACTGTTTTTAAGTCATAAATAGAAAAATATGACAAGAGTCCTTCCAGCTAAGGGGAAACCGAAAGTCATGGGGGAGGAGTGGGAGAAGTTCATGACTAGAAAACCAACATGGCCGCGAGAAAGAGCATTCGTTTTCTTTGGGACTTGTTTTGCAACTATAAAAATGTTAAGTTACTAACGACAAGGGAGTACATTTATAACAAAAACAATATTAATAAGGTTCAACATAACTATCTATCATATTTAATGCCATTGAAACCAACAAAGTTATCAAAAGATACACCAGGTAAAGTTAAAACAATAACATAGCAATATATGACAAATAATCTTTCTATTTAATATATGCAGCCCCCTATTGAGGATTGACTCTCAAGTCCCTTTTGATAAACCATATATTTGTATCCTCGGAGGAGGTGCATATATTAAATGGAATTGCCCAATACAGTATTTTTATTTACTTTTTTTGAACCACCAATTTGAAAAGAGCAACAAAGTGTATTACAGATATAGTTTGACGCTACTCTGGCTTTAAAAAGTTTTTGGAACGTAACTTTAAAAGTTACTGTCCGTGACCCAACGTTTCAACGCCCCAGGTTGGAGATCTTGGCAAGATCTTGTAAGATCTTGGCAAGATCTTGTAAGATCTTTGCAAGATCTTACAAGATCTTGCCAAGATGCAAGATCTTGCCAAGATCGATCCCTCAGAACTAATGATGATGTTATCTATTAACAAGATGCAAATAAGCTTCTGATAACAAACCACCATCATCGCGATTCAATAGGGCGTGAGCGTTATTGATATCCCAAGCCTCCAGACAACGCCTCTGATGGTACGCGGTACCACGGATTAGTGGTAATACATAATTGTTCTTTTAATTATGGTGGCCTTTCCCACTCTTTCAAAAGTGGGGATCTTTATGTTAATAAAGTGGGAAAAAATGTGTTTAAATCATGACTTTAACACTCTATTTCAGCATTAATATTATAATAAATAATTATTATTTTTAAATAACAGGAGCAATGTTTGGTAGACATCAAAGAAGTAGTTATTCAGGGAACACATCAAGACAAGGATGTCCAATTTGCTCTCAAAATCTTACATTTACATACAAGGTTACTAAAGTACTTACTATATAATATGTATTACTTAGACTATAAAATGTAAATATTTTTAATCAATAGAAATCCAAAACCTTATTCAGAATTTTAACATGTTGTATAATAAATAATTTCCCAACCACTCTGGCTTTAAAACGTTTCTTCAACGTAACTTTAAAAGTTACTGTCCATGACCCAACGTTTCGACACTCCAATCTAGTGTCTTCATCAGGGGTGATCGTTGTAAAGTAAGGATCCCTATTTATACCCTCACAGAAGTGATGATGACAATCTATTAACAAGATGCAAATAAGCTTCTGGTAATAAACCACCGTCATCACGATTCAATGGGGGCGTGGGCAGTGGGCACTATTGATATGCCAAGCCTCCAGATTATTACCAGAAGCTTATTTGTATCTTGTTAATAGATAACATCATCATCGGTTCTATGAGGGTATAAATAGGGATCCTAACTTTACAACGATCACCCCTGATGAAGACACTAGATTGGAGTGTTGAAACGTTGGGTCATGGACAGTAACTTTTAAAGTTACGTTCAAAAAACGTTTTAAAGCCAGAGTGGCACCAAACTATGTCTGATGTTGTACAATCTGAATTTCATGATGTAATTTTATTTACCTTTTTCAGGATGTTTTATTGTTATCTCAGTTTCTTTCTCCACAAGGAAATATTTTAAACAGAAGAATTACAGGTTAGTAGTAATAAATAGTATACTGTCCGATTTTCCTTATTGGTTGATGTAACAATTTAAAATGGTGATAGGACCTATTAAAAATTATACTTTTATATAAATGTATGTGGAATTAAAAACCTAATTTTAGCAAAATATTTTAGGTGTTTGCAGAAAACAACAAAGAAAACTTGAAAAAGCCATAGAGATATCCACAAGACTAGGTATGTGTGGAGTCCTAATATACCAACATGTATAATTAGTAGTTCAATTTATTATTACAATTTGTTTGTTTTTTAATTTCAAGGATTAATTCCAAGATACCCACAGCAGCAAGATGTCAAACTTTGAAATTTAAAAATAACTTAAATTAATCTTGTCAGCTTTATACGTAATGTACATGAGCTCTTGTCTTGACTAAAGTAGGCCAATCTTTTGTGAGAAGCAATAAACCTGATTCTATCAGGATTTAGTTTGATTGTGTAATGTTGTCAACTACTGTTTCCCATTCTAAATCAACCACATAAATGTCTAAGACTTGCACTTCTGATAATAAACAATTATTGGATGAGGCTATGAGCAAGATATCGAGAATTATCCAGACCAAGGTCAAAGTTATCTGCCAAAGCCAAAAGCTGAGGTGGATAACAGAGGTCTGGATAATTCTAAATATTTTCAACTTCCTATAGGCTGAAGCAGAAACACATTGGTTTGAGGACTCATTTATTGAAAGTAATTTAGTGTACATAAAGTAGTGAAAAGTCTTAATTCATATCAACAAGATTGTATGTTATACATGGTACATAATTATTGTAGACTTGTATTAATTACAACATTAGTTAAACTGTAAGTCAAGTCTGTTCAGTGCTTTTATAACATGAATGGCAGATCTAAATTCTTTTCTCCAGTACCAACATATACACTTCCAAATTTCCTCGATTCGGGAACGTGATAAAAAATGCAGCCAAGCCAATGTAGACTACGTATGGTTACCAATCCACTTCCTCTTTCATATTGCACACTCCAGGAACCTAAGATAATAGGGCAGCATCTAAGTGTCACACTCAGACATGCTTTAAGATTGTTGCTCACTTTTTACTGGTGTTGTTTTAGTTTAGTTTAGTTCTAGTTTGAACCACCAAATTATTTTTAGTTCTAGTTTGAACAAGCGAATTCATTTTAGTTTTAGTTTAGTTCTAGGTGACAATATTTACCTCCTTTTGGTATATCTGCATCAATTGGATCCAAAAAATCAATAGACTTGTCCAAGGATGCCTGTTTAATATAAATTATATAAATTATAATTATTGATAACCTCCAAAAAATGCCTGCTGTGCAAATACAATCAGCATTTTACCCCTATTACTAAATATAAAATATTTAAGATGTCACTAACTAATCAAGGTGACTACCATAAGTAAAATCGATTGATTAATGTTGTTAAAATTTTATTATGTTATATTTCAATGTTATTAATAGTTGATTGTTCTAAATTTACCTTTTGTAAAAGTGACTTTTGATTCAGCAGAACAGGTTCACGAAAATGAAAATAAGAGCAAAGTTTACCTGCATCTGCTATGGAAAGACCTTAACAGAATAAAAAAGTAACATTGAATGTTTTTTTCATTCTTTAAATGTTAGGTAACTTATTTTTAATACCTTCAAAGCTTCGGTTTGAATAGATATCTCCAGTCGCTGCCCTTAAATATGCTCCTCTTGGTATGATTGCAACATCGTAGTTAATGGATGATATCACAGTTGCTAACCGGTCTTCCTCTTTCACAAGAATCTTGGTCAAGAAAATATTTGAAAATTATATTTAGTAATTAATTATATATTCATTACTCTATACTTTCTCATATTATTTCTGCAGTGTTTATTTTGTTACCGTGGTTTCCTCATCTGGGTCAGTGTCTGGATCACGTTCCTCATTTCTCTTTGTTTCTGTGTGTTCATACTCATAAGAAGGATCTCCTGTGAACCGACCTTTCACAAATGAACAGTTTTGTCTCATCTCCTCTGTAACTTGAGGAAGAAGACCCCACTTTACACAATCAACACTAAAATCAAAATTCATTATCAACAAACTGGCTAAAAAAAGGTCCCAACATCTCGAGGCAGAGAGTTTTGTCAAATCAGTTGAGTAACTTGCTCCAGTACAGTTCCACACTAGTTAGACTAATCAAATACAGAACGGCTGTGGATCCGGGGGGCGGCAATGGTGTGTTTCTGTGCTTGGCTTTGGTTATCTCGATCCTTACCATCTGATGATGAATTATTGATGATAAATAATCTTGGCGTGGTGTTGAAATGGAGTATTGCGGCCCTCCTGAGCTACAGTTGTTGTGCATTATTAAATTAACCGTAATTATTTATTATTATTATTTGTAAATATAGGGGAACCACCGGCCAACCCGTGTAAGCGGGGAAAAGGGCCGTAAAACGTCTGTTGTTGTTGTTGTTGTATTTGTAAATATACTTTTAAATTCTGGGTCCGCAGTAATTGGCTATGCTGTTGCGGTCACCCTGCCATTGTTTTATTACTATATAATGTAATCTATGTTAGGTTTGGTTTTTTTTGGTGTTTTTTTTTGCACAATGGTGAAGCTAATAAAATAAAAAAATAAAACACTTGATTAGGTACAGAATCTGAACGTTGTTTGTTGGAAGTGATATTCTCAACCGATTTGACCAGAGGTTCTTCCTCGTTGTAGTTTCCTCGTTTAATACAAGAGCCCTGTCATCCAGGGTGATAAACAATACGAAATATCTAACCTGTACAAAGTTTGCCTGTCTTTGAGTTGATCTTTCCCAATGCCTTCTACAATGAAATAATCATCCTTAACACCAAGGATTTTGCCCCAAAACGCCACCTTCTTGTATTTGTAATTGCTTTTTAAAATAATCAGGGAAGATTGCAAAGCTGCTTTTTGTTCAGTGCTTAAAATAACCCCGCTACTTCCAACATAATCAATGTTTAAATGTAGACCTTCGGCATCCATGATGGTTTGTCTTCGCTACTATGCCATTGCTTAGCAACACATACAATCTCGTCCCAGGGCCATACCACCATACTCGTAAAACAAAATGGCTGACATTTTTAATGTGAAGCGAGATCTTGATTTTCTATGGGATAATTAATAAGTTGTTGGTTACAACATATTATATAATATAAAAGCATTCAATTTTTGCAATAATAATAATAACGAATTTATAAAAATGTGAACACAAAATGAGGAAATTGGTAGAAAATGGCGCGTCCGGTATAGGTATTATTTGCCGGTAAAAGCGTCTTTCTCCCGTTATGGTATCAGACGCTTTTAGTTTCCTCAACTGTGAAAAATATTTTGTTTTCTTTTATTATCACAATTCTTTAACTTACCAGGCACATTGTTTGAACGTTAGGTTTAAAAATGAACATTGCGTGAGACTGTGAGTCGTGACGGCTTATATAACTTCTCAACATTAACCTCACCCCCGGGCATTAGATCTCTCTTCCTGAAAATAGATCGAACAAGCGAGACGGTCATGAAAATATTTTGTAGCGATTTATTAAAAAACGCTCGATGAGTGCTACAGTTGTTAAACAGAGTGGATCAACATCCAGTAGAAAGCGAATAGGGTTTTGGTTAAGTAAGAAAAAGAAAATTAAATTAAATTTTGGGAGTTTCATCGAATTATGCAAGTACGTATCGATCAAAGAGATGTGTTTATTTTAGTGAGAAATTATTATTCCTGGTCAATTTTTTATGATTGGATGTTTTAAATAGCTTACCTACCTTAATGTCAACTTTATTCTGTTCTTATAGCCAAGCAGGTCTGGAAGTAATCGAGGTTGGTAGTCAAGTTTATGTATTATTTTAAGATCTTGATATGACTCTTGCTCAAGTAGTTTCTAAACAATTACTAAAGCCAAGGGCAACAAGTGTATAAATACTAGTGTCAGTGTTTAGGGACTTTAGGCCATAACCAAGGATCGAAATGATGAATTGAATTCTCTACCACTTGATAATCATCCTTTTAAATTTATTTACACTTACAGAAGAATGCTGAAACCAATTTGTGGCTGTAAAAATATGCAACACCCCTAATTCTAAAAATAGTTTACAAGATGATTATCTTTTAGATTGATTTATCAAAACCATGGATAGATCAAGGACCAGTTGATGTTATCATTCACAAAGTTACAGATTTCATTGCTGCCGCCGATGGTGGAGATTTGCAAGCTTTTAAAGCAATACAGAAAATTGAGGTGAACATTGGTTTATCTGTATAATTAACTCTCCCTGTTAAATTATTTTAAACGGTGGAAGCTCCATAATTATAACAAACACAGTTTGGTACTGAAGTTTGCTCTCTGTTGCTTGGATCGGTGTGAGGTGTCTGTTGTCTAGAGATGTTTGATTAATAAATATCATCGTCTGGACTTACTGTTGTCTGTTGTCCGTTAATAATAATTATCAATTAAAAGAAAGTTCAAACTCACATTTCTTTCATCCATTAGACGTTCATCAGTGACCATCCCGAGGTTACTGTTCTAGATCCATTAGATTCAGTTCGTCTTCTCAGTGATAGATCTGTATATTATCCAATCATGAGGGAATGCAATCTCAAGGACAAAGGTATTTTTTATATCACACACCATAATTGTAACTTACCTTGTACTGTAACATCATTGCACATTTTAACATGTACTGTAAATAGGACACCTTATATTGGTCAAACCAGCAGAAACCTAAACATCAGACTAGCTGAACGCAAACGAGCTGCTAGAAATGGGGACAGGACTAATCACATAGCTGAACACCACGTACAAACAAAACACGATATTGACTGGGACTCAGCTGAATGTATCGCCTTTAACACAAACTACAAACAGTGACTTTAGATCACAACAATTACCAACACCATACAAAAGACTTCTTTGCACACACCAACGAACAATAGACCTACCAACAAACAATACACCCACGCTTTAAAAACGCATGGCGCAACACCCACTCACATTGATTATGACACAAACAACCGATGAGGAACAATATTGGTCCATGCTTAATGCATGATGCAACACCTGGACTCACGCTAATTATGACACAAACAAACTATGACGTAATGAACCAGACATACAGGCAAATCTGACAAACACGCTTTACTTGACTCTGAAGATGACCGCCGCTGAGACTGTCGAAACGTCAGTCACCAACAATAGTCTTTCTCAAGACTACAACAACCTGGACGATCAACTTCACACATTCACATGTACTGTGTTAGTCTAATGTTATTCTTAAGCTTATTAATAATTATATTTTTATACAAAAATAATATAATAATATGAGACAATTGTTCTAATATTTTAGATGGTGAAGCATTTATTCCAAACTTTGTTAGCCTTAAAGGACAAGACAGAAAAGAAAACCTGAAAGCATTACAGCTTGCTAATATAAAATTTCCTTTTAGTAAGTAATTGTGTTTTATTTTCTGCTGGCTGAGGTACAAAAGAAGAAGAAAATGTTTTCACACACTGAGCAGTGCATGATGTTAGGGTGGTGCGTGTTACGTAGAGCACATTTTGTTGTTGCTTTCGCCATTGCTTAACCTATGTACCCACCAACTGTAAATATGGCATTAGTGGTTGTGTTAGTTGCTGTATTAGTTAGTAGAAGGGATGGTTTGGAAGGTCCACAAAAGTCATTGTTCTGTTGTTCACTTTCACGCGGTCACTGAATGTATTGTATTTTCTGTATAATGAAGCAGTCATCCAATAACAACGTTCGGATTTAATTAGTGTAGTCCTTCATCGTCACGTGTTGCAAGTCCTTCGCCGTCACGTGTCCATATCATTCCCTTTCTCCAACTAATAACAAACACTTAATTCTCCAATACAATAACATGACCATTACGTCATCTTGAAAGACAATGGAGCTTCCAAACCATCCCCCTCTACTAACTATGGTTGCTGGTTATGTGGAAGCTTGGTAGATCTGCACTTAATAATTATGTATCTAGTTTTCTCTAGTTGAGCTGAAATAGGTAACAGTATCATGTCTAATCAATAAAGCTGTAAGGTTATGCTTTGTGGCTGATTGCTGCAGCAGCTCCCAGCTGTGTAAAGTTATTTTTTCTTAGTGTAATTGCATGCTACTGTATAATATGTATCACTGCCATTAACATGCCAACTACTGTACTTTGTAGTTTGCAAGTCAAATATTGCTCATGGTTCAGACGAGTCTCACGAGGTAAATTACAGACATATTGATTAAACTAAGCTACAAGGCCGCAAGCTTTAACACTGTACAATACAATCTTTAAGATGGTTCAATCAATACATGATTTACAATGGTTAGGCAATGCACATACAATTACCAACATTACTAATTAAACAAATCTATAAAACAAGTATTTTGAGCAGGCATTTCCCTCCTTTCCCAATCAAGTAAGTACAAGCTGTAAGTAATGAGTTCAGCTGTGTGAATTTTGAAAGTATCTCAACTGAGGTCTTATTTTTCAGATGAGTATTATATTTAATGAAGTAGGTCTTCAAGATATAAGACCTCCTTGTGTTTGTCAAGAATTTGTCAATCACAATGCTATTTTGTATAAGGTAAAATAATTTAAACTTTATATAATGTAGTATTTCATTTTTCTCATAGCTTAGAAAAAAGTAAAGCAATTGAAAATTAATAATTATTTTTTTCCAGGTTTTTGTCATAGGTAAAAAGTATTATATTAGGGAACGACCATCAATAAAAAACATGAAGGCTGGAGGTACTTAGATTATTACCACACAGTATTCTTTATCTCCATGAAGTAGTTATTTATTGTCTTTTTAACTTGTTGTAGATTACGAGACAATATTCTTTCATAGCCATGAAGTATCTAAGCCTGATTCAGCATCATTTCTTAACCAGGTATTAATCATGGAAACTTTTTACTCAAGTGGTATTAAAGAAATACCTAATGGTTTCCATGTTTGGATGGCCTGATATGTTATTTTATAAAGTTCTTTAACCATATATTTTATATGGTTTGACGTTTGGTCATATTTTTGCAAAACCTAAGGATCGTATTGCACAGGAACAGAGGAAAGATGCTATTTATTCCATTCCGTGCAATGACTGTGATCAGAAGTACATTGGTCAGACTAAACGTCAGTTTTGTACACGTTTAAAAGAACACCAAAAGGCTGTTTTCTTTTCAAAAAAGAAAAATTCTGCTTTGTCGTAGCACGCATACGTAACCTACCATGATATTGCGTGGGAAAATTCCAAAATTATTATCACTAATCTGCTGTACCATCAGAGACATTGTCTTGGAAACGTTGGGTCATGGACAGTAATTTTTAAAGTTACTTTCAAAAAACTTTTTAAAGCCTGAGTAGCATCAAACTATGTCTGATTTATCACCTGGTTGCGTTGGGAAATTATTTGTTCATATTTTATATAGTTAGAAAAACCAATTCTAAAACCAATGCCACCTGATGCAAAAGTTGTGAAAAAACTTGTGGATATATTACAAAGAAGAATGGTAAGTTTACAATAGGTTAAGAAAGGTTCTTAATTATAAACATATGGTTTGTATTATTGTAAAAATGTGTTTGACCATGTGTTTAATTTCACTTTATGGTCACACAAAGGTCTAATCCCTCAAAAAACATTAGACCTACTACACACTATTTTGGTGTACACCAATCTTTATTTATGTGTTTAATACCTTTGTTTTACTTTAGTGTTTAACATTATTTGGTATTGATGTAATAGTGGAAAGAAAATCAAGAAGAATAGGAGTGGTAGATATCAATTACTTTCCAGGTAAACTGTGTAAAATTGTCTGACCATAATATTGTAGAAATGGTGCTGCTCAGTAATCAGAACAGCTACCTGCCAAGAGTATGAATCCCCATACTCTATGGGAAGTGTTTGGGAAAGTTGACAACTAGGTATGTTAGGAATCATAAGGAAATTAGAAGATGAAGTTGACCGTCCAGATTATTGTTTCATTCATGGTGTCTGACCAAGCGTAATGAGAATAAAGTAAATGATCACGAAAGATAAACTAACATCTTTTCCCAACTAGTACTGACAAATGTTTGGAAGTTATGTAATCAGCCTCTGATGACGAATGAACTGAAAAGATGGAAGTATTGATCAATGTACGTCATATATTTTCAATAATTTATTTTAATTTAGGCTATGAAGGTGTTGAAAGTGCACTTGAAGATTTATTCGAACATACAATTCAAGTCCTTGCAAAGACTTCACGTCCATGGTACTCACTATGAATGTCATTCAAAAGAACATAAAAAAAGACATGTGTATATAGAAGAGAAATTGAAACTGGAATACAAATTTATCAAGACAAGTAGAGTCTAGACTCCACTCCCCACCTCTGTCCCACCACCATTTGAAAATTGTTGTTTTGTTTTGCAAATCTGTTTCATTTTGCAAAATACCATAAGCCCTTTATTACAAGACATATTTTTGCAAAGAATACAGGTATATAATGTAAGATTGTAAGCTATAGGGATCACGCTTTGATATTATTTTAAAAATTTATATCACAAAACAATGATTTTACATAGTAAATGATAGAAACGTTGGCCGACTCTGAGGGAATGAGTTTAGGGAGTGGAATATTAAGCATTCATGGATATAAAGATATATATCCCCGCACCATAGGATAATGGCCTAGGTATTCTCATTCACAATGCTTCTTTAATGTTGGCCTATGTATGTCTTGATTGTAAATTGATTGGCTAGTTAGATGCTATTTGGGCACCTTAGTCTATAGATTTACCTGTACAATACAATCATGTTTAAATTACTTTTCTATTAAAGTACAGTAATTAGGTAGATTTTAATCTCCCAGTTCAAATTAATAAAATCATATTGTGCTACAGTAATAAACATTTTGTTGTCATTTCTCATCTGACTGTTCAGTAGTAGTTCCAATTGGGGACATGCCTGTATTCAAATTGTCACTTGCAATACTTTCAGCAACTTGATCACTTGTAAATGAATCAAAATTGTCTTGAGAATAGTTGTGTTCAGAGCTTGAATTTGACAAACTTTTTGAACGACTGTGGCTTTTGGACCCATGCAGACCATTTTTCTTTGACAACCCAATGTCTATAGAAGATGATTTATCTTCCTCGTTGGAGTGTTTATCATTGCTATACCTTGAATTCTTTCTTGTTGGTGGAGGGAAATTTGAAAATGCTGGTTGTTTGTCTGACACTAATTCTTCAGCTGTACAGGACGTTGAATGAATTGACAATTCAACCTCACTACCATGGAACATATCCTCTTGATATTTTTGGGATTTTAAATCTGACATCTTGTTTGGATCCACATGAATGATGTCATTGGAATCACCAACTTGAAGATGGTTATCTTGATTAAAAAAAAATAACAAAAAACAAGTTTAATATAAGTTAAGGAGTAAGTAAATGTTCAAATTTAAATGTTATATAAATGCATTACCAAACAGATTTCTGTTATTTTCATCTTCATCTTGTTGTGTTGGAAACAGATTGTCATCAGGGCTTATAATTTGAATACCAACATCTCTGACTACCAGGTCTTGTCCATCGTGTTGAAGCTGTGTATTATTTCCATTTGTTTTCTTCTCCTTCAAAAGTTGTGTAATATACTGTTTATTTTTGTGGATATTGGTTATTTGCACTTGACAGGCAACCTCTTTGGTTTCAATATTTTTACTTGCAACCAAATTTCCTCCCCTCTCATTAGTTTTAGGTCTCCTTCTTCCTTCAGCATCCCCGGTACTAACGTTACTACAACTAGCAGATTTCCTGTTGAATGCTTCTCGTAATTTCTGGGTTTTTGTTGTGCCACACGTTAGCAAACTTTTCTTAAATTTTATAGGGTTTCTACGGACTAAAACACCTTTATGGGAAGGCTTAACAGTTGCAAATTTTTTAATTTTCCCTTTTGGTGAAAGATGACATTTCTTTATAACTCCACATCTCAGTGGTTTCATGTCAGGTTGAGAAGTTTGTACATGTAATTCTTGGCTATTGACAACAATAGTTTGTGGTCGATCACTGCCATTAGGACATTGTTCCAGTTGGGTAGCTGTATTCATCCAGTTTTGTTTTACCAGTGAGAGTTCATTTAGTAATGCATTCACAAGTGGAAGATTAGAGTGTTGAGCTTTTTCAGGATGCACCTTTGATGCAAAATCTGGCACTTCTGCTTCATTGGTGGTTTGTACAGAAACTGTTCGATAACAATCTCTTGGCTTTGCTTCCTCAATGTTACCAGTATTATCTCTTTTTTTCACTGACCTTTTTTCAGGAGTAAGGTCAAGTGATTTTGAGTTCACTGGGGTAAAATAATTCATGAAACAAGATTGACTGTTATAATAGAGAGGTGGTGGTCTTGCAATGTTTACATGTCCCTTGCCAATTGTAGATTTTGGTGGCCTGCTTTGCTTATTGCTTTTCATAGATTGTTCTTTGTTGCAAAAGTCAGTTTGACTTTCAACTTCAACGTGAACGATTGACAAATGGTTCTCGATTTTCTGTGATGAATTCTGAGTTAGTAAACTCTCATCTATAGTTGATGTTTTGTGGTTTGATCTTGAGAAGTCTTTTTCCTTTCTTCTTGTATTCTCTGGTTGACAAGGTGACTTAACCAAGAGTTCAGAGATGTTAACATGGCCATTTATTGTCCCACCCAAACTGAATATTCTATAGTCAAGTCTTACCATAGCCACTGGTGTACCCATAAGATTGTACAGCTCAAAAACACCTTTATTGCCAAGAACTACAGGAACATCTAGCCCATTTCTCTCAATGCTTTGCCACACATTATCAAAACACTTGGATAGAGATATCGTCGTACTGGCCAGAAGTTTGGTATTTTTGCCCCAAATATCCACCAACATAATGTAAAGAGGAGTGTTCTGAAGACTTGTGTGTAATTTGTCTTTGTTGATTTTAAATAAGCACGATTTCCCCGCGTTAAATTTATAAGAACTGGATGACGTAGCCCCTCCGTTTTCTTTTGAGCGTATAACTAATGTTGGATAATCAAGCAGGCGGAAAGCTATTGCTGCTGTGTGACTGGAAACAACAATATTTTCCACAGACTCGACAATAACTTCAAAAGAAAATAAACTTTCAGAATCCGCCATTTGTATGTCATCGTCATCATTGAAAGGGGGGAATAATTTTGTATTAACCTTATCTAGGCTGGGGGGGAGGTCTGCCCACGCTAATTTTAAATTCATAACATTTCACAACTTTTACTAGAAATACATTGTCAGTATGGGCAGCAAAAATGGTGAAAAAATATTGGGTAAAAGAAAGTTACAGAGTACTCCGGAACACCTACTAACACTGAATTTCGACAAAACATTTTCATTATAATAGAAACAAAAATAAGAACATATCGATTAAGATAAATCTATTTATTGATATAATAACTTATGTATGTTAAGAACAGTGCTTCAAATCCGAATTTTTGACGACCGATGACGTCACAATTTGTTGCCATGACAACAAAAATGTAACTCAAAATGCCATCAACCTGTGAAAATTTCATTGGGATCTAACAGTTTTGGAGATATTGGCTGCAGGCGCCCGCCCGCAACCCCAGAAGACCAAAAAATCCCAGTTTAGAGGGATATAGATAGTTTTTGTGCACATGTGTTTAATTCCGATTCCCAGGGCAGAGTAAACAGCTTTTTGAATCTTCCAGGCAACCAAGACAACTTTGACAAGTACAACCATATAAACACAACAAACAATTCATCAGTTTTAGGTTTTAAAAAGTTCTGCTTAATTTACAGTTGTACAAATACAGTTAGATCATTTGTACTAGCAGACCTTCTAGTACAGTTAGTTTGAATTAAACGACTTTCTTCAGCAGATGATAACTCTAAATCAGACGTACAATGTCTTAAACGCCTTGTAAATGATAACATATTTTCTTGCAGATTGATTCCTAATCTTCGTATCCTTGGAAGTTTAAATCTTTCCCAACTTTCTGAAAAGCTAAAACCATCCCATCCAGATTCTGTTCCTGTATCAGATACAATAGTTTCACATTTTGTTTTTATAGCTCCATTTTCCTTTTTAGTTCCATCTTTCTTGGAATGACTTGATAAAATTCTTTTAGAAGGGTTTTTACTTCCTTTCATTTCTTTTCTAGAATTTTTAGTATTTTCAATTGTTTTATCTATTTCTATATCATTTGAATTTGATGGTCCATCGTCAATGGATGGATATTCCATCTTGTCTTGACATGAACTACTACTTTCACCTTTGTCTTTGGTTTCTTGTAGTTCATCCATATTCCTTGTTTTCCTTGCAATGGAGTTTTGTATCTTCAGTTGCTTTTTTTTAAATTTTATTCTAATTGACGATTTACCATTCACTTGACTCTTCCTTCTTCTACAAGTTAAGCTCGTGGGTGTGGATATGGATGATGTGTCCACTGAACTTGTCACATTTACAGGGAATATTGTGGGTTCTGCTTGCACTGCAGGTGGAAAGTTGGGTAATGTACCATTTTGTTGTACTGAAACACTACTTTGCTGGTCATTTGGTGGTTGTTCTTGATTGGTACTTGTTGTGCTTGTTGAGGAAAATTGATTGACGCAAGCAGAATAAACTAATGTTATTGTTATGAAATTACCTAATATTGAAAGACAGGCAAAGAATACAGGCCAGTTGAATATAACATATCTACAGAAAACAACAATATGAGTTTTAGCATCTGCAATACACTTAGAATTAGCTTTTGTCTGCATTATGTTTATTACCTGAGACCTGTAAAAGATGCCTGAAGTCGAAGAGTTGATGAATAAATTTCAACTTGTTTTGTCATGATTACAACCTTGGCCTGAACAGCAGGATTATACTGTAAAAGGATAACAAAAAATACATAATAATATCACCAACAAGTCTATCATCACCATTATTGTAACATTAAGAATATATTGTTGTAAGAGCATGGAGACTATTGTATAATGCTCCTAATACGTCTTTTATTATTATTATTATACCACCATTGTCATATCACCATTATCATATACCACCATCATACCACCATTATCATTATCATATCACCATTATCATATCACCATTATCATATACCACCATCATACCACCATTGTCATATCACCATTGTCATATCACCATTATCATATCACCATTATCATGTACCACCATCATATCACCATTGTCATATCACCATTATCATTATCATATCACCATTATCATATACCACCATCATACCACCATTGTCATATTATCATTATCATATCACCATTATCATATACCACCATCATACCACCATTGTCATATCACCATTGTCATATCACCATTATCATTATCATATCACCATTATCATATCACCATTACCATGTACCACCATCATACCACCTTTGTCATATCACCATTGATTATCATATACCACCATTATCATTATCATATCACCATTATCATATCACCATTGTCATATCATATCACCAATATCATCATCCACCATCACATATCATACCATTGTCATTTTAAATTTAATGGAACTTGTCTACTCACTGAATCGTCAATGTACTCATCAAAAAGGTTTATTTCAACTTTTTGTTTTTCCTCAGTTATTCCAAGTGTAAGTGGCAGAGAGTAGAACAATGTTCGGAAAAGACGGACTAAATTGGACTCATAATGCAGCATACACTGCAAATAAATAAAAAGAAACACTGAAATGATTTCTTTATACGTTTCCTGAAAATAATTTAAGTTTAACTTACAGCGCGTGAAGAACTTGTGAGTACTGTCCCTTTGCTTGATAAAAACTTTACATTTATCATAAACATACCTTAACAATAAGGAACAGTTCATTATTTATGATTTGGTAGGGGGTCAGTGATTCTCTATTGTTGGTTTTTATATGACCCCCCCCCCCAATGAATAATCATAAAAAATTAGGTAGGTAGATAGATAGATAGATCTAGATGTATTATAGACGTAATTTGCATCTATCTGCTCAGTAAAAGACATCATCATCAAACCACATCTCTTTTCATAGTTTGACCCACCCCCCCCTACGATTGGATATAAACTTTTATGACCCCCCTACAGTTGCACCTCAAACTTACCCCCCCCCCCCTATGATTTAACCAACCCCCCATAAACCTAACGAAAAACACGCAAATTAAAGCAGGGTTAGATTATTTACCTAACTTTTCATTAGTTGGTGAAGGAGGCATTTCAATATCCAGGAAAACTTTGTACATCTGACCCCTCATTAACATCTAAAGAGAAAAAACAGTTTTTACCAATCTTTGCGTCATGAAACTCATTTGAAATTCTAATGATGTTTACGAAGAACTTATGCAAATGAATTTAGACCATATATTCTTCATTTCGTTATATGTTGGGTTTGAATTTCTCAATTTCAACGCACACGGGAGGATATTTTTGTTGAAAAAATAAATCATAGTATCGCCGGCATTGGCGGGAAAAAACGCTCGATTTATTTCGTGAGAAAGACCGCTTAAAAACATCAAAATGAAGCAGTTAGTTCGCGTTATATAGACTAGCTTCCATGTCGGTCAAGGAGAATTGACAAATTTTAAACGACTTACTGAGATAGCAAAGGTGAATTTTCCTCAAGCAGTCTCGTTTTGTTCAAAATACACTTACTCTTTCGTCGTTAGCTTTATTCGGAGTCGTAAAAAACACACTAGCTTCTGGGTAAGAACACAATGCCGTCGAACTACCTTGACAGTCCGAGCTGTAAAATAACATGTATTTCAATTATTTACCAGTATCGACCTCGTAGAACAAGACAGACTTTCGTTTTCGTACCTGAATTGTAGATAAACTGGCTTGACATGGGATACAACTGGCATGTAGGCTTGATAGAAAGTGATATACATTAAGACGGCAACGAAGAACAAGACAAGACCCACCAAAAATGATGAAATTATACGATAAAATACATGTCTGAAGAGATTTATTAGTAATGATGAAAAGGACTTAAACAACCTAAAGATTGCCGACATATTGTTTTCGTTTTTATCGCTTTAAACTCCTTTCAACTTCTTTTTGAAATATTAACACCAATCTACAATCAAAAGACAGCCAATCACAACAGTCGTTATATAATACCATGACACATGCCACATGTCAAAAAATCCTTTGTCCACATATTACAGAGTTGATTGCCAATCGACAATATTATCCAACTAGAAATATAAGGCTAAACTGACATCACTACTCAAGAAATATTGCTAGACTTTGTTAGCTAAACAAAGGAATAACAATAAACTTAAATTGGAAAAGCTAAAAATGAATTTACGGTACATAAATAAAAGGTTAGGGAAAATTATGACTTGCAAATTATTCTTTAAAACCCAAATACTAAACGATGCTATATGAGCCAGCTGACATCTAGTCAGTTTTTAAAAAAATTTGTAAAGAAATATTTATTATTACATCTATGGCTATGCATTGCAAACTATACAAAGTTGTCAGGCCTTGATGTTGCAATTAGCTTACAGACGTTAACAGGCAAAGAACTAAGATACTGCATTGCTTTGAAGAAGATTATGGAAGATTGTGGGAAAAGTCAAAGTGATTTTTGCTTATTAACAGGATTTTAGGTTTATCTTCTCGCAGATGGTACCCAAAGCTATGGCAACGCCATGTATATAACGTCATATATTATCAGTCATCGCCTGCAAGATGCAATTACAGATACATTGAATAGCTTGCATAAAAAAACTTAAGAAGTGGCTAAGTAATATGTTTTAAAATTGTTTATATAGAATTCTATGTGTGAAATAATATTGAGAATATTAACAAAAATGGCAAAACGGTGGGAAATATTTTTAAAATTTTAAATGCATAGCTAATAATTCATTTTAAACATACAACACTTTATTCGATAACTCGTCTCTTGGAGACCAACTAATGTTTACTTGGCCAACAACATGTGAACACAGATAATAACCGTTATAACAGTATCTAATAAACATGTACAAAACATTTTATTTCACGAAGCTTTTTCGACGCTTTCATTGACATTAAATAAGACAAGAAGCAAATGTTTGACTCGCTGTAACAATGCTAAATTTTTGCAATGTTTTGCGTTTATCTAAAGAAACAATTTATGCGGATTATGGGGGGTATAGACTTGATTAAAAAGTCATTTGAATTTCCTGGTTTCAAAGAAATTAATATCCTTATTCAACGGAGTCAGCTGTACAGCTGAGTTTTGATTAAAAAGCGAGCAGCCAAGGTATCACCAGATTATCAAGACTAACATTTGAATCCTTTCTCGTGAGTTAAGTTGGAGTTATTCTCTCGTACGTTGAATTTCTAAACGGCTGAAACCGAGTCACGAAGTCAAATGACTTAATCAGCAAAGTTGCAGTGCATTCGCGTGTACCGTTTGTTTTGGTTCGTAACACAAAATGAAGATGAGTGGCAAACACGAAAGAAAGTCTTAAAAAGAATATGAAAATCGTATGTGTAGCATTTAATATGTTTACACGAATACCCACATTTATCCCAACCTCTTCAGACAACGAATCAAGGAACATAAAGACAAGAAATGCTGAAAACAAAATAGCGTGCGCTGTAGCGGCGAATGCACAAGAGTCAAAGAGACGGAAAAGGACAAAAACAATACGAAAAAGATTACCAATGAAAAAATCAGAAGTCAACAGAAATATCTGCAATCAACTGCCTGCCATTAACCAGAATGAGGTTCTTCGGGAAGAACATTTACGATCACCCTGGCGTGAGGCGAGAAAGATTACGGCATCAACATGCTGTGGAAATTCACCAGTGCTGTCTCCTTACTTAACACGAGATCGGTTGAAACAGAGGAAAAGATTAGAGATGAGTGGGAAGAAAGTGGGTGAACAGGAATTGGCAAGAAGTGACATGGAACACAACGATATAATAAATACGAAAGTAAGTCACGATGCTGAAATGTTAACTCATGCTAGAATGCATAAAATAAATCGAAGAAAATTTACTGAAGATAATCATCATGATACTCATAGTAAAAGACACGCGAGAAATGATTGCGCAAACTTAGAAGACGACCAAACGATCGTAAGGAATAACAAAATAAACACAAGTCGCTTGGATAGAGTACATCGCTACGAAGACGAAGGAGGGAAAGCTTTTCGATCAAAGATACCAGTTCGATTTCCCGAAATACAAGAGAATAAAAAACGAAATGTGCAACAGAGGAACCATCTTCCTCAAGCTCAAAGCACTGATATTTATCTACCTCCGATATACGATGGAAAGAACTTGGGGAAGGGAAATAGCTCAGAGGAAGTCACTCAGTCCATACAAGATTGTCGAAATATGCTAGAGAAAGATTTTCAACGTTTGGGAGAAAATTTAGAAAATACATTCAAATTGCTTCATCGCTATATTGAGGGTACTAGCAGTGCTGAGTAACTGCTTGGCTTGGAGTAAAATATTCTGTATAGCCAAAGTTGATAGCCGAATAAACTAGTACACAATACAGCGTCAGCAACGTATATAAATGATCTTTTCTATAGAATATGTTTAAGGCAAATAATAATTTAATTAAAAGGATTATTTTGATTCAGATATATTTAAGTTGTATCTTGGATTGAATGAGTAGTACATGGCTAGTTTAATAAAACGAAAGTGTTCGAGTGACCAGTAATTAGCAACATGCTTTCAACTAAAGTATACTGTTTGTTTAGTTACCAGGGCGACTGAGGAAGAAGCGTGATACCAGTCACAACAACGTATGTTAATTACAATTTTAGTAACGACTTATCTGTTTGACTTACGATAGTTTCATGATATACCGCACGTAGGTGCAACAGTCATCCGACAAAATAACAACTTAAACAACTTTAAAAACCAACTTAAATCTTCTACACAACGCATAAATAAGTATTCCTTCAGAAGAGAATGTTATACGCGTTACTAGGTAACTTGTAGATAAACAAACAAGAGCTACAATGTTTTTGTAAATTGTCTCTGAACAGGCGTTTGTGAGACGCGCAATAATTTTTAGGTACACATTCGGAAATATTTTCAAACAGTATTGCGAGATAGGTAGGATAGTTCTAATAAAAATTATAACTGAATGAGGCATGTTTGAGTAATATATTTTACATGGGGATAAGATTCATAACATGATTTAATTAGATGAATTTGCTTTTATCTTTATTTCTATATTTCCAACATACTAGAGCTCCTGATATTAATAAGCTTAAGAGATGGCCCATCATAGCACCTGCGGCACAAGGAATTGGCCAAACCTAAAAAGATAATTTCAATTCTTTCACAATGGCAGAGTTTAATATTTGTATATTATAAATTTTATTATTTATTAAATTTTTAAAAATAATTAAAATTAAATTTTAATTATAAGCTTTAGAACAAGTATGTGTGAGTGAGATTTGAAAATTAATTCTTTTATCCACAATTTGTGTTTGTTAAAATGCAGAGAAGAATCAGTAAATGAATTTATGATTGAAGTCTGCTCAAAACTAAAGCTAAAAACGTCATGCACAGCAAACCAAGACACTAACCACTAGATTACAGAGCAAACTTTGGATAGGGGTATCTAGTATGTATTCCTTATAAGGAGGCGCAAATAGAAGGCATTAACGAGCAAATAGAGTGAATTTACACGCAAATAGCTGACACGTTGCACCCTTGTACCAGCCTCCTAGTTAATTGGATTGTAACAGACCCAAAACAACAAAGGTCTAACTCCCTAGCCCTCATATAGATTAAGTAGAAATTGATAAAAATTGACTGTTAAACACATGTGCTCAGCAATGTATTAACAATCCCACATCCAGTGGGCTGTTACGAGGGCAATCTATTTGCTCGTCAATGCCTTCTATTTGCTCGTCAATGCCTTGTATTTGCTCGTAGGCCACTTCCTTATATGGAATACGTACTAGAAGTACATATGAAACTTTGTCAAAGCCACATAATGCATTACCTGCCAATCTCGGTCCCAGTCCAATGGCAGAGTAAATGCTCCAAACCAGGCTCCCAAAAGAGTTAGCATCATTATAATGCATAAACACAAAGGCAAGCCAATGTTTCTCCTGTTTCAATAGTAGTATTTTTTTGTCAGTATCATGTTGAATGAGGACATGAAGCTAACAACAGAACATTTGTTTGAGAGTTATAATATCCAGTTTCCCTTTCTTAACAACCTGCTTTATAACCAGAGGCGTAGGAAGCAGGGGGGGTGTGTGTGTGTGGGGGGGGGTGAGCCCCCACAAATCAGGACAAGCATTTCTAAATTTAATGTTTTTTCCCCTATTGTATTAGTACAACTATAGAGGCTAGGAGACAAGCTACTTAAGGTAATCTACCTACAGGCTTCATCTACACAAGATTTTACAAACGGGTGTAGCCTGAAGTGTTTGTTAGCTAACCCCTAAACCCTTGCCACGCAAGTGTTATATTGGTTACAAGACCCTTCTGTCAGTACTAGGTGCAAAAAATGGCATCACATGGTAAGAAGCAGCAGGTAAGCTTGGATTCATTTGAACTATGCTCGCTGTAGAATTAGATGAAAAAGTTTGCTCAAATTGCTGCAAATTGTCTTTCCGAACTTCTAGATGTAGTCACTGCATGATTACCTGCTTGTGCACTTCAGGCTCAGCCCCCCCAACTTTAAATCCGTTCCTACACCTCTGCCACTGACTGTCACAGTGTCACACAAAGGTTTACTTTGTGAAATATGTAATATTAACATTGGTGAACACTGCATGACATACCTTTTAGCAACAACTATAGTCAATATTTCATTTATTCCAACAAGCAGAGAAGGTAAGACAACTAAATCTGACATCAAAACTGACCACATGAAGGTTTCTTCAACATATCTGAATAACATTTAAGATAAAAGTATTGGACTAGTTGGGAAAAGGGCAATATGTTTCATTGTTTCCTTGAATTCACTTTTAGCTGTCAGTGCACAGACATGTATGCATGTTGTATGAACCATATGGGAAAACCATATAGAAAAAACCCTGATTTTTTACCTGTTACAAACTACAGCTAGAAACTCACAGATTAGACTTGATAGATTTACAACACAAGTATTTACAAGAAATTTATTAAATGTTCAATTTTTACAAATTCTGTCAGGGACACAAGCGTGTGGCCACTTGCCCTGTATTAGTTACTGACAATTCACTACAATGGTGAACTGCTTGCTTAGATGGCGAGATATCTTCTTGCTAGCTGTGCTAGCACTGGTAGTTGCCTTGCAAATTGACCATAGCAATGGGTCATCATCTCCATAGATGACAGGGAATACCGTAATATAAAATTTAATTTTTTTGGACAGACTCGACCTATCATCTTTTCAGCCAATCAAAATTTGTCTTCACTCAATCTGATTGTAAAGCTCTGTTGCTTTTTGAAGCAATAATGTAGTTCTGTTTTTGTGAAGATAACATGCTATCAAAACGTGAAATCATTATCATTCAATATCAAGTTTATTATTGTGCAGATCCCTATGTTTGACCAATTTTTCAGTTTTTGGCACAAAGTAACATCAATATATATTATTATGTATTACTCATACAATCTCGATTGTGATTGGCTAAAAACGTGCAGACAATTCTTGATGTCTTGCCAGCTACAAAATATCAAAAATTGTCTGTAGGTGACATAATTGTCTTTGCATGGCTTACTTGCTAAACTCCCTGTAGGCTTCTACATTTATAATTGTATAAGAAAACAATTATTGGATTTGGCTTACACATGATATCAAGAATTATCCAAATCTCTGTCAATGTTATAGCCTGCAGCCTCAGCCTTCGGCAGATAACATTGACCTCGGTCTGGGTAATTCTTGATGTCATGCTCAGCCTCATCCAATAATTGTTTATTAACTGCCTCCCCTATTGCATAACCTATTTTAAGCTTTTGTTGTGGTTTTCAGCTAACCACAGATACAGTTCCGCACATACTGCCTAGACACTCTACCTTGATAATGAAGCATCAGCTAAACCACAGATACAGTTCCGCACATTATGTCAATTAGACATGCTACCTTGATAATGAAGCACCATAAAGAACAGCAAGACAGTGAAACACGACAATCCCACAAAACCAAAATTTGAAAACTGAAGCGACAATGCAAATTCCCTAAAAGCATAACAAATAAAATAAGTTTTGGAATCTATAGAAATATATGTAAAACAATTCAACTGGTGCCTAGGAATAAGTCTGTTTTATTTATAAATTACATTAAAAAGAATATATTTCATAAATGAATGGGTAGGACACTAATTGGATATTCCCAAAAAATTTCATTAATTAATTTATAATAAATTAAACGATTTAAATCTTCGACTTTAAATTCAAAGAGTTTTTAGGGCATCGTGATTCGTATTTAACTGCAAGTTCAAAAGTAGTTACATAATTGCTGCCTACCTTATTATTCTGTTGAACATGTGGTGACAATAATACTGCTGTTTTAATATTTTTTGCTGTCACTGTGATTAAAATAATATATCCCAAACAATACGTTGAACAAAATATCTTCAAACTTGTAACAGGTGACTTGATTAAGTCTATTTCAAACACCAACCAATTTGACATAGTAAAAGACAAAAGGAAATTGGCTGTAAGAACTGCAATGACTTTTAGTACTGCTATGTCGGGATTGGCGTCCATATTGGATTCACGACGTTCTCGCGTGGGTCCACGAGATGATACATTTTAAAAGAGGTACGCAATGCGCACATGTGACGGATAGAGCAACAGACATAGATAAATGTGTTGCTAATTTGAACATGGAACATGTACTATACATACATTGTTATGCGGGCTGTTTCCAAAATATAGCATGATCATAAACATGCCTCCAAGTTTCATTTGAAATGAACTTGTAAAGTTCACATGTAAATAAAACATCTGGGCCTGGATGGATAGCTTATCTGGTGGATAAGTCCTAGCTAGAGAGCCACTCCAGTGGTGCTTTGAACAACCCAATTTAACTTTTATGCACTGAACAGATCAACAGCAATATCACATACATAAGTCACTATTCAGTGGATAAAATTTAAATTAGGTTGCTCATAGAATTATTAGTATTGTTCTTTAGCTAGGACTTGATAAACTAGATAAGCTATCGAGGCTTTGAACAGCTGGTCTCAGATCATCAATATTGTGTTCCAAAACAACATTTTACCTGTCATAAATATGCTGTGGTAATCGAGTGTAATGCACATCACTAATATTTTGTGATTCTGCTAGTCGTGATAATTTAAACACGATAAAAAGGAGAAAATTGCACTTGAACGTGGAACTACTGTAAAAATACAAGCAGTAGAGAGGCTAGATTCTACTGATTAATTCTGAAATGCATTCGTAAAGAGACGACACACAAAACTGTACAAAAGATTTATTATTGTGCCAATTACTTGAGGAATATAGTTATATCAGTAACAAGTGCTATTTTAAACCAGTGGTATTGTGGCAATTATTTTATAAAAATCCTGTTATTACTATAATACATTATACTTGTTAACACAAGTGCTAAATATATGTGCAAATTTAAATAGTTTCTCCTTAAACAAACGATTAATTCCACTAGTTGAAATAATATTTATTAACATCTACAGCGTCGTGGTTTTCATACATAATTTGCATATGGTGGATCATGCATTAAAGGACATTGGCAACAAAAATTAAGTTTGTCTAATATGAAAGAACTCGTAAAATGATAGAGTAACACCTTTTACAACTTTTCCATATTTTACTTCGTTTTTGAAATATTTCAGTTTGTTTGATATGTAAATGAGATGGTCTCTGATGTCAGGTGCAGGGTAGAGAATTTTCACTTATTAAAAAATGTCTTATATCTCAGTGATTGTTAAGTTTACAACGTTCATTATCATGAGGAGTTATTATACGCACATTTTCAAGTAAATTTGTGCAACAAACTTGAAGATGGAACTAATATTTTAATGAGTGAAAATTCTCTACCTCGCACCTGACGTCAGAGACCATCTCATTTGCATATCAAACAAACTGAAATATTTCAAAAACGAAGTAAAATACGGAAAAGTTGTAAAAGATGTTACTCTATCATTTTACGAATTCTTTCATATTAGACAAACTTAATTTTTGTTGCCAATGTCCTTGGATAAACATTATTTGATGTTAATAAATATTGCGATGCGCTAATGTAATTTCAACTGGTGCAACTCAAGATTTGTTTTACTGAATTGTAAGGAAAAAGGTGTATATATATATAAGAAAATATTAAGTTAAAGTTGTTTTATCATTGGTCTGTGGTTTTCGAAAATCTCAAACGGAACACGAAAATGGGCGAATGCTGGAGGAATATCAAGGAACGAAGCAGCGTTACTTTTGTAATAAGGATAGATTGGTGATGGAGAACAAGATGTTGTCCACGTTGGCAGCAAGGTGAGGGCATCTAAGGATGGATAATGAAGAATTGGATGTTCTCTGTAACACAGAGCAGCAGCAGCATCACATGACCACGGAATGAAAGCGTGATGCGGATAAGTCTCAGGTGGCGTTTTTCGTGCTTTTGTCGGCACGCAATGTTGATGTTCCTTGCGTCTCTGTTTAGCACGACGATTTTGAAACCAAACCTAAATAAAATAAACAGAAATACAACATAACAGTTGAGAAAACCATAGGAATATTTTAATGGCTAGTAAGTTCTTTCAAAATTGAAAGAACTATACAGTTCGCATGAGATAGTTAGTAGTTGTTCATTGTATTAACCGCATGTTTACTCAACATTTTGCCATAAACTGTAGAGTTTTGAAAATATTAAATCAAAACAGCTCTGTAACTGCACGCAATCTCGCTTACTTGTACGCGACCTTCATCTAGATCGATTTTTCTTGCTAGTACGTCTCTCATCTCGATATCTGGATATTGGGAGACACGATAAGCAAGCTCAAGATGCTCTAGTTGAAAGCGATTAAACACAGTACGATGTCGACGTTTCTTTTTCTGAATGTGATCATAAAAATCTTCACTGTCGCTTTTCCTTTTGCAGAGAACTAAAGAAATGATAAAGAAAGATAATTAGCTAAAACTCTGATATTTATAATGACTTTCCATCAAAGAAAATGTAAGACTCTAAAGAGCAAAATATTTTGATCTTATTCCAGTAATAGTCCATTTCTTCCTCATTTTAGATTAGTTTTAATATTAAATAGTAAATGACTGTATATGTCAATGACTGTATTTTAATACAGTAATTTTAAATAATTCGAGCAGTCATCCATCTAATAACTTCCTAATTATGGATCGATTGATTCGTGTATTGTATCAAATTAATCTATACCGGAAAGGAATAAAACCATTAAGCATCAGAAATTACATGACAATTATTTAAACGTGTAGCTAAGTATGGACTTAAACGGCCGAGAGAGCGAGATGTTAAAATGACTTACTGTTAAGCTGAGTGGCTGTCAATCGATTAGTATTTTGGTTGCGTCGCTGTGAATTCTCATCAATATCTCCGCATTCTTTTTCGTTGGCGCTCATATTCTCTTGCACTTGAATTCTTCTATTTGTTGTAATTTCTACTTTCTGTCAAATACTATGATCACAATTAGCCTGAAATAGTTCCGCTCGCGGCCTGTAGCACACACTGTTTCTCACAAGAGATCTGATAACATAATGAACACAACACTGTTTACTAGGCATTAATTGGCAGAACTAATTGTTTATCACTTATTTTGTCAGGTATAATTATACTTGTGGTTAATTATTCAACACGATATATTCTTCGTCAGCAGACAAAGTCACGAAATGGTAGAATTGACATTAAAATCAATCCAAAAAAATCTAAAAAACAATAACCTCTTTTAATGATGTACCTGATTAAATCTCTTACTAAAACGATTTCCCAAAAGCCATAAAAAAGTGTACAATAAATGAATATTTTCAATAGCGTGCAACGTGAACCAAAATGTTTTGGTGATGCCGCAGCCTGTAGTAAAAATAATGTGATAAATTGTTGGTTTTTGTTGTTTTTTCTCATAGTTTTTTACTGAAGATGAAAGATATTGATTTATAGATAACCTATCAAAAATATTATCGAGATGAAGCACAAGATATTTCGTTAAATCTTGAATTCATTTCTTAAACGAGGAATCTTGGCGGTAATAATTTGTTACATTACAAACATAAACAATTATTCCAAGTGTAACTCGTGATTTCGAAACGAAACAGTAAACATTGACTGCATAGTTAGACTGCATAGTTAACAAATGTTTTAGAGATACTTTGCCGAAGAACAATTATGGTTTTGACGTTCAGATAACACTACAATTTCCCTTGCTTTTATGCTTTTTAATTTCAACAATGTTTATCACGCAAAGATAAATAAACAATTAAATGATACTTTTCAAAAAGACCGACTGTCGACTGACTGTCAGTTGTTCAGTGAAGCGGTGTACTTTTTAATTATAATAGCTATAAACAGCGTTATGTCTTAGTTTAAACTTAATAATAGATCACAAACCATCACCGCCTTACCGTCAAAATATATACTTAAATTGAATTTTAACAACATCCGAGAAAAATCTTTTGTGTGTAGATAAACTTTAACATCATTAATTTATACAATTATTTCGCATCTTCAAATACATTTGATTTGGTGTCTGCGTAGATAAATTAAAATAATTTCTTACTGACGTCATGAAAGGTTGAGTTACCCTGCTTAAATAAACTCATTATTGTTAACTAGCATGTTCTTTGTACAATATATATAATATATAATTTGTAAAAACACCGTGTGGATTGAGACATATAGTGTTACTATAAATTATATAACACAACTTTTCATATAAAGACTATGAAATATTGTTAGCGTGATACATATTCATATTGTCACCACAATCGTAGCAATACAACAGAAATATTTACATACATTTTATAAAAATAGAAAACCTGAGGGATATTTATAAATCCTGTGACAATATTACAACTTTTCACCACAACGCCATTTTTCTGTCGCTTCGCGCCTAGCGTCTGGTAAAATCCGATTTCAAATACCAATAATAACTTTATCGTCTAAAAACAACCAATTAAATAATACTCTTCATAAAGACCGACTGCCGGCAGTCAGTCGCTCGTTGAAGCGGCATTATCTAATTGCATTTTTGTAATAGCTAAACAGCGTAATGTCTTCAAGTTAATAATTGATCACAAACCATATCACCGCTACCATCAAAATACAAACTTAAATTACACATAAATATCGTTAATTTTGATACGGTATCTTCCATGTACACATACCTTAATATCAAACTCGAACGACTCTGAAATATTTCAATGTAGTTCACATAAGAGCAGTATGAAATATTATGATACACTTCTAATCATCTACACTTTATATTAATTGTCTATATTTTATATTTTCTTCTTTATAATAAGGCAAATAAAGCGATAATATGACTATGGACACAAAGTATCACGTTACGTTATAGTTTAAAACAGTTAAGTATTATTATATATAAATATGCATTATTTGAAATATCCATATTGGAAATAGAAATAACCATATTACACCTATCAATTTAATAAAATATCTACAAACGTTACAACTCAAAAATACGACGGCCTTAATTATATTAATTTGTACATCAAATAGTTAAACTTGATTAATTTATACAATTATTTCCCATCCTTAAATACATTTCATTTGGTATCTGTGTAAATAAATTAAACAATTGTTTTCTGACGTCATGAATAATTTATGAAAATACCATGTGGATTGAGACATGGTGTTACTAGAAATTATATAACATAACTTTTCATATTTACAGACAATGGAAATATTGCTAGCTAAAAGGGATGACTCCAAAGAACCTTTTTGGTTTTGTTCCTGGTTATATTAAGGTTAACTGCGGTTAGTTCCTTTTGAGTCATTCTTTTTAGCATTGTGCCATATTGTGATCACCAGAGTCGTGATGCGGCTACATCAGAAATATTTACATACACAGACATAGTTTGACGCTACTCTTGAACGTAACTTAAAAGTTACTGTCCATGACCCAACGTTTCGACACTCCAATCTAGTGTCTTCGTCAGGGGTGATCGTTGTAAAGTTAGGATCCCGATTTATACCCTCATAGAACCGATGATGACGTTATCTATTAACAAAATGCAAATAAGCTTCTAGTAATAAACCACCGTCATCGCGATTCAATGTGGCGTGGGCGCTATGTAATATTTAAAGGCCGAGAAAGAGGACTAAGTCCGAGGCGAAGCCGAGGACTGGAACAAATCCTCGTACTTGAAAACCCGGTCTAGTCCGATTTCGAGGCCTTTGAATGACTTCTCAAAATCAATTAGTGTAATCCCTAAGTGGATTATTAATGATAAATGTAATCCCTAAGTGGATTATTAATGATACATGGATGATTTAATTTGGTGCAGAAAATTTATGTCTTCAGTTATTTGAATAACAGCATGCTAGCGTTTTCATTGCGGCCTTAAACTTTCGGTATGTATTCATGCTCGATTAGTTATTGACGTCATATTCGCAGCACCGGACTGGAAAAAATATTTATAGTCCTCTGCCCAGTACTTTACTGGCATTTCTAGTGTCATCGCGTGGTTCAATTTAGAAGATCTGATTGAATAATTTGCTCATGAATTATTAATGAGTTTGAGAATGATATAGGCTTGGCATATCAATAGCGCCCACGCCCCATTGAATCGCGATGACGGTGGTTTATTACCAGAAGCTTATTTGTATCTTGTTAATAGATAACGTCATCATCAGTTCTATGAGGGTATAAATAGGGATCCTAACTTTACAACGATCACCCCTGATGAAGACACTAGATTGGAGTGTCGAAACGTTGGGTCGTGGACAGTAACTTTAAGTTGCATCAAACTATGTCTGATTTATCACCTGGTTGCGTTGGGAAATTATTTATTTACATACACTTTATAAAAATAGAGGGTTTTTTATAAATCCCTTGACAATATTACTATTGTTCATCAAGACGCCATTTTTCTGTCGCTTCGCGCCTAGCGTCTGGTAAAATTTGATTTCGAACACCTCCCAAAACATTCGACGTTGCCTCTGTAGCGAGTAAGATTGGTTGAACAACAACAGACGGAATATGACGTAATACACCACCTACTGCTCCTGTCATTCCTTTATTTTCATGTTCCTCCATTGCAACTTGAACAATGTTGCTCGCGGTCTGACCAAATCCCTACGATCAGAATATATAATAATGGGGTCAATATCACTCCGTAGAGATGACGTCAGTAGCCATGTTTGTCCGCATTTACCCATAATTATTGCGGCCATAACAAAAGAAAATAGCTCATTTGCAATAATTTGTGAGTCAAATTTCGTTTGTGTCCGCATTTTGAGCTATTAATAGCAACCAGACGCTACGCTATTGGAAAGTACTGTGATGACCTTGACCTTGAGTCAAGTCAAACCACGCAGGTACTTGAAGCTTGATGGGATACTGAAGCTTGTTGTTACGATGACGTAATGAACCAGACGTATATATAGGCAAACTCTGACAAACACGCTTTACTTGACTCTGAATATGACCGTAGCTGAGGCCGTCGAAACGTCAGTCATCAACAATAGTCTTTCTCAAGACTACAACAACCAAGACGATCAACTTCACACATCTAATGCTGAAGCTTGATGGTATACTGAAGCAGCTTGATGGGATAATGAATTTATGTTTTGTTGTATCGTGTAAAACTATTTACCTCTGTAACAACATTATACGCATTAGCAACACCTTGTCGAAAATCGGCTGGCTGGTGAGATACACGGCGTTTAATACCCTGTCCACGTGACGAGGTGACTGGACTGACCATATCATAAGCAATTTCAGCAGCACCCTACAAGGACAAGTGACATTTTCACAATATTGTTCACTCAGCTTTCATTATGACGAACAAACAGCGGAATAAAAATTGTTGAAAGGGATACTCCAGCCAAAATACAAATGTAGTTTACATGAAAGATCTTACTGACTTTAGTTTATTTCCAAAGTTTCAGCATTCCTATCAATTTCTATCTATTTAGTTAAGAAGATATGGCTAGTTGAAGTTGAAAATTTGAGGATTTGGACGCCATATTGGTTTTGAAAATATGACGTCATTGAATGATTCTTTATCAGTAGTGGAGTTGTTTTGATGGCGATCACATAGTGATAGCTGTTGTGAATGCTCTTTGGAGGAAAATTAGTCGAAATAAACTATTTAGTTCCTCATGCAGGAAAGTAGAGGAGCTTCTTAGGCATAATACGAGATACAAATATGGCGTCAAAATTGGACAAACTCTCCAACTTCAACAAGCCATATCTTCTGAACTAAATTGATAGGAATGCTGAAATTTTGGAAATAAACTAAAGTCAGTAAGATCTTTCATATGAACTAAATACATTCCTGTTCAATAATTGAAGTTCATAATCAACTTACATGAACTACTTGCACTAATTTGTTGGTTAACTCAAGAAATGCCATGGCTGAGGATGTGGTAAAAGAACTTGCTCCTCGTTGTAAACCTCGGATTATTCGACCATCTCGACGATACTGCTCAACTGGTAACCAAAATAGATCTTTCACTCCTTGAACTAACTGAACAAATGAATAGGTTGGACCAACACCTCCCAAGATTCCTAGTCAAGAAATTAGTTCATGGTATTACATGTGTCTTACATACTATATTTACTGCAGTGAACAAAAAGACTGCTAGATTAGAAAGACTAAAAGACTACGAGATTACCTGGAATTTGTGTTTTCTTGATGTCGTTTGCCCATTCGTTTAAGGCGTAGTTTATTACTCGATCAAAACCCAGCAAACCACTCCTTTGACACAGCCGACGTAATCGTATTTCTGAAGAATTTAGCTGCGCAAAGGCAAATAACAATCCAGCAAGGCTTCTCTAGAAATGAGAAAGCAAAATTACCCCCGAACGTGTGGGTTCTGATGAAGAACTAAACACATAAACGGAAATGCCAACACAAACACCATATTCTCTAAGATGTTGGTGTGACTTTACGTTTGACTCTGAGTGACCACCTACTGTACATAAATGATAAATGAACATGTTTTGTGATTGGTTGATTCAAACAATAAAACAATAGAATCAACCACAAAAAAACCAATGTCCTAACCCTAACCACTTTTGTTCCACGTATAGCCAATCACAAAACCTGTTCATTTTAGGCAGATATTTACCGTGCACTCTGACGAAGGGCATTTCTGTTGTACACCAACCTTTTAGAGTATTTGATTTGTATTTCTACACTACCTACACAACACAACACTTTGACACACACACAGAGACACAGACATATACAGACAGACAGACAGACAGACAGACAGACAGACAGACAGACAGACAGACAGACAGACAGACAGACATATAGCCAGACAGACAGACAGAGACAGACAGACAGACAGACAGACAGACAGACAGACAGACAGACAGACAGACAGACAGACAGACAGACATATAGACATATAGACAGACAGACAGACAGACAGACAGACAGACAGACAGACAGACAGACACGTCATTTGAACCAACCTGTCCCATATCCATATGTTTTCCATGATAGTCCAGTCGAATAAGAACCTCGGGAGAAAACTCAAACAAGCGAAAGAAGATCGGGGGAGTGTTTGTTGTGGTTTGCTCAGCAGTACTTGGTGTAACAGGAAGATCTGGTGTTGATGAAACCTCAGGAGGAGGAGGGCTTTCAAAACATGGATCTTCGTTGGCTAAAAGAAAGAAAAATACGAAGAATTTTAAAAGTTCGAGGAATGCACTGTCTGATAGTTATCTATTAGTAAAGTTTAAAGACTTATTTGGCATATTTTAAATAGGCTCAGCTCTACATGAAGTATAGATGCAATGTCTCCTACGAGGGGAAAAGAAAGCCATTGAAAATATCTGACCTAGTGGCGTAACGCTCATTAGGTAGGGTTAGGTTGAGAACTATAAGGGTACCTGACCCAGTGGGGTCCCTGCCAAAAATGGAGTGCTAGATTATAATGAAAAATTACGGCTTTACAGCGACATTACTGACATATATTTCATTGTCATATTTAGTCAGAACTAATTTACGGGGCCCCTGATAATCAATTCTCCCGTACTACCCCCGGTCTCCTGCGAATCTGTGATTTATGGTGAAGAATCATTAATGTCCTGGGTGGGAGATTGACCTTCAGTTGATATAAGAAAGAGCTGATTTACCGATTTTCCAATGTTAACTCGAGGAGGAAGAAATATATAGGTGTCTAGGTATCACGATTGTTTAACATTGTATTGTATAGTGATAATATAGAAGTTAGAGTCGCACCTTCATGGGGCCCCAGACCCAAGACATGTATAAGGGCCCCATCTACCTCTGTTACGCCACTGTGCTGATCACGTGTCTCACTAGCTCAGTGGGCTCAGAACACTGCTACGTTAAATCAGAGACCTTGGGTTCAATTCCCGGTTGGGACAGCAAGATATATGTTCAAAATATTATTCTGAAATACCAAATTCTGGTTGTAAGTAAAACATGCAAAAAACATTAGAAAAACTAACCAATCTCGTCTGTGTTCGAAAGATCTTTACAAAACTTGATCAAAAACTGAAGTGTATCCTGAAATAAAAATGTTCATGATAAGAAACACTTATAATATATAACAGACTTTGCATAATATTTAGGAATGACATAATCTCCAAGTATTCATTCCCATACTTTCTCGCTGTATTAAGCAACATTTCTGAACTGAGGTGTTGTGTCAGTCAATGATTCTGTGTCTACCTGATCGACGTTCAGTCTTAATGGTTTTAAAGAAATTCTTAAACAGCCTTCTTGTGATGTGAGCATGTGATCAGGACGAAGACAAAGAAGTTTTATTGAAACCTGTAGAAATAAAAGAAACAAAATAACATCAATATAAGAAGACCAATGGAGGAATACGACACATCAATATAGGTAAGAAGCGATACTCTAAGAAGAATACTCTCAAAGGTTGGTGTACTACCAAAATAGTGTGTAGGAGGTCTAACGTTTTGAGCGAAGGCCCTTCGTCAGAGAGTGAAAGGTAAAGTGAAATGAAAAGAGATAGTTTAAAGGAATTGATCAAAAACGAAATAAGAAAGTAAAACTTGAATATTCAAGAGAAAATTTAAGACGTCGACTGCCAAAAGAAACAACGCAACGAGTAATAACAAAACGACATGAACTAACGAAGGAATATAATCAACTATTTTGAAGACACAAGTACATGGGGAAATTATTATAATCGAGCTACAAAATATGCAAGAGAACGTACCATGTTGGCATGAGTTTGTTTGGGTCTAGCTTCAGTCGAATATTGATAAAGTAGTTTGTTGATTTGCGATGAAAATAATCGATCACGAATTTCAACGTCTTGTACCAGAAGAACTTGTCTCCAAACTTGTTTTGTGTCCTCAGGATATTGTTCAAATTGAAACCGTACCTGTATCAAGAAACGGATATCAATAACATAATAAAACAGACAAAGAGACAGACAGACAGACAGACGGACGGACGGACGGACGGACACACAGAGACAGACAGACAGACAGACAGACAGACCGACAGACAGACAGACCGACAGACAGACAGACAGACAGACAGACAGACAGACAGACTATATTGTACATAATTTTGGATATATACCTTGGTTAGTTGTACTTCTACTAAAGTGTTTAGATCCCGTGCTACTCCAGCGTTTGATTTCCAACTGCCCCTTGGTTGAACATGTTTCTTTTTCTTGTTTCCACGCATGTCAATAATCACAGGCTCTTCATCCATTTCATCTTCCCGTGATAACATTGTGCCATTCTCTACACCATCACACAATAACTCATCCCCTCTGAAGTGGTAAAATACAAATATATAATTTATTAAAAGAGCAATCTATTGATTGAGTTCAACCGTCATCAAACCATGGTTAAACATCGTTTAACTATATCTATAATCAAACTAAACCTTATTTTTTTCTTAGTATTTTTAGAAACAACTGCAAACCTTTTCCTCTTGTCGTTCTTATTTTCATCAAAATCTTTCCCTCCATAAAGTTGCCAATTCACCGACATTTCTTTCACTATATAGCAGTAGAGTGGGCAGGGGTAATTACCCGGTGCTTTTAACTGATCAACTCCTCCAATCTAAAAAATCAACAAATAAAAAACATTGTTAGAACTATTTACTAAATAACGAGAAGGCAACACATGTACATGATGTGTAGAACTCGACACAGACCCTTGTCTATTTAAGAAAATGTATACCTTACCTCTATTGAAACTTAAGTAGTTTTAAGTCAGTTAATAGTTTTTTGTAGTTATCATAGCTTTATTGGTTATATGCATGTTGTAGTTTTGATTTATAATGAAATGTAATTAGTTTTATATTTAACAAAGTAAATGGAACCTAGGAGTATCATTAGATGTGTGAAGTTGATCGTCCAGGTTGTTGTAGTCTTGAGAAAGACTATTGTTGGTGACTGACGTTTCGACGGCCTCAGCAGCGGTCATCTTCAGAGTCAAGTGACCGCCACTGAGGCCGGAGAAACATCAGTCACCAACAATAGTCTTTCTCAAGACTACAACCTGGAAAGTAACGTAAGTGAATTTAAGAATGTATTGCTGCAAGAGCATTGAGACTATTGGATAATGCTCCCAAAACGTCTTTATTATTATTATTATTATTATTATTATTATTTACATTATTATTATTATTATTATTATTATTATTAAATTATAGAGCTGCCTCTGTCGAGTTATACACGTCATATATACGCGAAGGAGAGCATGCGTTGCATTTCGATCATTTAATAAATAGCACATAGAGTGTGTAAAAAAGAACATAAAGAAACTATTGACAGATATTAAACGATTGTACAAAATACATAATGTTTAGCTAAATTATTTTGCAAAAATTAATTCAATAGAGGCAAGGGACATATTGTCTTCTTAAATATTGCATAAATAATGCATAAATAAATAAAGAAAAATTTATAATAACTTACAGGTACTGAGAAGTAATCTGGAACTATTTTTATTTCGTCACCAGAACACTTTACTTTTGGTTCATCATATATTACCTGAAAAACATTCAATGAGAGAGAATAAAATTAGTCAGTACTACGTAGTCTGCGAGCAGGCTCTCTGCGGGTTGGGGGAGGGCGGGTTGGGGCGGGCGGCTAGTACTACACACTTTTACTGCCAAGTCTCATCTTAACGTAAACAGAAATGTGACGCGAAAACGAGGCTGCGCAGAAGAGAGAAAAATACTACCAGAGGTAGAGGCAATTTGAAAAAAAACCTTTTTTCGCAATCTTTAGAGAGAGAGCAGATAATGTTTTTACCTCTTGTTCTTTCTGAGGGTGATCCAAAATACAGAATTCATCGTCTGAAAAATCATCATCTCCGTCGTCTTCAATACTGTGGTCAGCGGATGCTGTACCACCACAGTCGTCATGTTCTGACGTCATAACGCTCGTGTCGCCAGGGAAAACAAAGACATCAAGTTTCGGAGAAGTACTGGGCTTTAATTCCTAGAAATGTTGCATGTAAACATATTGTACACTAGTATCTCATTTGGGCACGTGATACGAAACACGTGATACGAAACACGTGATACGAAACACGTGATACGAAACACGTGATAAGAAACACGTGATAAGAAACACGTGATATGAAACACGTGATACGAAACACGTGATACGAAACACGTGATAAGAAACACGTGATACGAAACACGTGATAAGAAACACGTGATACGAAACACGTGATACGAAACACGTGATACGAAACACGTGATAAGAAACATTCAAACACGTGATACGAAACACGTGATAAGAAACATTACCTCGGTTGCTTCATCAGTGAGACAGTCATTGTTTTCGCTAGCATTACTTTCAACCATTGCCTCAGACATTAAATCATGAAGACTTCCATCTTCTGGGTTGCGATGTTCCACGGGACAATCATTAAACGAGTCATCTTTCTTCTAAATGAATAAAATATATTGTTTGTCAACCGCAAGATATCTTATGACTGATGCTACTGACAGCTGAGAGTATAACAGCACTAAACCTGAAGACATGATAGCACTAAACAAACTATCTACTTGTTTCTGCCTTACTACACCAAACAATACATACTGTATATGTTATTTACCGGCTGGGAGGTCCTTTTCCAGTACGGACCGACCAAAACGGTAAATAACGTGTTTATTTTTTTCGAGCAAAGTCAAAAAAATTGCAATTTTTTGGCGCGAAAAGTTGCGAGAGGTCCGTACTGGTGTGATACGGACCTCGTACTCAGCCAATCAAAAGGCTCTATTTTAGTTACGGACCTGAGTTACGAACCTCAAAAAAAATAATGTAATATCTTTACATGCCTAATCAACTCCATCGACTTACGTCCTCAGTATTGCTACTTGCAGGTACAGCTGTTGTATCTTTCTGAAAATCCCCATCACTTTCAATATAACGTATAATATCAAGAAGAGCGCAAAGAGAATCGGAACATGTGCGAATATGAACGATATTGTTAGATAACGTAAGAGATAATTTAGGAGAGGTCTACAAAGGAAAAAAGAAAATAATTAACATAGAAAATTATTTTTCCATCCAAAGAAGTCCAAGAAATAACATTATACCTTTTCTACATCATTGACAGTGTGTAAAGATAGTTCAAAGAGGTCCACATCTACCATAGATACGTAATCTACAAGACAGAATAATGAATAATAATGTTTTACTACATTATACCATATCTCCATATTTAGTCAACTTTTAAAAACCAATTTCTGAACCTTTCATTAAATCCATCGTTTCTTCCTTGTTGTTTGATATAAGCAAAACTGCATTATCAATTATAAATCTGTTGTAAGAATAAAAAATAAATTAATAACATATAACAATGTTTTTTTATCTCTTGCAGCGTTGAGGTCTGTCTGTCTGTCTGTCTGTCTGTCTGTCTGTCTGTCTGTCTGTCTGTCTGTCTGTCTGTCTGTCTGTCTGTCTGTCTGTCTGTCTGTCTGTCTGTCTGTCTGTCTGTCTATGTGTGTCTATGTGTCTGTCTGTCTGTCTGTCTGTCTGTCTGTCTGTCTGTCTGTCTGTGTCTGTCTATGTGTCTGTCTGTCTGTCTGTCTGTGTGTCTGTCTGTGTGTCTGTCTCTGTCTGTGTGTCTGTCTGTGTGTCTGTCTGTGTGTCTGTCTGTGTCTGTCTGTGTGTCTGTCTGTCTGTCTGTGTGTCTGTCTGTGTCTGTCTGTGTCTGTCTGTCTGTCTGTCTGTCTGTCTGTCTATGTGTCTGTCTGTGTGTCTGTCTGTCTGTGTCTGTCTATGTGTCTGTCTGTCTATGTGTGTGTGTGTGTGTGTCTGTCTGTGTCTGTCTGTCTGTCTGTCTGTCTCTCTGTCTGTCTGTGTCTGTCTGTGTGTGTGTGTGTCTGTCTGTCTGTCTGTCTGTCTGTCTGTCAAAAAGGACGTATCTAAAGCCCGTTTTCCACTTCACAATTTCTACAATGACATCATTTTTTTCAGTTGTTGACCAATGAAAACGGGAAAAAATTATGTCATCGGCGAAATGTTTCTCTAGCGGCGATGGAAATGGTGAAGTGGAAAAGGAGCTTAAAGGACACATCTGACCTGAAGAAGGGTACATCGTTCGAAACGTCGTCTATGAAAATACGCAAGTACTCTTACTTAAGTCTTTTTTGACAAGTTCTCTTATTTCTCTTTTTCATATTATATCAAGTTCTTTTGAGAACTTAGCAGCTTTCATATTTATTCCTATTATGCCTGCCTGTCTTCTCATAAAAGTAAATAAGGACAAGATACCTTAATATGGATGCCTTGGAATCTGCAATTATATTGCTACAAATACTAAATCCTTCAGCTGTGATCAGTAATTGATACGGGATATAAAGTGGCCTAAATAAAAATATAATTATGGTGATGAATAATTATCAAGAAAGAGTTTTGTGATGTACTAATATGAATATATTTTAAAGTGCGTATGAAATTATTTCTTTCAGTTTTTCGTTGTTTAGAACACACTTTCATATATCGCGCGCTTTTCGCTCTTCCCCCTCCCCCACTTCGAGAGCCGCTACGCAGGCCACTAATACTCTTTTCCAGTCTCCCTCTCGCACCGTGGAAGTTCCTGGGATCCTGTTACAGTAGTTTACTTATATTACGTTTGATGTGAGTAACTGCATACCTATAATGAACAGCACAGTTCCAGAAATGAACATGCAACATTGTAACTACAACTGGTGGAACATAACCAAGGATTTCCTCATCAGTAACACCAAAGAAATCTATCATCTAAACAATATAGAAAAACAAAGTGTTACCCGAGGGGGACGATCAAATACTAGCCTGCAAAGAATGTTTCCGAGGTGTGAAGGAAGTGAGCCTGTAACTAGAACACTATACCCATCTTGCTAACTTTACGTATGTACAGTAATGAGTATTTTCAATTTAAAGGGAACATTGGCAACAACTCGTAAAATGATAGAGTAACACCTTTTACAACTTTTCCGTATTTTACTTCCTTTTTGAAATATTTCAGTTTGTTTGATATGTAAATGAGATGATCTCTGACGTCAGGTGCTGTATAGAGAGTTTTCACTCATTAAAATATTAGTTCCATCTTCAAGTTTGTTCCACAAATGTACTTGAAAATGTGCGTATGATAACTCCTCATGATAATGAACGTTGTAAACTTAGCAATCACTGAGATATAAGACATTTTTTAATGAGTGAAAATTATCTACCCTGCACCTGACGTCAGAGACCATCTCATTTACATATCAAACAAACTGAAATATTTCAAAAACGAAGTAAAATACGGAAAAATTGTAAAACGTGTTACTCTATCATTTTACGAGTTCTTTCATATTAGACAAACTTAATTTTTGTTGCCAATGTCCTTTAAGGCATTCTCTTCTTTTTACTACAACCAGTCACCTGCATGATCCACATCTGTCCCTCATGTACCACACGATGACGTAAGGTCGCACCAGATAATGAGATAGCCACGACAAATTCCTACAAAGAATTGGAACTATAGACATCAATGATTCATAATAAATATTTAGTTTAACCAGCATAACAAATATATCGATTTGTGAAAATGGTTTAAGTAAAAAAGGTAACTAACTATAATGCCTGTTAATCAGACTAACTTTTTTCGCACCTTTGAATTTCTCTCCGTGTCCAGAAAACTTTTAACTGCTAATCCAAACATAGGTTGACTTTCTCCCACTTTAGATCCCGCTACTTTAAGACCCCGCTCAGACTCGTATATCGTACGGTAAAAGTCCCCGGAATCAAATACTGTATCCATGTTTGTACCCACACTATCGACGACAAGTGCGTGATAAAGGGAACATCTGGTGGCCTGGATACTAGTATAACACAGGTTCACTTTGCCTTTATAATCCAAAACATTAAAAAGCTGCGCATTGTCAAAACGGAACATAATTTTTCCAAAACCATCTTGACCATCATTCTGAAAAAACACATAAAAGTATAACATGAACCGACAACATAACGTTATATTTAAAGTAATTATAAGCACAGGATACTTCTTGTGGATTGTTAAAACTTCACAAAATGGAATAAGCTACGTGTTTACGTGACGTCATGTTACGTACATGGTTGGATAGATAGCATGGAGTGAAGTATAATAATTTTCAATAACATTATTTGCAAAAAGTAATGTTGAGCTGTCTTGTAATCGTTGTGGTAAATGATTTCCATATAGAGTTGTCAAACTTGAACATGTGCAACTATGTTAGTTTTATTAATCACGACCGTAAATTAAAGTTCCATTATGTAAAACAAGTACATTCAAGAAATCATGCTTCAACCGGACTGTCCATTTATGGAACTCAGTGTGCAAAACAGCTTCACCTACTAGCTTTCTGACATTATCTAGTTTTAAGAACTTTCTTCGTCGCACTTATTCGTTCTTACTTATTTCAGTTTTTGATGTAGACATGTCATGTACTTGGCCTCTTGTTCGTGACTGCCTTTGTCACAGATATTAATTAGTTTTTCTTATGTCATTGTTTTTTATGTATATTTGTATATAAAGGGGGTGCCTCGCATGGGCTATTAAGACCCGTTCGCACCTTTCCCGTTTGGTTTATATATACTTGTATGTAGTTTTATTTAATTTTCCCAATAAAGTTATTACAAATTGTTTCAATCCCCAATTATAGTACCTTGGTGGGTGGAAATAGAACCATTCTTGCCTTTGCTGTATTCAAAGTTACTGCCACAGTACTTTTTAGTGACTCCTGAATAGTGTGCAAGGTTTTACGATGGTAAGAACAATCACTGTCATCCTCGTCCGAAGAATAGGAATCTAGCGTCGAAATAGATTTAAAAATGAGCTTTGTAATCAGAACATACATACATTACTAACAATGCTATTGCTGCATGAACCTAGGACATGGCTAACTAATACTAGTAGAAAAGTATAAACGAGCTTTGTAATCAGAACATGGAGACATTACTAACAATGCTGTTCGTTCCTGAACCTATAGGATATTGCTAAGTAATATTAGTAGAAAAGTGTACAAATAATTTCCCAACACAACCAGGTGATAAATCAGACATAATTTGACGCTACTCTGGCTTTGAAAAGTTTTTTGAACGTAACTTTAAAAGTTACTGTCCATGACCCAACGTTTCGACACTCCAATCTAGTGTCTTCATCAGGGGTGATCGTTGTAAAGTTAGGATCCCTATTTATACCTTCATAGAACCGATGATGACGTTATCTATTAACAAGATGCAAATAAGCTTCTGGTAATAAACCACCGTCATCGCGATTCAATCGGGCGTGGGCGCTATTGATATGCCAAGGCTGTTTTCTTTAAAAAAAAGGAAAACTCATGTTTTGTCGGAGCACGCGTGCGTAATCAACTATGAGATTGCGTGGGAAAATTCCAAAATTATTACCACTAATCCGCGGTACCATCAGAGACGTTGTCTGGAGACTTGGCATATCAATAGCGCCCACGCCCCATTGAATCGCGATGACGGTGGTTTATTACCAGAAACTTATTTGCATCTTGTTAATAGATAACGTCATCATCGGTTCTATGAGGGTATAAATAGGGATCCTAACTTTACAACGATCACCCCTGATGAAGACACTATATTGGAATGTCGAAACGTTGGGTCATGGACAGTAACTTTTAAAGTTACGTTCAAATACCTTTTTAAAACCAGAGTAGCCTCAAACTATGTCTGATTTGAAAGATGATCTGTGCTTACCATTATTCATCACAGAATAACACATCTTAAAATTTTCTTGTGTAAATCTTCCTTGAGTCATTTGAGAAGCGAAATCCACGCCAATCATATTGTTTACCCTAACATCAAACTCAGGTTTGTTTAAAACAGAACTATCAAATGGTTCCCATAACAATAAATCATTGCCAAATCTAAGAATGAAAAGAGAAGAAATATTACTGTTATATATACGAAAGGTGAGAGGCAGAAAAAGCGAGACTGTACCTGTTGTAAATCATTTCAAAGAAAGTCTGATCGTGAAAGTTGATGTGGATCTCAGGAAAATTTAATTCTAAATGCAATTTGGACGACGTCGAAGCTTTTTCTTGGAAAACTCTCATTTCTGTCGAATCTCCAGGAACAACTAACTGGGAAACAAGTAAATGAAAAATAGATTACAAAACTGATGGACGGAGGGAAAACCAAGAAGGAGAAAGAAATGTGTTTTGTGACTACCTCTTCTCCATTATGCATGACAGGTTTGGATGAAAAAGGTGAAGGTTCTGACTTCAACATTGCACAAGTATCAGATAAACTATCAGGTGAGTCATTACCAGATGATGCTTCTTCCAAAAGTGGTCCAGAAACTGAGGGTTGAACATGAAAGATAATCCTGTCAAATGCAACACACTGCAAGTTAGATGGATGAGTAATAATAATCATTCAGCACACAGTAAAACATTTTTATAATAAAATTCACTCGTATTAATTTGTATTTTAAAGGGATACTCGAGCCAAAATACAAATGTAGTTCATATAAAAGATCTTACTGACTTTAGTTTATTTCCAAAGTTTCAGCATTCCTATCAATTTAGTTATAAGAAGATATGCTAGTTGAAGAGTAGTTTGTCCAATATCGACGCCATATTTGTTTCTCAAATGGACGTCACTAAGTGATTCTATTTCGTAAGAAGCTCCTCTACTTTCCTGCATGAGGAACTAAATAGTTTATTTCGACTAATTTTCGTCCAAAGAACATTCATAACAGCTATCACTATGTGATCGCCATCAAAACAACTACACTGTTGATAAAGAATCACTCAATGACGTCATATTTTCAAAACCAATATGGCGTCCAAATCCTCAAATTTTCAACTTCAACTAGCAATATCTTCTTAACTAATTTGATAGGAATGCTGAAAGTTTGGAAATAAACTAAAGTCAGTAAGATCTTTCATATGAACTACATTTGTATTTTGACTGGAGTAACCCTTTAAATAAGGCCAGTTTCCCCTGCTTACACAAGGGGGTTGTCCTTATCACGTATTCTACTTCCATCATCTCCTGTCTATCCGGTCCTCCTTAACCCAAATATTAGCCTGCGCACAGATAAACTAAACTCCAACTATGGCGCAGGCTACCCTAGTATACACATGTCTTCATCCACAGCCTTCTTCCATGTGATCTTTGGTCATCCTTTCCACCTCAATCTTGCTCTCCTCAGTACCTCACCTATCCTCTCAACACCCAAATATTAGCCTGCGAACAGACAAATCAAACCCTAATTGTGACGCAGCAGGCTACCCTAGTATACACATGTCTTCATGTCCTCTCAAAGCCACCTCAATCTTGCTCTCCTCAGTACCTCACCTATTCTCTCAACACCCAATATCTCCCTCAACTAACCTTGGTAAATCAAAACCATTGGAATCAGTGTCAATGTGACGTTGAGAAACATTAAGAAAAGGAACAGGTTCGTTCTTCTCATTAAGTTGCAGATAACCTTAAAAAACATCAAAAACTCAATTAATAGAAGATCCTTGCAAAATACATGTATTGGAGCAGTATTTTGACGTACCATTTAAATTTTTGAACCTAACTTCATACGAGGTAACGTGTTCGCTGCCTTGTAGGGTTGTTTCAAATGCAACATCTTTGCATTCCACAAGGCACACTTCTTTTCTTAATGATTTTTTCCGCCATGTTGAACGGCATTGTTCTACAGGGCGGCGAAGATCAGGCACAGGAAACCTAAATGTAATACATGTCATTTTCATTGAAGGGGAACTGGTCAAAATATAAATAATATTTAAATCAAAGATCTTTAAGTGTCTTGTACTCGAGAAATAACGTTTTGAAATGCCGCCATTTTAGAGTTTGTTCGACAGATCAGATTCGATTTACAGTGGTGGTTTTCTTTTGAATTTTGACATCGTTGAGAGCAAGGAATAAAAGACAAGCACTCAAATGGGAGGGAGGAAGGAAGGGTGGAGGAGGGAGGAAGGAAGAGAAGGTGGGTGGAGGAAGGAAGGGAGGTGAAGGGAGGAAGGAAGGGTGGAAGGAAGGAAGGAGGAAAGAAGGGTGGAAGGAAGGAAGGGAGATGGATGGAGGAAGGGAGGGAGGTGGAGGAAGGAAGGAGGAAGGAAGGAAGGGTGGAAAGGAGGGAGGTGGAGGAAGGAAGAGAGGAGGAAGGAAAGAAGGAAGGAAGGAAGGGAGGTGGAAGAAGGAAGGGAGGAGGAAAGAAGGAAGGAAGGAAGGAAGGAAGGGAGGTGGAGGGAGGAAGAAAGGAGTAGGAAAGAAGGAAGGGTGGAAGGAAGGTGGAGGAAGGAAGGAAGGAAAGGAGGTGGAGGAAGGAAGGGAGGGAGGAGGAAGGAAGGGAGGAAGGAGGAAGGGAGGGAGGTGGAGGAAGGAAGGGTGGAGGAAGGAAGGAAGGGAGGAGGAAGGAAGGAGGGAGGAGGAAGGGAGGATGAAGGGAGGAAGGAAGAAGGGAGGAAGGAAGGAAGAAGGGAGGAAGGAAGAAGGGAGGAAGGAAGAAGGGAGGAAGGAAGGAAGAAGGAAGGGAGGAAGGGAGGAGGAAAGAAGGAAGGAGGGAGGAAGGAAGGAAGAGAGGAAGGAAGAAAGGATGTGGAGGAAGGAAGAAAGGATGTGGAGTAAGGAAGGGAGGGAGAGGAGGAAAGAATGGAGGGAGGAGGAGGAAAGAAGGGAGGGATGAAGGGAGGTGGAGGAAGGAAAGAAGAGAGGGATGAAGGGAGGTGGAGGAAGGGAGGAAGAAAGGAGATCAACTTTCAGCCGTCAAGGAAACTCTAAATTGGCGGCATCCAGAAGCATAAAATACGAGAATGAAAACGTCATTTCTCGAGTACAAGAGCAGATACCGTAAAACTATTAACATTTCTAATTATAATTAAAGGCCTTAATGCGAGGGCCATAATTAACCTTAGTGAAGCTGAAATATTTGGACATGTCAGCTGGATGTTTATCTTCTGATCACACGAGGACCCATCATTCATTGTTCTTGAAAACAGCGCTTGTTGATTCTGCAATAAAGATGATCAGCTGCATGTGCACAGATAACAACATCTACTGTATTTACAAAATACATGGCGAATAATTCCTATCCAATATATACATTCACGATAAAAACTAGAAGTTACTATCACAATGGAAGTGCTGCCTTGAAATCTTGAAATCAAAGTTGCAGGCTTGCAGCAACCAATACTTACAATATGAGATCTTGTGCCACCAGAAGTAAAATATTGTGAAGATGGTTGTTTTCGTGCTTCATGTGCATCACCAGATAAAGGAAGTAAAATATCATGTAATCTCTCTATTAAAGTTATATCAAGTTCTAGCTCAACGTCACCAAGTTGAATATCCACCTCTGTTTTTGGAATAACACTGTGACGTCCTTGAATAGAGGCCTATATGAATGAGAGAGATAACTCAATTTTATCTTATTTTGTGAACAATTCTTGTTGAATTTTAGCGTAATAAATACAGTATTCATTACAAATCAAGAACTCGTAAGGGTTGCACTGTACTGCTGAAATACAGTAAATAATGTAGCACTCTTGTGATACAATATTCATTACACATTGATTACACTTGACTCTGAAGATGACCGCCGCTGAGGCCGTCGAAACGTCAGTCACAACAACAGTCTTTCTTAAGACTACAACATTACCTGGACGATCAACTTCATACATGTAATGATCAGATACATGTACTTCTAGGTTCAAGCCATTTACTTTATTCATTACACAATAATAAAGTAGAGTGCTGCGTAGACAGTGTTTTGGATATATAGCAAAGTGAAAAGGTGGTGAACTGACAAGATTTTTAGTAACGAAATACTGACGTTTACGAGATTTTTCACGAGATTTTTAATAACGTAATACTGACGAAGGGCTCCGCTCGAAACGTCAGTATTTCGTTACTAAAAATCTTGGCAGTTTACCACCTTTACTTTGCTATATATCCAAAACACTGTCTACGCAGCACTCTACTTTTTTACTAAAAATCTTGTCAGTTTACCACCTTTTCACTTTGCTATATATCCAAAACACAATGTCTTTTTCATTCAACATTTCTTTTTCACACTCAACTCTTTTCACTTGGCCAAACTCTACTTTCCTGTCAATGTCATTCTTTCATCTTTTGTTGCTGATTCTTGTTGCTTACCGGAGAACAACTTCTTTGAATACTTTTGTATCTTGCTTTTAAACAAGGACTTGCTGACACATGCGACTTTCCCAAGTTGTGCAACTGATCATGTCCTTCTCTTTCTGAAAGTTTCAGCAACTGTAAAAAATATTACACTTAGTATTACAAATTGAAAACTGTAAAATGTGTGTGGGAATCTAACATTTCAGGTGAAATTGTCTTTTTGTCACTTTATGTTGAACTCTGTGATGAATTAAGGTCCTTTTCTCAAAACGTTAGACCTCCTGCACATTATTTCTGCAGTGCACCAAGTTTTTGTATTTCTACACTACCTACAGTATACAGCACAACAGTTTTATATTACACACTTAAGTTGGCCGGTATGGGAATTTCAATACCGATATTCGAAAAATACCGCGGTATACTGTTACAATTTTTTCGCAAATGTATGATCTACAGTATAAGTACAGTTGACACCCAATAACCCAAACATTCAAGGAAAAATGGAAAAAAGTTTGAGTTATCGGGAGTTTTTTTCCGTTAAATGATGGATAAATCAGTGTTTTACTTTTAATACATATTTCAACTCCATATTCAAAAAGCCTGGTTTTCATAAATATGATCGCTACGATGAGTACGATCGCCACGATTGCTTAAAAGTCAAAAATAAACTCGGCGATCGCAGCGATCAAACGAAAACCTCAAACTACAATCGCCGAGACAGAACATTATCCATCTTAGGAATAGCGATCGTTTAAAAGTTAATATCTTCTGTAATTCATATATTATTTTGTGCACACACACACATTGTGTTTGTTTCTCATTTGTGAACTTTTCTTGCAATTTAAGGTAGCAATAGTGGAAAAAATTACAAATATGAAGAAAATTTTTTTTTTCCATTTTTGAATCTGAGAAATTGTTTTCTGTAAGTGAAAAAAAAAATGGAGTTGGAAAAATTGAGTTTTAAAACACGATTGGACGAGGTCTAATTGGATGATAAGAAGGCGGGGCAATTGATCAAAGCCTTTCAGGTGCTTTTTCTCAATTCAATTCTGCACCAAAGTTTGCGTTTTTCTCCCGGTAAAACTTCGCCGCGTTTTAATAGTTTTCGTTGAAATTTTTGTCAGTTGTTGAAAACATATACCCTTCAACGAAAACGTGTCGGCGATTTTTGATACGTTGCATGTTTTCGTTTTTATCGCGTTTTGAATTTAAAAGATATGAAATATGTTGTGACTCCCATGAAAATCATTATTAAAAATTGAACGAAACAGAATTTCAAAAATCGCCGACACGTTTTTGCTGGTCATTTATCGGAGGTTACAACGGTATAAACTGGAAAACCATAAATTAAATTCCAAAGGACTTTAACCAGACGAATCCAACACACTTATTTTTTCTTTCAGTAAATAAAACAATTGAAAAATTCACCCCCAATAAAATTAGGTTTTAACACTGTTTTCTATGATCAATTGTATAACAAGTTGTGATCGCATTAACAGGGGCGCGATGCAAGGTTTTTTACGACGCGATGCCGGATAACCCAATTGCTACCTTAAATAAAAAGATAAACTGATGATAGTCATGCATGATACCGGTTTGTCTTACGGTATACCGTCAGAACAAATACCGCCATACCAGTGTCAACTAAATAATTTATTGTGATGCGTTAATATACACAATGTTGTACTTGTAGTGAATGTGGGAGAGCTCGGAGTAGACAGACGATACGTGGACAATCGTCAAGCTCGTATCCTCAGAAAAATGATTCTGAGTCCCGTACAGGAATCGAACCTGTAACCTTCTGATTGCCAGTGAGACGCTCTAACCATTGAGCTAACGAGACTCAGATGGAGAGCGAAGGTTACAATGATGTACTGGTTCGATTGATATATGTACTGCCTATGCGGCAGTCACTATAAATCGGTAATGCTTGGATGCGTTAATATACCGACAATGTTGCAGTGAATGTGGGAGAGCTCGGAGTAGACAGACGATACGTGGACGATCGTCAAGCTCATATTCTCAGAAAAATGATTCTGAGTCGCATACAGGATCTCAGAATCATTTTTCTGAGAATATGAGCTTGACGATCGTCCACGTATCGTCTAAATATTATGAATATAAAAATACCGGTATATCGCCCAACTTCAAAGTACATTTCCATATTGTCTTTTAGTATCATTGAGAAGAAACTTATTTACCTGTGTTAAATAGTGTTGTGACATATCCTCGTCATTTGTTTCAACTAAACATTCCACTAATTTCAAAACACCAACTGTTGCCTCTGCAGTCAAACTTTGGCACGACGATGTATTGGATATTTCACAAGAAATGGTTACTGTTGCAAAAAAGCACCTAAAAATATTGATTCGAGTTCGTATGATAAGTAAATAAACACTAAATTACGTGCAACTGATGTTTCTGGTAAGGGATCAGCTTTAAGCTTTCAGATCCTGATTTATGCAGACAAAAAAAGATTTTGTTTTCAATGTCTTTATTTTAGCTAGTCATCCTCGCTTACTTAAATATCGCTTACTTAAATATCGCTTACTTAAATATCGGTCCAATTTCGATAATTAGTTAGCAGACGTAGCACTTGATAAGTTGTCTGCCGAAATGCATCGTGCTCGTTTCTTTTACAGTTCTTCTAAGAACTCATCTCTTTTTCTCTTCCTTTGCTCCAACCTTACGCCATTGTTAGATTTTTGGTAAATGTGTTTATAATATATAAGCAGTTTCAGAACGTCGTAAGGTTATTACCAATCACCATGGTATATACGTTGTTTATAGCTATATTAAGTACTTATTAACCGAGCGCGAGGTCCGTACGGGAAAATATTTAGATCGAAAGCAAAATATTTTCCCGTACGGACCGAGCTTGTGAGGTTAATAAGGAATTTATTATATGTCTCGACTACAACGAGAAATAATTTAGAGAAAACATTATTTAAAATGGCTTGCTTTTTTTCTCTAGTGTACTCTGTCTCCGTAGCATTTAAGATATCATCTTCGTCGGTTAGTTCCTCCGGATAATAGAGTTGGCCGTGCATTTTTTGTTATTTCGTTTAATTTTGCTGTAGTTTGTTGTTTTGTGCGGGTCCGTACACCGAGTCCGTACGGTAAAGTACGGACCCGCACGTTAGCCAATCAGCGTTCAAATACGCCAGTTCGGACTCGCAAGACATATAATAAACACTGTTATTATTATTCAGTTTTAACAACCACTTTGCATGCTTGCATGGGTGATGGGTTTAAGCAAGCTGTTACATGATGATAGTAACTTTCAATGCAGCTTTTTTTTTTTTTGGTTTGTACGAATTTTTAATCAGGATAAATACACTTCAGTAATTACAATTTTACTGTTATAAATGTGTGTCCTGAATTTATGTAATAATATATTAATGAAAATCTAAACTATATAATATCTATTTAAAGTACAGTTCAATGGCTTTGAGGAAGTCCATTGTGTTATCTATTTTTCTAATATGCAGAGGTAGATTATTGAATATAATTCCTGCCTGATAGAAGAAAGCCTTTTGGGTGCCACTTAATCTTGTTTTTGGTAACATAATACAATGTTGATTGTTCCTAGTAGATTTTCCATGATCCATTAATTTAAAATAAGGAAATTTACAAATTTTCACAAAGTTCTCCTTTAAGCGACTTGTAGACCAAAGTACAACATCGCTTTATTCGATAGTTTTCCAAGGTAGTAATAGTAATGTTAGCTTTAGAATTATCATCACTACAATGTGATGGCAGTTCCTTATGCAAACATTTCTTCCCCAAATATGAACTGTAGTGTACTATAAGTACTTGGTATCTCCTACACAGAAGACATGGCATACCTCAGGTGACTGTGGACACATGCATTATTGTATTTCTCTTCCATTTGATCCAGGTCTTTGCTACCAAATGCTGCAGATGAAATTTTGTCAAAAAATCTGTCTGCAGTTTTACAAAGGGGATGATCCTGAGATGTTTCAGACTTTAGATCCGAGTAACCAGGAGAAAGAGGGTCTTTAAGAAGTAATGTGATAGACAAACCACTCAGTTTAAATAATCCTTTAGTTATATTATTTGTTCTATCATTTAAACCAGAAATACCAGCCAAGCCAGGGTTTGGTATTGTGAACTTGGATAATGGTGGACCTCGATCTAATAAAAATATACAGAATGTATACTGTAAGTTAAGTTGTATTGAAATACTACAATACATTTAAAGTATTGCCAAGCTCTGCTTCATGATCTGTCTTCTGTTTCTCTCCATCTTTTTGAATCTGGTACAAGTGCAAACTTAGGAAGACTAGTGAGATGTTCTATTAACTGATTAACAATATACTTTACTGTACTGGTTCATTGTGACATACATACTACTTAGGAAGACTAGTGAGATACTCTATTAACTGACTCAGAGTGTATGTAACAATATACTATACTGTACTATGCTATACTATACTGTACTGTACTGTACTATACTATACTATACTATACTATACTATACTGTACTGTACTGTGCTGTGCTGTGCTGTGCTGTGCTGTGCTGTACTGTACTGTGCTGTACTGTGCTGCACTGGTTCATTGTGACACAGTATCAAGGAAGACTAGTGAGATCACTGAGATGTTCTATTAACTAACTCAGAGTGAAGGTAAGTGTACTGGTACTGGTTCATTGTGACACATGTACTGAATCTATGAGTCTCAACATTACAGTACATGTCAATGTACATGGAATAAATATGAAAGCTGCCCTGGATATACAGTACAGTACTTTAGTATAAAAAGATATAAGAGAACTTCAATATTTCGAAAAAATACTCGAACTGAAGGACACATTGTCCGAAAGTCTTCAATGGAAATTCGTAATGTAAGTATTTTTCTCAAGAAATACATGGCATGTTGAGGCTTGCCAACTGGCAGTACACATGCCACAATGAATCAGTACAGAAGCTACAGTAACCTTAACTTTACCATCTGTGACCAAGTACAGTACTGTAGCTCAATGGTTAGAGCACCTTTCCACAATCAAAAGGCTTGAGAATGTAGAGCAAGCAAATTCATTAACTAACCCATATTTTCCAGCATGCATGTCTCAATTTTTGCCAGCCTAAGAACCAGGAACCCCCTCAATAATAATTTATTGAATTATCACAATTTTCTTCCCATAGGACTCACCATGTTTAGGATCATCTTGATTATTTAATGGCAATATTCCTGCATCAGAAACCTTCTGAACCAGTCCTTGGGTGTTTGGAAAACTATTTACAGATGGTTGTGGCACAACTTTCTGAACTTCATCAGACATGGAGTAGAATGTTTCTTCTTCTAAAGTTCCAACCTTGTCTGAGTCAGGGGCACAAGACTGTAGGTTACCATGATCAAAACATGCATTCCATAAGTCAATCTTTCCTCCAGATGATTCATGGTGTTGTTTTCTTTCGTTTAACATCTGTTCATGAAGTTCTTTTTCAATTTTATGAAAATCATCAGCTTGCATTGGTTTATTCACTAAACCTTCAGAATGGCTGCATAAATCTTGGAAGAAAAAATATTTCTGTCTGTTCCTTCCTTCCTAATTCATACCTTCCTTCCTCCATACCTCCCTCCCTCCTTCCCTTCCTTCCTTCCCTTCCTTCCTTCCTTCCTTCTTCCCTTCCTTCCTTCCTTCCTTCCTTCCTCCCTCACTTCCTTTCTCCCTCCCTCCCTTTACATCCCTCCCTCCTTCCTTCCTCCCTTCCTCCCTCCCTTCTTCCCTCCTTCCTTCCCTCCCTCCCTCCCTTCCTTCCTCCCTCCCTCCCTCCCTTCCTTCCTTCCTTCCCTTCCTTCCTACCTCCCTTCCTGAAAATCATGCATTTAACCATAACAAATTAGAATTACCTGTACTTTGTAAATCATTAATATCATTCATCAATTCCAACAAAAGATGAAGTTGTTTTGGAGACATCAAAATATTTATGGTTCCAATGAAATACTCAAATTCAACCTATAAAAGCAATTGCAGAAAATTATAAACATGATTTATCTACTGCACAGTGACTTAATGGTACAGTACAACAAACATTTGCAACAATTCAGCATTACCTTTGGTCCAGGGCAAGATGAATTTAACTTCCATTTAACTTTAGCTTCTTGTTGCCCAGCACTTGAAAGAATTACAACAGCTGGTAATAAACTAGGAAGATGATGATGATTTGCTGTTGAACTTAGATTTGGTGAAAGAGGTGGAGATGGTGTAGGACTTTCTGATGGCAAATTCTGATCTTTGGATAAAGAATCTCTTAATAGTGTACGTGAAGACTCAGAAAACTCATCCAAACTTAGCTTCAGACCAAAGATACGCAAACATTTGTGAGCCAAAAGAGGTGGTTCAAAACCATCAAAACGGCCTTCATCTGCACCTTGAGAAACATCACTAGAGAGGTCTGAATAATCAATTCTGCAAATTTAAACACATGATGACATGTGAATAAGTATCAACAATGGATAAACTAGATGTGTGAAGTTGATCGTCCAGGTTGTTGTAGTCTTGAGATAAACTATTGTTGGTGACTGACTGATGTTTTGATGGCCTCAGCGGTGGAGTCAAGTAAAGCATGTTTGTTAGGGTTTGCCTATAGTATATTAATATATACGTCTGGTTCATTACGTCATTGGTTGTTTGTGTCATAATTGGTGAGTGGGTGTTGCATCATGCGTTAAACATGGGCCAATATTGTTTGCCATTGGTTGTTTGTGTCATAATCAATGTGAGTGAGTGCTGCATCATGCGTTAAGCATGGGTGTATTGTTTGTTGGTAGGTGGTCTATTGTTAATATGTATTAATTATGTAATGAAATATACCTCTCAAAATGCAGTTCTAATCCAATCCCAGATTTTTTGTTGGGTAGAAGGTGTTCAAATCGGATCATGACATCTTGGAAACTAACCTTAATTCTTGAAAGAACTGAAAATTAAATAATAATTAAAAAGTAGTTTTATAGATTATAGTAGTTTGACCCCCAACCACACAAACTGCCTCCATTTATAAAAGCTAATTATAAAGTAGAATTATAGTTTAATACCTGATTCAATTGTTTGAGCAAATGACTCTAAACCTTCAAATGTTTGCTGGGCTGTGGTCTGTTCATTAGGGGGTGGTGATTCATCTCCTTTCAAACATTCTTGAGCCAGTTGTAAACTGGTTGTCATAGAACTAAATAACGATTCTGAAGTCACACTACAAGCTGAAAAAATAAATACAGTACAGTATATACATTTATATTACACTTATTTTTCACTTTATCTACTATTATTTATTTATACAGCTAAAATTAGTGTGTAGGAGATTGTAATTATAGATGTTAGCAACCTTAAAGTACAGTATCTCACATTTGGGAATTTACATATTCATAATATTTGGGTCTTCCTAAACAAAATCATAATATATCTTGTCAGCTGAAAATTTCATCTTCATGGACTTTTTTGCTACCGTATTAACGTTATTGGATAACAAAAGAAAACTGGTTTGGAATGCCTCTTGTGACATCACATCCAGTAACTTTTACAGTGAAAAACTCCATGAAGATGAAAATTTCGGCTGACAATATATATTATGATTTTGCTCAGGAAAACTCGAATATTACGGATATGTAAAATCTCCAAACGTGAGATACAGTTAAGGCACTTTAACGATATATATACAGGTATATACAATATATATACAGGTATATACAATATATATACAGGTATATACAATATATATATATATATATAATATTATATATATATATATATATATATATATATGTACTGGTAGTCAAATGCAAATGCTATAATCTGATTGACTACGTTACATGCTACACTACTCTACTTTTGGCTATGCTACTAATTGTAAATATTGTTTAAAAGCAGGTATTACGGGAGAAGAACCACCCAGTGGATCCATAATAAATCATTATATACATGTATTACTGCATGTTATTATTATTATTTATAACCAAAAGGCAGTTGTTACATATGTACAGTATATATATATATATATTGGAAGGTGTTTGTAACAGGCTCTCGTCGCAGGTTTTTTTCTTCAGTAATTTGACTAGCAAACATAAAACTTGTTTTAAATATTTGTAACTAAATATTACTAACCAAAGTCAACATCTTTCTTTACTCCAACAACAATCTCAAGACCTTTGACTTCTAGCTCACAATTTTCTTGCATTAAAGAACTCCATGGTACTGAGATAGCAATGGTATCAATAAACCCATCAAGGATTTCCAAAGGTACATTAGCTGATTCAAGTAATTCATTTAATGCCTAAGAAAATAAACATAAAATAATGACATACAGTACATGCATATGTATACAGTACATGTAATAATATACACACTTAATGATTGGTCCAGAACTGTGTGATGCAAGAATTAAAATCCAAGATGTTGAGATAAAATCAAGATTAAAATGTTAAAATCAAGAAATTAATGTAAATTTCATTGAAATAGGAAATAACAGGTATACAAGTACTGTATAACAATAATACAATTGCAAGTATTGTGAAGTAAACAATTAAAAATACTTTGCATCATATAATATTACATGCATAATGCACATATCAGCAACCATCCCCTGGGTAGGGACCTGAGCCATTTATGTACTACATGGGGATATACAGTACAAGGGGGTGTGGTACACTAAATAGCCTTGCGGGTGGAGAAAATTGAGGCGTTTTGTCCTGAAAACTGCCCGTACTGCAGGGAAAATCAGGAGATTAATTGTGTATTTGTTGGTGTGTACTACACCTGTGTATTATGTTGTAATGGGCTTGCAATGCCGTCTTGAAATGTCTAGAAACGTCTTGTTGTTCCTCCATTGTTGACAGGCTCGTCTTGGTTTACAGGCATGTAATTTGGTTTTCGTGCATGTTATTTGGGGGGGGGACATTGGGGTTTTCGGTATTGTGGTACTTTTCGTACAGTATTTCGGTAATTTCACTCTAGAGGTGCGGTATTACGGTTTTATCCAGCCATGCAGTATTCGGTTTTTCTGGGTTTTGATCGACGTATTCGGTAGGGCTGGTATGATATTTTCGTGGTATCCCATGGCCTCCATGATTTTGAACATGTTTGGGACCATTTTAATAGGTCCCATAATCCATTGCACGCGTTTTGACGGTGCGGCAGACGCCAAGACGCGTATTGGGATCAATATGGCTGAGGTCGATCAAACCGAAGATGCTGCTGAGTCTACTAGCCAACACAGTCGGTTGTGCGCGTGTTATTTTCCTTGAAATTTAGGTCATTTAGCGAACAGGCAGTGATATATATATATACCATTAATCGCCACCAAAACACGTAGTCACTTGGTGTCACGAGGTAATTCTGAACAAAATAAATCGATGCAAGGCGTTGCCAATAATGTAAATCATTACCTGGTGTTTAGAAATGGGCTCTAGGTGCGGTTTCGGTATTGCGTTTGTTTTTGACACGCCGTATTGCGGTATTTGACAATTTTTGTCGCGGTATTGCGGTTCGGGGTACCCCCCAATGCCCTCCCCTATTTGGTTTTGTGTGTGATACTCAAGTAGAATTCCCACACAAAGGGGAAGTCACTATTATTCCCCACCACAGGGGGGGGGGGGGTACAAATCTAGCTCTCTGATTGGAAAATTTATAGTTGAGGTATAATATTTAAGAAATAGAAAATGTCCACCCATGTTTATATAGCCTGATGCCAAAACGAGAGAGAGCTTGGAGAAGTTGAAAGTTTATGTGAACCCGAGCCGCAGGCAAGGGTTTCCATAAGTACTTTCAAATTCAACCAAACTCTCTTGAGTGTTTGCATCAGTTATATAAACACAGGGCATCCATTTTCTATTTCTTAAATAAAATAAGACTGCAAAATATGATGTGACGTCACAACCGTGTTTGCATAGCCTGATATAAACACGGTAACTGACCAATCAGAGCGTGCGTAAGACACAACTTATTTTATAATGCAATATATGTTAGCTGTTTTATATTTTTATAACAAATAATAATTTACTGAAATTACTGAACTAGCAGTAGCATAAATCCCAAAAACAAAAGACATTTTGACAGAAAAAACAAAACTACAGAAACAACAGGCGTTGATAATACAGATGACGACACAATTTGACAGTAATAATACAGTATGCATACTAAAGTATCTACTGAACGTATATACAGCATAACAGAGAAACAAGGAAAGAACTCTTTTATTCTACTAACCCAGACATCAAGTGGCACGCGTTTGACAATTCCTTTTCCATTGAAGAGATCGACAGTAAGTTGATCCAACGTCAATTTTTCCTGTAGAAATTGCCCAAGATAGTGTTGTAACAGATACCTACAAGCTCTCTTTTTGATTGAATCCGACCAAGGAAAATACCATGGCATATTGAAGCATGAGGTATTCGCGTAAGTTTGGTTCAAATTCAAAAGGCAAAAAGCCTAAAATACTATTACTAAATATAACATTTGTTATTATCATTTTCGACAACGGCGCAACATCCGCGTTTGCCAGAAGACTGGCACTAGTCACTGCGGGGGGGAAGCAAATTAAATCAGTTATGATTTTTAATGAGAATGTTGGTTATAAGGTTATTGCATAAGTTTATGGCACGTTGGCTGACAAAATCTCTTAAGTTATCAAGGGGGAACATAAGGAAACGCTTCAACATATATAGGTTGTGGTAGTCAGTTCAAGGGGACAGATTTCCTTTCGATATTGTTTTTCCGTTGGGTGCCAGTACTAAAATGACCCACGTTAATAACGCACTCTCAATACGGAATGAAAACATGATGACATTTTAATAAATTTTTGTCTTTGGTACATGGACTAAGATGACAGAGCAAAGGTTACGATAAGTACTGGTTCTTAATGTGACATACGTACTACATAGGTAGACTAGTGAGATGCTCTAACTATTGAGCTACATGGACTTAGATGACAGAGCAAAGGTTACGATAAGTACTGGTTCATAATTAAGGGGTTAGGTGTCAATTGGGACGAAAGTCCTGTTCCTTCCTCCTGCCTCATTTTATTTTCTATTATTTATTAATTTTTGCTTGTACTAGTGTATTGTAAATTCTATATTTTTGTAATTTTGGCGAACTCATTAAACTAAACTAAACTAAACTAATGTGACATACGTACTACTTAGGTAGACTAGTGAATTGCTCTAACTATTGAGCTACTGAACTAAGATGACAGAGCAAAGGTTACGATAAGTACTGGTTCGTAATGTGATATATGTACTACATAGGTAGACTAGTGAGATGCTCTAACTATTGAGCTACATGTACTAAGATGACAGAGCAAAGGTTAGGATAAGTACTGGTTCGTAATGTGACATACGTACTACTTAGGTAGACTAGTGAGATGTTCTAACTATTGAGCTACATGGACTAAGATGACAGAGCAAAGGTTACGATAAGTACTGGTTCGTAATGTGATATATGTACTACTTAGGTAGACTAGTGAGATGTTCTAACTATTGAGCTACATAGACTAAGATGACAGAGCAAAGGTTACGATAAGTACTGGTTCGTAATGTGATATATGTACTACATAGGTAGACTAGTGAGATGCTCTAACTATTGAGCTACATGTACTAAGATGACAGAGCAAAGGTTAGGATAAGTACTGGTTCGTAATGTGACATACGTACTACTTAGGTAGACTAGTGAGATGTTCTAACTATTGAGCTACATGGACTAAGATGACAGAGCAAAGGTTACGATAAGTACTGGTTCGTAATGTGATATATGTACTACTTAGGTAGACTAGTGAGATGTTCTAACTATTGAGCTACATAGACTAAGATGACAGAGCAAAGGTTACGATAAGTACTGGTTCGTAATGTGATATATGTACTACATAGGTAGACTAGTGAGATGCTCTAACTATTGAGCTACATGTACTAAGATGACAGAGCAAAGGTTATGATAAGTACTGGTTCGTAATGTGACATACGTACTACTTAGGTAGACTAGTGAGATGTTCTAACTATTGAGCTACATGGACTAAGATCAGTAAGATGACAGAGCAAAGGTTACGATAAGTACTGGTTCATAATTAAGGGGTTAGGTGTCAATTGGGACGAAAGTCCTGTTCCTTCCTCCTGCCATAGTCTCATTTTATTTTCTATTATTTATTAATTTTTGCTTGTACTAGTGTATTGTAAATTCTATATTTTTGTAATTTTGGCGAACTCATTAAACTAAACTAAACTAAACTAATGTGACATACGTACTACTTATAGGTAGACTAGTGAATTGCTCTAACTATTGAGCTACTGAACTAAGATGACAGAGCAAAGGTTACGATAAGTACTGGTTCGTAATGTGATATATGTACTACTTAGGTAGACTAGTGAGATGTTCTAACTATTGAGCTACATAGACTAAGATGACAGAGCAAAGGTTACGATAAGTACTGGTTCGTAATGTGATATATGTACTACATAGGTAGACTAGTGAGATGCTCTAACTATTGAGCTACATGTACTAAGATGACAGAGCAAAGGTTATGATAAGTACTGGTTCGTAATGTGACATACGTACTACTTAGGTAGACTAGTGAGATGTTCTAACTATTGAGCTACATGGACTAAGATCAGTAAGATGGCAGAGCAAAGGTTACGATAAGTACTCATGGTTCGTAATGTGGACTAAGATGACAAAGCAAATGTTATGATAAGTATACTGGTTCATAATGTGACTTAATGTATACTACTTAGGTAGACTAGTCAGCCGCTGAAAATCTCAATCAGCCGCTGAAAAACTCTGATAAGGCGTAAGCTGAAAATGATGTATGTATATGTATGTAGGTAGGTATGTAGGTAAAATCTCGTAAAACATGGCTTTTCGTAAAAGGATTTTTGTGAAATAAAGCAAAGCAAGACAGGAAGGGGTTTTTCAAACATATTTAATTGAACATTGCCAACCATGCAACTATCATATAGGATACAGAAAGGATTCAATTATGACAATGACAAATAAAGTCAATATAGAGTTGGAACACATTTCAATTCATTAAACACAAACGCAAATTGATTGAGGACAATATCCTCTTTCACAATTCTGGCGACACCATGTATCCATGTTGGCTGACTGTCTTGACGGAATAGATTTGCAATTCTTGCCGTTGGGACGACCAGATGGTTTCTTACTTGGCTTTGGTGGTACTTTGGAAGGTTGTGGCTTAGGATTATGACTAGGTTTTGGGCCGTGACGGGAACGGATTTCGATATCAGCACAGTTGACAAAACTCTCAGGTTTATTATTAACATGATTATTACCAGTAGTCCACCACCATTGAAGAACACAATGTTTGCATGTCAACCCCTTAGGAAGACGAAGAGTGATCGTGAGTACTCTAGTTCCATGTGAACTCAACAGTTGCCATTCTGAATTTCCATTCTCTAACTCTAACATGGTCTTATCGAGATCTTTTTGTTTAATTGGTGGATTAATCAACGGTGCTATACGGAATATGAAGTAACCTTTGTGATTCGCTGTGATTTTTACTTTAACATCAATTTTTTGACCCTCAAAGTAAACTTTGACAATGGGTGGATTTTTTGCGAATGCTCCAGGGTAGACAAACCTCGGGTTGGCTAGACCATACTCATCCCCACAAACACCACACTTCCCGTTGTGTTTGCCCCATTGAACATTTCTTCCACCACAACTCAACTCATTGTCCGTGTATTCTCGTGGACCTGCGAAACCATACCTCCACCGTGAAGCTCGACTTGCAGGTTCAATTATCATACCATGGCCATTTACTGTGGGAAGAAGTATTGCGTTCAGAACAGCGAGTGTAATGATCAAACTGATGGACAACATGATTTTGTCACCTTTAAAAAGAGTTTCAACAACTGGTTAGAGCAGAAGTATCTAGAGCAACAGGTTACGTAATTACGTTCTTATAAATTGATATATCCAAGGTTTGTAAGGAGAAATTAAACGCAACCAAATTCAACTGTGACATGATAATACTACAGTGTAATTAATAATATGTTAAGTATATAGTTGCTATAAATATAGGAAACTATTCATGATTTTCATCTCGCTTCCCAATTTTTTCTCTCAAACTTTCAAGCAACTAAGCTCGCCTTACCTGATTAATTTGATGATGGTTTGGCTTTCTGAAAAATTGTTTCCAATGTGAATAATCACTGGTTTTTATAGCAATGCCTAATACATAGACAAAGCTGTGTACATGCAGCGGCAAAGAAAAGAAAATACAAAACAAAGAAAGTTCTTAGCCATGGAGAAAAACGTGGATCGTGTGAATACAATGTAAGGTGACAGAGGTTCAGTATCATCATGCAGTTGTCCTGGACAACCACAATTATTGCAGCACAACCAGACCCAACAAAATAGTTACACCGTGCGCTACCTGCTTTGATACAACTGTAAAAATCAGTGAAGTTACTTAAATATTATTAAACTTTTCGTTGTTCCATGTATGCCTGTAGCATAAGGTTTAATAGAAGTTAGGTCCCGAAAAGATTCAGTTCGAAATTAGTTCACACTGTGTAATAATTTCTTCATGCAACAAAACAAAATATTGTTTCCTCACTCAGCAAAATAGATATTCATAAGGTTGTTATATTATACGTGATATCCAACCAAAATATCATCAGATTGTCTGATGGTATATATTTAAAAAAATTACTACGTAAAAACAATAGAATATTTAACCAGCTTATTTTTTTATTATTTTAAGAGCAACACAACGGCAGATTCTATTTTATTTATTAAAGTGCCTATAACGTCTGTGGGGATTTAACATATTTGTAATCTATGGATTCTCCTGAGATAAATTGTAATATATCTTGTCAGCTGAAAATCTCATCTTCATACACTTTTTTGCTGTTAAAGTTGACGGAAATGACGTCAAATCGGGCATCTGTAAAGAGGTTTTCATGTAGACAGATTCCCGATTTGACGTCATTTCCATCAATTTTAACAGCAAAAAAGTGTATGAAGATGAGATTTTTAGCTGACAAGATATATTACAATTTATCTCAGGATAATCCATAGATTACAAATATGTTAAATCCCCACAGACGTTATAGGCACTTTAAATATTTCAAAAGAATACATACTATCTTCGTCACATATTTGGTATTAGAAAATATAATATACTTTCGAAATATTTTGCTCATAAAATATAAAATCAAAATCATTGTATTCATGTTCTTCAAAATATTATGCCAATTTATATTTATAAGACCTTATAGAATTTTGCTAAGAAAGAAGATATGGCACAACGTAGGTTTTATCAGCCTGACAGCTCAACAAATAGAAAGAGATTGTTAATAACAATAACAATGTTTTGACAAACACAGCTTGTTCAATCTAATTATGCCCCAAACAACGAGACCTATTGACTAGAAAACACAGTATTGTATTCTATCATGTCTAGGGTGGTCTTACACAAAAATTATGAGATTTAGAGATTTATTATGAGTAATTATTTATGGTCGAGGTGGGGGACGAAGAGAAATATATTTGGTGCTGGAAAAACATTTTACCCAACCAAATTAAGATCAGAAATTTAACCGTCCCAACTATTTATGAGTAAAGAAAATCTTTTACCCAACCCAAGAAGAAAAAAGTTAGATAAAGCTCAATTCCTATCATATCGTCGATACAAGTTTTAATAACAAACCCAAATAGATATACAGACAGATCCTACTGTAACTTTCAGATTATTATCTCCCTATACAGAGCAGGAATCCAAGGAATATAATAATAAGCAATCTAATGTGCAATGATGACTAAAGATAACTGACGATGAGATTCCAATTTTAAATGATCATGAACATTTTGCTACCCAACCCTTCAGAGAAGTCATTTTTTTACTTAGAATTTTCAGTTGGCCATGAATAATGACGGGTCCCTAACAAGCAATACATGACAAGATATAAAATAATTTAAGTTAATAAAATATATATAACAAGACTGAAGACTAAGATATGTACACGTATTGCTATATTACATATACTACTATGAACGTTTATGGCAGATGGAATATAAACTCTTCTTAAAATGTTCAGTTTTGCATAAGGAATGGCTACGTTTGAAGAATTGCGTAAACTATATTTATGAGTTTTGCTGATGAGTATTAGATGATTTTATTTATTCTTTGGATTAAGCGTTCTCTGAAACAACCGATTACAAAGTAATTTGCGACGATTATACAACATAGGGATATTTATCGATCGCCTCGTGGTATAATAATTTTGGATGGATGATTATGAGAGCTCTGTGTTCAACAGACTCCAGTTGGTTGTTAAGGTGAATAATTTTCTTTAAAAACTGAATAATTACAATCTTAAAGATACAATTTATAAGGTTTTTGAAAGTTACTTTCTAACGCTGTTTCAATAACATTATCTTATTAATTCTAAAATAATCCAACAAAAAACCTCATAGGATCCTCAGTTGGTCCCTTCACTTGGACTTCCGGCTTCACATACCCTTCAGTAACTTGCTTAAAATCAATTTTCTAGTTTCAAAGCGAAACAAAGAAGAGATAAAAATCCATAGGTGAGAGTTACAAATTTAATAAAACAAAAGCATTTTTATTTTCATCATGTATACTTTATTAGTATTCATGTACATTGTTTTATCACGTACAAATGTATTAAATTAGCCACAAATACAATGTGATGAAGGACAATAACCTAATGCGCAGTTATTAACACACCACTGGTCAGTGGCTGTAGACCCTGGAACTGCTTTACATGTACCAGTTCCAGTTCCTGTTGGAGGTGCTGGAGGTGCTGGAGGTGCTGGAGGAATACCAGAAAGAATAGCAATATCAGCGCAGTTAGCATAGCTTTCAGGATTGATACCTCCAAAATTATTACCAGTAGTGTACCACCATTGGAAAACACAGTGTTGACATGTCAAACCAACGGGGAGCTGCAGAGAGATTGTGAAAACTCCAGTGCCATCTGCAGTGGCGAGTTGCCACTTGGTGTCTCCATTAGGCCTTTTTAACACGTTCTTATCAAGATCTTCTTGTTTGATTGGTGGGTTAATCAAAGGTGCTACACGAAATGTAAAGTAACCTTTATGATTGGCAGTAATGCGTACTTTAACTGTAATTTGTTGACCTACGGAATAAGTTTTAACGATCGGTGGATCTTTGGCAAAGGCACCAGGGTACGCGAATCTTGGTTGAACACCATACTCATCCCCACAAACACCACATTTTCCTCCATGTTTCTGCCACTGGGCGGATGCTCCACCACAAAATAATTGGTTATCTGTGTATTCTATTGGTCCTTTAAAACCAAAACGCCAACGACTAGCTCGATTAGCAGGGACAGTCATATAGCCATGACCTTCGACCAGTGACACAATTGTCAAGATAGACAACGCGACTATGATTATTGTATTCATTGTCAACAGCCTATACCTTAAAAATAAAACGATTCTTTAGTTGTTCTGACGAAACCCACGTTGTTTAAGTTGTAAAATTATCGCGGTGGTATAAGCATGATCAAAGATGTATATATAAGTAAAGTAGTCAGCAGGTATATAAATAATCATTTCTATTCAGTAAAAAATAATTTCTCTGAAGAAATAAGTTTGTATTTTCTCACCTTTAATATATGAGGCAATTATATGTAGAGTACGAAGCTTCTCCAACAACACCCTTTAAGACTTCCAGTGAGACTTGATCCTGTTATCATAGTTCAGTTTCTTTTATACCTTACAGTATACCTGCACTCAAGGTCGGTATTTAGTACAACAATATACCATGCAAGGTCGGCATTTAGTAAAACAATATACCACTCAAGGTCGGCATGAAGACATGAAGTGACATGACATGAAGAAAGGATGACATGAAGAAAGGATGTACTTATATAGTTATCCCATGTTTCTCACAGTTATACGAAGGAAGTTTCAATTACATGATATAGGGATATATTTTGTATTCAGTAATGACAACTATTTACATGTTTCCGTTCCTACCCTTGCTTAAAATATTGAAACTAGAAGTTATACTTTCGCAAGGGAAGCGCTGCCTTGAAATCCAAGGCAATTGTGATATTGTACAAAATTACAAATATAAGTGGTATGTGCATGGGCTTATTGAAGTTAAAGTTGCAGCGGAGTATAGCCTCGTATCAATGCAGTTATGGTTTAGGTAAGACCAGAGCAATAAGCTCAACATATATATATATATATATATATATGGAGCTCCTGTGCGGGGGGCCCCGGTATATTTGCGGATGTCTCACATCTGAAAAATCCTCCTGATTCACAAAAACCTTTCCTTCGATTTGCTCGGCTAAAATTACTTGAATCTTCAATTGTCGATAAACATGAACATTTAGATGTATACGGAGTGTTTTAACTTAAGCTACACTTTACATCAATAATACAAACATATATATCCAATATATAACAATACTATTCATATTGTGTCTATATATATATATATATATATATATATAAACAATTTATCAAGTAACCATGTGCACTCAGCCACGAATATATAGTTTGTTTTAGTTTCAATTTTTAAGTTCAAGAACGAATGTTATAGTTATGATGTTTCTCACAGTTAGGAAGATTCAATATCAGAGGGGATTTATTCGGTCTATTTAATTCAGTTGGCTTTACATGTTTCCGTTACTAGCTTACATAAACACTTTATATCAAGTATAACCCTTCTGATTAGAATATAGTAAGCCAAGGATACAGTTTAAATTCCTACCTAAAGTCAGTTTCGTGTAGAACAAAAACTATATAACGACTTTCTGTAAATGTTAGTTTACGGTAAATACTTGTCGAGAAATTGTTTTTCTTGGGGACCAGCACACCGAGATAAAGCCTGCGAGTTGCTAGTTCTTTTCAATTTCCTAAGTAAATTGTGACAAGTTTCTAAAAATGATAGAGTAACCTATCAGTTTCCAAAAACAAAGCAAAGGTGCATGTTATCAACAAAGAAGGACATATCAATTGATCATGTATTTTTATTGCAGCAAGCATAAAGTTTGGCAAAGTGTTTCTATCGTATGTTGGTGAATTAACTCACAACATCAATTAAGCATTTTTAGTTGCTCAAAGGAATGTTTTAAGACACTGAAAATCTTTCAAAAACAAGGTCAAACTTTATATTATTTAATTGGTGCTTTGCCAACCCAGGTTCACAATGCTGAATTATATAATTACTGCATAATATGATATAACGTTGCAATCCTGAAAAACTGTTGTATGTATGAGTTCTGGACTTTTCAGCACCAGCTGCCTTTCATATATATGCCAGGAATGCTCTAAATAAACACTACAATTTAGTGTTATCATCATATATGCAGCAAGTACAACATGTTCCGGTCGGTTTCGTTTAATGACAGAACCCGGTATATATGTTGGTTTTGGCGGAGATTATACAAAGAAATCATAAATACCCCTGCATGGCCTTGCATGTGTCAGTGATTTTGGATTCGATAGGTGAAACGTAGTAAGCATGCGCGGAGCAATGAAAATACAAATAAGTTGTGTATGAACTGAAAAATGTCAAAAAAAACCTTTTGCATCCTCTGTAACACAACTGTGGATGTTAGGAATCCCCCTGCAGAACGAACTGGCTCACTATATCATACTGTGTTCTCACCTATACAAGTGTTTAATATTTGAAGTACATGAAAGTGTTTCTTACACGTGTGCTATTATTTTGGCCAAATATGGATGTGAGGGGTTAAAACAAGCAAAATGTTTAACCAAAGAGGCTTGTCACAATATTGATTATCTATAGCATTTAGTTGAGCTATAAACTCGAATATTTCGCTTTATTGTTCTAAAATAGTTATTACGCGTACAGCCGGCTGCAGTAACGATAGCAGAATTTTTGCTTTACAGGAAGCTATCGATTTTTCATAATTTACTAATCACACATGAACGTTTAACTTTCAATGGCTCTAGCAGTTGAAGCAGTCTAGGATAGCTGCATCACTCTAGATATTGTAAATTAAGACTATCAGTGAGTAAAATGCTTGTCATCAATCAAAGCACTCATGCAGACAGTACTGACAAATATAGTGTGAAGGACTATATAGCTTACTATATATTCATGCATGCAGCCACAGTATATTCGTTACGGAGGACAATTCATAGATGAAAATTGGCTAAACATGTCGGCCAACACAACGCCAGATTCTATTTTATTAATTAAATATTTCGAAAGAATACTTACTATCTTCGTCACGTATTTGGTATTAGAAAATATAATATACTTTCGAAATATTTTGCTCATAAAATATAAAATCAAAATCATTGTACTCATGTTCTTCAAAATATTATGCCAATTTATATTTATAAGACCTTATAGAATTTTGTTAAGAAAGAAGATATGGCGGCACAACGTAGGTTTTATCAGCCTGACAGCTCAACAAATAGAAAGAGATTGTTAATAACAATGTTTTGTAACTGTAACTTTCAGATTATCTTCCTATACAGAGCAGGAATCCATATATAGCTATATTACATATACTACTACGAACGTTTATGGCAGATGGAATATAAACTCTTCTTAAAATGTTCAGTTTTACATAAGGAATGGCTACATCACTATATTTATGAGTTTTGCTGATGAGTATATTAGATGATTTTATTTATTCTTTGGATTAAGCGTTCTCTGAAACAACCGATTACAAAGTAATTTGCGATGATTATACAACATAGGGATTCACAGTCAGCATCGCCTCGTGGTATAATAATTTTGGATGGATGATTAAGGTTGTTAAGGTGAATAATTTTTTTAAAAACTGAATAATTACAATCTTAAAGATACAATTTATAAGGTTTTTGAAAGTTACTTTCTAACGTTGTTTCTATAACATTATCTTATTAATCCTAAAACGCTTGTTCGTGTCTGTTTGTCTGTGTGTAACGCTCTTTTCCATGGCTCCCTCCTGTAATATTCATAAATTATAGAACATATATGATCTGTATTTTATCTGTTTTTTAATGTTTTCTGTATTTCTTGTGAATTGTGTACATCAAGTGACATTTAGGGACTTTATAATAATAATAATAATAATAATAATTTTTAATATTTATATTGCGCAAATTTACATGAGAATATGATCAAATGCGCGTAACAAAATATAATAATAGTAATGTTTACATATGCTAAGATAAAAAAAACTTAAAAACCCGGATAAATCTATGTACAATATGCAATTTGAAAAAGATACGTTTTCAATGAAGACTTAAAACTATTAAAATTACTATCCCGTCTAATAAAATGCGGCAAAGCATTAAAAACTGTAGGAGCTCCAAAACTAAAAGCTCTATCACCTAAAGTCTTCTTCGTATTTCTGTTATTAGCTGGCTCTATCAATAGTTCATTATTTCTACGTAACTGATAAATACTTGGTCTCATCACTGTTACTAATTCACTAATGTACGATGGCGCTATTAAAAGTCAATACAGATATCTTAAAGATTATTCTCTCCTTGACAGGCAGCCAATGAAGCTCATATAAAACTGGAGTAATGTGATTGAAACGAGAAGTACCGGAAACCAGCCGGGCTGCCGCATTCTGTACACGCTGTAACTTATTTACAGACTTTGCTGGAAGACCATAGAGAAGGCTGTTACAGTAATCCACTCTTCCCATGATAAAAGCATGAACTAAGGTTTTAGTCGTGTCAACGGAGAGATATTTTCTAATTCTGCGAATATTATGTAGGTGGAAAAATGCTTGTCTGCATGTATTGTTGATATGGGGTACCAAACACATATTGCTATCAAACACAGTCCCCAGATTCCTAGCAGATGCTACCGGTGTAATATTGTCATCGCCTACAGACAGTGAAACAATGTTCACTTTTTTTAATTGTTGCCTTGTACCGATAATTAAAAACTCAGTCTTGCTATCATTCAGTTTCAACTTGTCCGTAGTCATCCACGCCCGTATTGCCTTAATACATGTCTCCATCGCTGCGATACTCTCTGCCTCACTCGCACTGTTCCCTGGCTTGAACGACAAATAAAGCTGCGTGTCGTCAGCATATGCGTGCGCAGTTGGTAGGTGTTCTTTAATGACGTCGAATAATTTACTCGCATACATGGTAAAGAGCAGCGGTCCCAAACATGAGCCTTGAGGTACGCCGCACGTTAATGGAAAAATGTCAGAGATTCCATCTTTAAATGCTATTCGCTGACATCGTCCAGATAGGTAGGATCCAAACCACTTCCACACAGTTCCAGTAATCCCAAAAGATGTTTCCAATCGGTGCAATAGAATGTTGTGATCGACGGTGTCAAACGCCGCACTAAGGTCTAGAAGAACAAGAAGCGTAACCTGCTGACAGTCCATGTTCAAAAGTATGTCGTTTTGGACCTTGAGGAGTGCGGTCTCAGTGCTGTATCTCTGCCTATATGCTTATAGTCTTGAGCAGTTCCATTAACCCCCATTTATTTTGCCACCTTGTGTATATTTCGTTGCCTGCAGGCGGAGTGAACCCCTGAGCAGGCGTCTTGTTGTACATAATTCACTAAAAGTATAGTTTTCATGTGTTTACATATTTTAGCTTTAATTGTAATATTTTATTAACTTATATACTATACTACACCACTGTATAGGAAATCTGGGTTCAATGCTTGTTCGGACCACCACTCAGGGTGAATTACGTTGATTTATCACAAACTGATGGCTATTTTGCTGAAACCATCTGTTATTCTCTGATTATACAGTTGTACTTTAAATCATCAAGAGAAATATGGTTCTAGTTCACGACTCGTCCATACTGTAGTAGTGAACAAAATACAGGTTTTCTAGAATGTTATCATCATTGTTTGCCTTGTTATTATGATTGAAAATTACCAGAATAGTCGCCATACGGGTTCATGTCTCGGTAACCAAGTCAACAACTGTGAAATAAAGTTGTTTTTTTAATGGGACTGACAACAACTTGATGAAAATATATTTTCATTCTATTAGAAAGACGAAGACCAACTTAAGTTAAAGAAGCACTATAATGATCATCTGGCAATACAGAGTTTGGTTAGGGATTACGCCATTATCATTATAATGAAAGATTAATTAGATTTTTGTCTAAAGACATTTAAAGCTAAGGCTCTTAATTTCTCAAAACTAGACGACTTCCTGTACAATAGTGGTGAATATATTAATAATCGTAAGACTTCATGTAAAGTGGTTATCGATTATCAACTCTGTGTAGTGTAGCGACCACTGATCTCAAAAAATAGGACTACATGTAGCTTTCTATTGTATCTAATGAGCTGATTTCGAAGCTTGCATATTTGCATCATTTTAATGAACATGTTGATAAATTGAGTACAAAGTTAGCGCAGAAAATTGGTGTTTTGCGTAAAATTTGGAGATGTCTTCCCATTCGCGAAAGAATGCTTTACTACAATCGCATGATAAAACCAAATATGATGTATGGTAGTACTATATGGAGTTCTTGTTCTAGTGAAAAGTTGCAGAGAATTTTCAGGTTACAAAAAAGAGCTGCAAGGACAATCCTAAATGCTGACAAAACTGCCAGAAGTGTTGATCTATTTTCCAAATTGGGCTGGATACCATTTTTCGATGAGATAAAAATTAATAAATGTAAATTAATTTATAAAAGACTGAATGATTTTACTCCATCATATATCGAACAGTTATTGACACGAAATTCTGACATTGATGTACGTCAAACTAGACACGGTAAAACAAATCTCGTTTGTCCACGGTACAAACGAGAGACTGAAGGTGGTAGATCTTTCACTGTGTCAAGTTTTAAATTGTGGAACAGCCTGCCGAACTCATTTAAGAAGTCTGAGTCTTTTAATAGTTTTAATAAAGCAATACGCTCTTACTTTTTAACTAAATATGAACATATTGATAACTTTGAAACACTAATTTTTAATACCTAACCTATATATGTAAAATAGCATTTTTAATATTTAGTTTTAATATTTATCATAGTTAGTTTAATTATCATTCTATTATAATTGTAATTAGAAATTGTAGGAGGGCCACAAGTTTATCAGCATTTTGCTGTCATGTGTTAGCCTCATTAAATAAAGTTTTATTATTATTATTATTATTATGTAAATTGACGAGAGATCATTAGAAACTCCGAGTTTGCAAGCAAATCAATGACGCTCGCGAAATAGGTTTAGTGTCTGGCCAATATAGTTTCTTTGTTAACATTAAATACATAAAATCTTGAACCTAATTTGACATCTCATATTAGGCTTCTCTCACTGGATAATTAGAGCCAATGGCGGCCATTACTAAGGGACCAAAGTCGGCCATGAATCGTTTTACCCAGTAATTTGAAAAATGTCTTCTGCAGGTCCTCTTTATAGTAAAATTATTTTATTTTGTCGATGGTAAGAGCACATAATCCAACAAAAAACCTCATAGGATCATCAGTTGGTCCCTTCACTTGGACTTCCGGCTTCACCTTCAGTAACTTGCTTAAAATCAATTTTCTAGTTTCAAAGCGAAACAAAGAAGAGATAAAAATCCATAGGTGCGAGTGGCTGTGATCAAAATACAAATTTAATAAAACAAAAGCATTTTTATTTTCATCATGTATACTTTATTAGTATTCATGTACAATGCTTTATCACGTACAAATGTATTAAATTAGCCACAAATACAATGTGTTAAGGGACAATTACCTAATGCGCAGTTACATTAACATTGTTCCTGTTGGTAGTGGTTGAGTGACTAAAGAATAGCAATATCAGCGCAGTTAGCATAGCTTTCAGGATTGATACCTCCAAAATTATTACCAGTAGTATACCACCATTGCAAAACACAGTGTTGACATGTCAAACCAACGGGGAGCTGCAGAGAGATTGTGAAATCTCCAGTGCCATCTGCAGTGGTGAGTTGCCACTTGGTGTCTCCATTAGGCCTTTTTAACACGTTCTTATCAAGATCTTCTTGTTTGATTGGTGGGTTAACCAAAGGTGCTACACGAAATGTAAAGTAACCTTTATGATTGGCAGTAATGCGTACTTTAACTTCAATTTGTTGACCTACGGAGTAGGTTTTAACGATGGGTGGATCTTTGGCAAAGGGACCAGGGAACGCGAATCTTGGTTCAACACCATACTCATCTCCACAAACACCACATTTTCCTCCATGTTTCTCCCACTGGGCGGCTGCTCCACCACAAAATAATTGGTTGTCTGTGAATTCTTTTGGTCCTTTAAAACCAAAACGCCAACGACTAGCTCGACTAACAGGGTCAATAGTATAGCCATGACCTTCGACCAGTGACACAATTGTCAAGATGGACAATGTGAATATGATTATTGCATTCATTGTCAACAGCCAACCTTAAAAATAAAACGATTCTTTAGTTGTTCTGACGAAACCCATGTTGTTTAAGTTGTAAAATGATAATGCTCGAATTGTTGAGAAGCGGTGGTATAAGAATGATCAAAGATGTATATAAGTATAAAGTAGTCAGCAGGTATATAAATAATCATTTCTATTCAGTAAAAAAATCATTTCTCTGAAGAAATAAGTTTGTATTTTCTCACCTTTAATATGAGGCAATTATATGTAGAGTACGAAGCTTCTCCAACAACACCCTTTAAGACTTCCAGTTAGACTGACACTGTTATCATGATTCAGTTTCTTTTATACCTTACAGTATACCATTCAAGGTCGGTCATTCAGTACAACAATATACCAATGCAAGGTCGGTATTTAGTACAACAATATACCATTCAAGATCAGTACAAAGTAATGACCTACGTAACCTCTGACATGAAGAAAGGATGTACTTATATAGTTTTATCCCATGTTTCTCACAGTTATACGAAGGAAGTTTCAACTACATGATATTGGGATATATTTTGTATTCAGTAATGACAACTCAGTTGTCAATTTACATGTTTCCGTTCCTACCCTTACTTAAAATATTTAAACTAGAAGTTAGTTTCGCAAGGGAAGTGCTGCCTTGAAACCCAAGGCAATTGTGATATTGTGCAAAATTGCAAAAATAAGTGGTAATTAAGTCAAAGTTGCAGCGGAGTATAGCCTCGTACCAATGCGGTTATGGTTTAGGTAAGACCAAAGCAATAAGCTCAACATATATATATATATATGGAGCTGCTGTGCGGGGGGCCCCTGGCACATTTGCGGATGCCTCACATCTGAAAAATCCTCCTGATTCACAAAAACCTTTCCTTCGATTTGCTCGCCTAAAATTACTTGAATCTTCAATTGTCGACAAACATGAACATTTAGATGTATACAGAGTATACAACAAAACTATTCATATTGTGTATATATATATATATATATATATATATATATATACATGTATATAAACAATTTATCAAGTAACATGCACTCAGCCACGAATATATAGTTTGTTTTAGTTTCAATTTTTAAGTTCAAGAAAGAATGTTATAGTTATGATGTTTCTCACAGTTAGGAAGATTCAATATCAGAGGGGATATTTGGTCTATTTAATTCAGTTTTTTTACATGTTTCCGTTACTAGCTTACATAAACACTTTATATCAAGTATAACCCTTCATTAGAATATAGATAAGTCAAGGATACAGTTTTAAGTTCCTGCCTAAAGTCAGTTTCGTGTAGAACAAAAACTATAACGACGCCTCTGTAAATGTTAGTTTACGGTAAATACTTGTCGAGAAATTGTTTTTCTTGCGGACCAGCACACCGAGATAAAGCCTGCGAGTTTCTAGTTCTTTTCAATTTCCTAAGTAAATTGTGACAAGTTTCTAAAAATGATAGATATTTTTCCAAAATTGGCAAAGTGTTTCTATCGTAATTGACTCACAACATCAATTAAGCCTTTTTATAGTTGCTCAAAGGAATGTTTATAAGACACTGAAAATCTTGGAAAACTGCAAGGTCAAACATTTTGATTATTTAATTGGTGCTTTGCCAACCATGGTACATTATATAATAACTGGTACATTATATAATAACTGCATAATAGTGATATAACGTTGCAATGCTGATAAACTGCTGTATGTATGAGTTCTGGACTTTTCAACACCAGGTCCTTTCATATATATGCCAGGAATTATCTAAATGAACACTACAATTTAGTGTCATCATCATATATGCAGCAAGTAAAACATGTTCTGGTCAGTTTCGTTTAATGACAGAACCCGGTATATATATATGTTGGTTTTTGCGGAGATTAGACAAAGAAATCATAAATACCCTTGCATCATGGCCTTGCACGTGTCAGTGATTTTGGATTCGTAGTACTGTAAGTATGCGCGGAGCAATGAAAATACAAATAAGTTTACAAATAAGTTGTATATCAACTGAAAAATGTCAAGAAAAACTTTTTCATCCTCTGTAACACAACTGTGGAAGTTAGGAATCCCCCTGCAGAACGAACCAGCTCACTATATCACACTGTGTTCTCACCTATACAAGTGTTTAATATTTGAAGTACATGAAAGTGTTTCTTACACGTGTGCTATTGTTTTGGCCAAATATGGATGTGAGGGGTTAAAACAAGCAAAATGTTTAACCAAAGAAGCTTGTCACAATATTTATTATCTATAGCATTTAGTTGAGCTATAAACTCGAACATTTCGCTTTATTGTTTTAAAACAGTTATTACGCGTACAGCCGGCTGCAGTAACGACAGCAGAATTTTTGCTTTACAGGAAGCTATCGATTTTTCGTTGTAAGGTTTGACGGTTTCGAATTTTGACCAAAAATTTTTAATTTACTAATCACACATGAACGTTTAACTTTCAATGGCTTTACCAGTTGAAGCAGTCTATGATAGCTGCATCACTCTAGATATTGTAAATTCAGACCATCAGGTTATTAGTGGATAATGTGTTCGAGAAATTAATAACACACTTTTATGATGGTGCAGAGTAAAATGCTTGTCATCAATCAAAGCACTCATGCAGACAGTACTGACAAATATAGTGTGAAGGACTATATAGCTTACTATATATTCATGCATGCAGCCACAGTATATTTGTTACGGAGGACAATTCAGAGATGAAAATTGGCTAAACATGTTTTGTAACCAAGCAGAGCAGCCCGCCTCATGTAATCAGATCCTAAATTGCTAATAGCGGTATTTATATATCAGCCGCGGGTTAGCCCTGTTAGCCGCCGCCGGCTGTTCGATTACACGAAGTTCTTACAGACACCCACAACGATACTTCAATGCAGAACTGCCTTAGTTTGAATGTAGGAATTGTGCAGAAAGTTAACTCAAATCTTTTTGGGTCGAGGCCAAGGTATTCATGACACAACTCAACCTGGTTTCTAGCCCAGTTCATATAAACAAGCTTAAGGAGTTAAGGAAGCAAGGAAGGGCGTTCCGTTCTTGGACGGAAACCAAAAATCGCGAATGGCGTTTTTTCAATTACAATTATCATACAAAACAAACACAATGAAGGATTTCAAATTGCAAAAAATCTAGAGCATGATTGACGCTGTTTAGTAGACAATAAATTTGAATGTTATGGCTGAAGCAAGCCTATACACAAACTGTTGAATGTAGAAGTGAAGTATTATTGGTAGTTTCTATAGTTCATATACAAGCTTAGTTTATTTTATTTATCACTCTTAGGTGAACGGAATACCCCAACAGGCTAGAAGCCCAATTGATCAACAGGCTAGAAGCCCAATTGATAGGGGTTCGTAGTGCCTACGATTTAAGGTCGTTATCCGAGAAGACCCGAAAGTCTTACCATTTGCTGGTGTTATTGCTAAGGCAGTACTTTCTCCTCAATTATTTTAAGACCCTGAGTAGAGGTGTCCGACCCAGGGTATAAACCTGTGTGTCCCATGAAACTCGTAGACATGTGTGCTATGGTAACCACTAGACCACAACTGGCGTCAAAGTTTCTGAAAACCCATCCAATCAATGAGTCAACGTTTAGCTTTACTAACTGGCCTTACTATAATGCTGACGTTCTTGCAGTTAACAAACGTTGTCTTCAGAACGTGAAAACTAAAGTTCTGACGTTTTGAGCCTTCATCAGAGGAAGGACTTATTTCATCTGTTATATAAGTATAACGTAATATAGGAAGATATTTACAGTGGCATGGGAGAAGATGTAAACGCAATTTTATAACATTTTCCGGTGGCTGTAAGTACATGTAATACGTATATAGTGGTTCCTTATAAGTCTCCCAAATAAGTCTTCCTATATGGATTTCAAGTTTTCAGGTTTTTACATTGAAATTCAAAAGTTATTTGATTATGGAAATTGCTCAAGATATACACAACAGTGCTTTAATTGTGCTCGAAGTTGGAAGCACATGGAAGATGTTGATACTGCATGTATATACTACGAAAAGTGGCGAAGCTGGCCGTAGCAACTGCTCATATTTTGAAAACAATATATTTCTAAAGATCTGCATATGTAAATCGTTTCAAAATTTGCAAACTGACTACGCATATTCTCTGAATAAACGCACTATATAGTTGTACAGCGTGTTTTTTGATGTAGTATAAAGAATATACCTGTATGTCCAGTTACAACATTGACACCAATTAATCCCCAAAGATTTTAAAATAACAATTTTGTCGTCGTGAAAAAAATTAAAACGTATTTCCCATGGTGATTGGCAATACTCGAAAGATCTCACAAGAATTGTTTGAAAATATATTATTTTTATAGCTAAAATGTTGGAACGAGATGAAAGAGCATGAGGGGGCATCTTGTGACCATTCTAAGGAAACTAAAGAAATCCTCTCAAAATACCAAAATGTAAGATAATGATCTCCTATGTTTAGAATCCTCACCAAGTAGATTTCATAGACTTTATTTAATGAGAAACGATATCAGTTGCGAAGTTGGCCATAGCAACTGTTCATGCTATGCAAATTTTGAAACGATTTACATAATACAGATCTTTAGAAATATATATTGTTTTCAAAATATGCAAATGTTTATAAATTAGCATAGCATGACCAGTTGCTACGGCCAGCTTGGCCACTGTACGATATCTGCCTGGACTCCTGTATGCAGAGCAATGATTTAATTGACCGTGGCGGACTTCAGACCGACATATATGATGTTATTTGACTCAGCATTCAACAGGAACGAGTCAGACCAGTTTGAAGAGGGATTATTGGAACCGGAAACCACGTCCTGCTGTTGTCACAAAGACAAGTAGACAAAGAAATGAGAATCTTTATTATTTATTTTGCATAACCAACAAACTGATGGAACAATATCTATTTAACCAGCTTATCAGAGAATTTTAAGCTGAACATTTTAATTTAACAAACAAAAGAAGGGCATAAGGTATATTGTGTTCGCTGGACATCACAATTCACAAAACAGCAAGAGATTGTGAAAAATAATAATAAGAAGACCTTTTACAATTTTTCTGTATCTTTCTTCGTTTTTGAAATATTTCAGATAATTATGACAAAAGACAGTCTACAATCCGCATCTTGTTGTAATATTTGACCTAATTAACTAGGAAATTGGTGACGCCACAAGCAGGGTAAACCTGATGAAACTACTCCATAGGTGACCAAATTTCCGCGGAAGGCTTTTTAAAATGTTGTGGGCCAATTGAAAATGGAAATAGTGCAACATAATCGAGTTTCTGGCTCATAATGTCGTAAGGTTGGCAAGATAAAAATTTCACTTTACCCTACTTACTCCAAGATGGCGGACAGTCTTTCGTCAAATTATTTCGAAAACCAAAAAAGATAAGGGAAAATTGTAAAAGGGTCTTGTTATACCATTTCACGAGTTCTTTCAAATGAGACAAAGTTAATTTATATTGCCATATCCCTGAATACTTTCTAACTATCACCATTTATTTCTTATTTGAAAAAAACATGTCAAAATAATGCAGCTGATGATCTTCACGGAACGAAAGCTAAGTTGAAGAAGCATTATACTCGAGCAACTATACATACTTTGTATTTGATATTTTATGATTATGAATATTTGATATCGGCGCGTGATATCAAACTAAGTTAATAAGCCAGTTCGTAATGTCGACTGCACATCATCAAAATGACGCGTTCTCCGTCGGGATAAAACTTATTTCAATTCATAACATCAGGCTGGGGAATTCACAACCTCGTTCCCAGGGCATTTTGCCTCCACGGTGGAAGGTCGGCGAAAATGGCCCTGGGATGGTGGTGGGAAACGAGAAGGAGCTTGAAGGTCACGATTGCCGTATACTATCTTGAACAAAAAACCAACAAGTACGCTTAGCTGACTGACCAGGCAAATCGTGACATCCCAACCCAAGAAGAAAAAAGTTAGATGAAGAAAAAAGTTAGATAAAGCTCAATTCCTATCATATCGTCGATACAAGTTTTAATAACAAACCCAAATAGATATACAGACAGATCATACTGTAACTTTCAGATTATTATCTTCCTATACAGAGCAGTTATCCATATATTGCTATATTACATATACTACTTGAACGTTTATGGCAGTTTTACATAAGGAATGGCTACGTTTGAAGAATTGCTACATCACTATATTTATGAGTTTTGCTGATGAGTATTATTAGATGATTTTATTTATTCTTTGGATTAAGCGTTCACTGAAACAACCGATTACAAAGTAATTTGCGATGATTATACAACATAGGGATATTTACAGTCAGCATCGCCTCGTGGTATAATAATTTTGGATGGATGATTATGAGAGCTCTGTGTTGAACAGACTCCAGTTGGTTGTTAAGGTGAATAATTTTTTAAAACTGAATAATTACAATCTTAAAGATACAATTTATAAGGTTTTTGAAAGTTACTTTCTAACGTTGTTTCTATAACATTATCTTATTAATCCTAAAACGTTTGTTCGTGTGTCTGTTTGTCTGTGTGTAACGCTCTTTTCCATGACTCCCTCCTGTAACTTTCATTAATTATAGAACATATATGATCTGTATTTTATCTGTTTTTAAATTTTTTTTTAATTTAGGCTTCTCTCACTGGATAATTAGAGCGAACGGCGGCCATTACTAAGGGACCAAAGTCGCAGTAAATCTGTAGCTAGGCCATGAATCGTTTTTCCCAGTAATTTGAAAAATGTCTTCTGGTCCTCTTTATAGTAAAATTATTTTATTTTGTCGATGGTAAGAGCACATAATCCAACAAAAAACCTCATAGGATCCTCAGTTGGTCCCTTCACTTGGACTTCCGGCTTCACATACCCTTCAGTAACTTGCTAAAATCAATTTTCTAGTTTCAAAGCGAAACAAAGAAGAGATAAAAATCCATAGGTGCGAGTGGCTGTGATCAAAATACAAATTTAATAAAACAAAAGCATTTTTATTTTCATCATGTATACTTTATTAGTATTCATGTACATTGTTTTATCATGCAGAAATGTATTAAATTAGCCACAAATACAATGTGTTAAGGGACAATTACCTAATGCGCAGTAACATTAACATTGTTCCTGTTGGTAGTGGTTGAGTGACTAAAGAATAGCAATATCAGCGCAGTTAGCATAGCTTTCAGGATTGATACCTCCAGCATTATTACCAGTAGTATACCACCATTGCAAAACACAGTGTTGACATGTCAAACCAACGGGGAGCTGCAGAGAGATTGTGAAATCTCCAGTGCCATGTTCACTGGTGAGTTGCCACTTCGTGTCTCCGTTAGGCCTTTTTAACACGTTCTTATCAAGATCTTCTTGTTTGATTGGTGGGTTAACCAAAGGTGCTACACGAAATGTAAAGTAACCTTTATGATTGGCAGTAATGCGTACTTTAACTGCAATTTGTTGACCTACGGAGTAGGTTTTAACGATGGGTGGATCTTTGGCAAAGGGACCAGGGAACGCGAATCTTGGTTCAACACCATACTCATCTCCACAAACACCACATTTTCCTCCATGTTTCTCCCACTGGGCGGATGCTCCACCACAAAATAATTGGTTGTCTGTGAATTCTGTTGGTCCTTTAAAACCAAAACGCCAACGACTAGCTCGACTAACAGGGTCAATAGTATAGCCATGACCTTGGACCAGTTGCACAATTGTCAAGATGGACAATGTGAATATGATTATTGTATTCATTGTCAACAGCCAACCTTAAAAATAAAACGATTCTTTAGTTGTTCTGACGAAACCCATGTTGTTTAAGTTGTAAAATGATAATGCTCGAATTGTTGAGAAGCGGTGGTATAAGAATGATCAAAGATGTATATAAGTATAAACTAGTCAGCAGGTATATAAATAATCATTTCTATTCAGTAAAAAAATCATTTCTCTGAAGAAATAAGTTTGTATTTTCTCACCTTTAATATGAGGCAATTATATATGTAGAGTACGAAGCTTCTCCAACAACACCCTTTAAGACTTCCAGTTAGACTGACACTGTTATCATGATTCAGTTTCTTTTATACCTTACAGTATACCATTCAAGGTCGGTCATTCAGTACAACAATATACCAATGCAACGTCGGTATTTAGTACAACAATATACCATTCAAGATCAGTACAAAGTAATGACCTACGTAACCTCTGACATGAAGAAAGGATGTACTTATATAGTTTTATCCCATGTTTCTCACAGTTATACGAAGGAAGTTTCAACTACATGATATTGGGATATATTTTGTATTCAGTAATGACAACTCAGTTGTCAATTTACATGTTTCCGTTCCGACCCTTACTTAAAATATTTAAAGTAGAAGTTACTTTCGCAAGGGAAAGTGCTGCCTTGAAATCCAAGGCAATTGTGATATTGTGCAAAATTGCAAAAATAAGTGGTATGTCAAAGTTGCAGCGGAGTATAGCCTCGTATCAATGCAGTTATGGTTTAGGTAAGACCAAAGCAATAAGCTCAACATATATATATATGGAGTTCCTGTGCGGGGGGCCCCTGGCACATTTGCGGATGTCTCACATCTGAAAAATCCTCCTGATTCACAAAAACCTTTCCTTCGATTTGCTCGCCTAAAGTTACTTGAATCTTCAATTGTCGATAAACATGAACATTTATATGTATACGGAGTGTTTTAACTTAAGCTACACTTTACATCAATAATATAAACATATATATCCAATATATAACAATACTATTCATATATTGTGTATATATGTATATATATATATATATATATATATATATATATATAAACAATTTATCAAGTAACATGCATGCACTCAGCCAAGAATATATAGTTTGTTTTAAGTTCAAGATATAGTTATGATGTTTCTCACAGTTAGGAAGATTCAATATCAGAGGGGATATTTGGTCTATTTAATTCAGTTGTCTTTACATGTTTCCGTTACTAGCTTACATAAACACTTTATATCAAGTATAACCCTTCTGATTAGAATATAGTACGCCAAGGATACAGTTCTATGTTCCTGCCTAAAGTCACGAGTTTCGTGTAAAACAAAAACTATAACGACGTTCTGTAAATGTTAGTTTACGGTAAATACTTGTCGAGAAATTGTTTTTCTTGGGGACCAGCACACCGAGATAAAGCAAAAATAGAAATAGAAATTCCGCAAACGTTTAAAACAGTCTGTGTAAAATGTCACTCATGTCGTCCCCTATCTAGTTTGCTTGTTAAAATGTGCTGTTAGTTTATGTCTTAGTTTAGAAGTTAACCATGTTATCTGTTTGATTTAATTTTATATCATAGGGACCCCGTAATGGAGCAACAAGCTCTGTGGGACATCACTGCCACCTTTTTGGCAAAGCTTGTAAAAAAAAAAAATAATAAAATTGTGACAAGTAAATTGTGACAAGTTTCTAAAAATGATAGAGTGACCTATTTTTCCAAAATTGGTAAAGTGTTTCTATCGTATGTTGGCGAATTGACTCACAACATCAATTAAGCATTTTTATAGTTGCTCAAAGGAATGTTTTAAGATACTGAAAATCTTGCAAAAACATGAAGGTCAAATGTTTATATTATTTAATTGGTGCTTTGCCAACAAGGTTCATGGTACATTATATAATTACTGCATAATATATACCAGGTCCTTTCATATATATGCCAGGAATGCTCTAAATAAACACTACAATTTAGTGTTATCATCATATATGCAGTATAAGTACAACATGTTCTGGTCAGTTTCGTTTAATGACAGAACCCGGTATATATGTATATGTTGGTTTTTGCGGAGATTAGACAAATAAATCATAAATACTCTTGCATGGCCTTGCACGTGTCAGTGATTTTGGATTCGATAGGTGAAACGTAGTAAGTATGCGCGGAGCAATGAAAATACAAATAAGTTTACAAATAAGTTGTATATGAACTGAAAAATGTCAAGAAAAACTTTTGCATCCTCTGTAACACAACTGTGGAAGTTAGGAATCCCCCTGCAGAACGAACTGGCTCACTATATCACACTGTGTTCTCACCTATACAAGTGTTTAATATTTGAAGTACATGAAAGTGTTTCTTACACGTGTGCTATTGTTTTGGCCAAATATGGATGTGAGGGGTTAAAACAAGCAAAATGTTTAACCAAAGAAGCTTGTCACAATATTTATTGATTATCTATAGCATTTAGTTGAGCTATAAACTCGAACATTTCGCTTTATTGTTTTAAAACAGTTATTACGCGTACAGGGCTGCAGTAACGATATCAGAATTTTTGCTTTACAGGAAGCTATCGATTTTTCATTGTAAGGTTCGACGGTTTCGAATTGTGACCAAAAATTTTTAATTTACTAATCACACATGAACGTTTAACTTTCAATGGCAACTACCAGTTGAAGCAGTCTAGGATAGCTGCATCACTCTAGATATTGTAAATTCAGACTATCAGCTTATTAGTGGATGTCATGTGTTCGAGAAATTAATAACACACTTTTATGATGGTGCAGAGTAAAATACTTGTCATCAATCAAAGCACTCATGCAGACAGTACTGAGTCTACTGACAAATATAGTGTGAAGGACGAGCTTACTATATATTCATGCATGCAGTCACAGTATTTGTTACGGAGGACAATTCAGAGATGAAAATTAGCTAAACATGTTTTGTAACCATGAAGCAGATGATCCCAGCACCTCATGTAATCAGATCCTAAATTGCTAATGGCGGTATTTATATCAGCCGCGGGTTCGCCCTGTTAGCCGCCGCCGGCTGTTCGTTGACACGAAGTTCTTACAGACATCCACAACGATATTTCAATGCAGAACTGCCTTAGTTTGAATGTAGGAATTGTGCAACTCAAATCTTTTTGGGTCGATGCCAAGATATTCATGACACAACTCAACCTGGTTTCTAGCCCGGTTCATATAAACAACCTTAAGGAGTTAAGGAAGCAAGGAAGGGCGTTCTTGTCGTTCTTGGACGGAAACCAAAAATCGCGAATGGCGTATTTTTCAATTACAATTATCATACAAAACAAACACAATGAAGGATTTAAAATTGGAAAAAATCTAGAGCATGATGACGCTGTTTAGTAGACAATAAATTTGAATGTTATGGCTGAAGCAATTAGCCTACACAAACTGTTGAATGTAGAAGTGAAGTATTATTGGTAGTTTCTATAGTTCATATACAAGCTTAGTTTATTAGATGTATCACTCTTAGGTGAACGGAATAGAAGCCCAAGGGGGGTCCAAGGGCCTACCGATTTAAGGTCGTTATCCAAGAAGACCCGAAAGTCTTACCATTTGCTGGTGTTATTGCAAAGGCAGCACTTTCTCCTCAATTATTTTTAAGACCCTGAGTAGAGGTGAACTCGTAGACATGTGTGCAGTAACCACTAGACCACAACTAGCGTCAAAGTTTCTGAAAACCCATCTAATCAATAAGTCAACGTTTAGCTTTACTAACTGGCCTTACTAATGCTGACATTCTAGCAGTTAACAAACGTTGTCTTCAGAACGTGAAAACTAAAGTTCTGACGTTTTGAGCCTTCATCAGAGGAAGGACTTATTTCATCTGTTATATAAGTATAACGTAATATAGGAAGATATTTACAGTGGCAGAGATGGGGAGAAGATGTAAACGCAATTTTATAACATTTTCCGGTGGTTGTAATTAAGTGACATATAATACGTGGTTCCTTATAAGTCTCCCAAATAAGTCTTCCTATATGGATTTCAAGTTTTCAGGTTTTTACATTGAAATTCAAAAGTTCTTTGATTATGGAAATTGCTCAAGATATACACAACAGTGCTTTAATTGTGCTCGAAGTTGCAAGCACATGGAAGATGTTGATACTGCATGTATATACTACGAAAAGTGGCGAAGCTGGCCGTAGCAACTGCTCATGCTATGTTATAAGTTTACAAACATCTGTATATTTTGAAAACAATATATTTCTAAAGATCTGAATATGTAAATCGTTTCAAAATTTGCAAACTGACTACGCATATTCTCTGAATAAACGCACTATATAACTGTACAGCGTGTTTTTTGATGTAGTATAAAGAATACCTGTATGTCCAGTTACCACATTGACACCCCAAAGATTTTAAAATAACAATTTTGTCGTCGTGAAAAAAATTAAAACGTATTTCCCATGGTGGTTGGCAATACTCGAAAGATCTCACAAGAATTATTTGAAAATATATTATTTTTATCGCTAAAATGTTGGAACGAGATGAAAGAGCATGAGGGGGCATCAGTTGTGACCATTCTAAGGAAACTAAAGAAATCCTCTCAAAATACCAAAATGTAAGATAATGATCTCTTATGTTTAGAATCGTCACCAAGTAGATTTCATAGACTTTATTTAATGAGAAACGATATCAGTTGGCCATAGCAACTCTTCATGCTATGCAAATTTTGAAACGATTTACATATACAGATCTTTAGAAATATATATTGTTTTCAAAATATGCAAATGTTTATAAATTAACATAGCATGACCAGTTGCTACGGCCAGCTTGGCCACTGAACGATATCTGCCTGGACTCCTGTATGCAGAGCAATGATTTAATTGACCGTGGCGGACTTCAGACCGACATATGATGTTATTTGACTCAGCCAGCAACAGGAACAGACCAGTCTGAAGAGGGATTATTGGAACCGGAAACCACGTCCTGCTGTTGTCACAAAGACAAGTAGACAAAGAAATGAGAATCTTTATCATTTATTTTGCATAACCAAGAAACTGATGGAACAATATATATTTAACCAGCTTATCAGATAATTTTAAGCTGAACATTTTAATTTAACAAACAAAAGAAGGGCATAAGGTATATTGTGTTAGCTGGACATCACAATTCACAAAACAGCAAGAGATTGTGAAAAATAATAATAAGAAGACCTTTTACAATTTTTCTGTACTTTCTTCGTTTTTGAAATATTTCAGATAATTATGACAAAAGACAGTCTACAATCCGCCATCTTGTTGTAATATTTGACCTAATTAACAAGGAAATTGGTGACGTCACAAGCAGGGTAAACCTGATGAAACTACTCCATAGGTGACCACGGAAGGCTTTTTAAAATGTTGTGGGCCAATTGCAAATGGTGCAACATAATCGAGTTTCCTGCTCATAATGTCGTAAGGTTGGCAAGATAAAAATTTCACTTTACCCTACTTACTCCAAGATGGCGGACAGTCTTTCGTCAAATTATTTCGAAAACCAAAAAAGATAAGGGAAAATTGTAAAAGGTCTTGTTATACCATTTCACGAGTTCTTTCAAATGAGACAAAGTTAATTTATATTGCCATATCCCTGAATACCTTCTAACTATCACCATTTATTTCTTATTTGAAAAAAACATGTCAAAATAATGCAGCTGATGATCTTCACGGAACGAAAGCTAAGTTGAAGAAGCATTATACTCGAGCAACTATACATACTTTGTATTTGATATTTTATGATTATGAATATTTGATATCGGCGCGTGATATCAAACTAAGTTAATAAGCCAGTTCGTAATGTCGATTGCGCATCATCAAAATGACGCGTTCTCCGTCGGGATAAAACTTATTTCAATTCATAACATCAGGCTGGGGAATTCACAACCTCGTTCCCAGGGCATTTTGCCTCCACGGTGGAAGGTCGGCGAAAATGGCCCTGGGATGGTGGTGGGAAACGAGAAGGAGCTCGAAGGCCACGATTGCCGTACACTATCTTGAACAAAAAACCAACAAGTACGCTTAGCTGAGTAACCAGGCAAATCGTGACATCCCAACCCAAGAAGAAAAAAGTTAGATGAAGAAAAAAGTTAGATATAGCTCAATTCCTATCATATCGTCGATACACGTTTTAATAACAAACCCAAATAGATATACAGACAGATCCTACTGTAACTTTCAGATTATTATCTCCCTATACAGAGCAGGAATCCATATATTGCTATATTACATATACTACAATGAACGTTTATGGCAGTTTTACATAAGGAATGGCTACGTTTGAAGAATTGCTACATCACTATATTTATGAGTTTTGCTGATGAGTATTAGATGATTTTATTTATTCTTTGGATTAAGCGTTCTCTGAAACAACCGATTACAAAGTAATTTACAATGATTATACAACATAGGGATATTCACAGTCAGGATCGCCTCGTGGTATAATAATTTTGGATGGATGATTATGAGAGCTCTGTGTTGAACAGACTCCAGTTGGTTGTTAAGGTGAATAATTTTTTAAAAAACTGAATAATTACAATCTTAAAGATACAATTTATAAGGTTTTTGAAAGTTACTTTCTAACGCTGTTTCTATAACATTATCTTATTAATCCTAAAACGTTTGTTCGTGTGTCTGTTTGTCTGTGTGTAACGCTCTTTTCCATGACTCCCTCCTGTAACTTTCATTAATTATAGAACATATATGATCTGTATTTTATCTGTTTTTAAAATTTTTTCATCTCATATTAGGCTTCTCTCACTGGATAATTAGGGCCAACGGCGGCCAAAGTCGCAGTAAATCTGTAGGTAGGCGATGAATCGTTTTACCCAGTAATTTGAAAAATATCTTCTGGTCCTCTTTATAGTAAAATTATTTTATTTTGTCGATGGTAAGAGCACATAATCCAACAAAAAACCTCATAGGATCCTCAGTTGGTCCCTTCACTTGGACTTCCGGCTTCACATACCCTTCAGTAACTTGCTAAAATCAATTTTCTAGTTTCAAAGCGAAACAAAGAAGAGATAAAAATCCATAGGTGCGAGTGGCTGTGATCAAAATACAAATTTAATAAAACAAAAGCATTTTTATTTTCAGCAGAAATGTATTAAATTAGCTACAAATACAATGTGTTAAGGGACAATTACCTAATGCGCAGTTACATTAACATTGTTCCTGTTGGTAGTGGTTGAGTGACTAAAGAATAGCAATATCAGCGCAGTTAGCATAGCTTTCAGGATTGATACCTCCAGCATTATTACCAGTAGTATACCACCATTGCAAAACACAGTGTTGACATGTCAAACCAACGGGGAGCTGCAGAGAGATTGTGAAATCTCCAGTGCCATGTTCACTGGTGAGTTGCCACTTCGTGTCTCCGTTAGGCCTTTTTAACACGTTCTTATCAAGATCTTCTTGTTTGATTGGTGGGTTAACCAAAGGTGCTACACGAAATGTAAAGTAACCTTTATGATTGGCAGTAATGCGTACTTTAACTGCAATTTGTTGACCTACGGAGTAGGTTTTAACGATGGGTGGATCTTTGGCAAAGGGACCAGGGAACGCGAATCTTGGTTCAACACCATACTCATCTCCACAAACACCACATTTTCCTCCATGTTTCTCCCACTGGGCGGATGCTCCACCACAAAATAATTGGTTGTCTGTGAATTCTGTTGGTCCTTTAAAACCAAAACGCCAACGACTAGCTCGACTAACAGGGTCAATAGTATAGCCATGACCTTGGACCAGTGCGGGCACAATTGTCAAGATGGACAATGTGAATATGATTATTGTATTCATTGTCAACAGCCAACCTTAAAAATAAAACGATTCTTTAGTTGTTCTGACGAAACCCATGTTGTTTAAGTTGTAAAATGATAATGCTCGAATTGTTGAGAAGCGGTGGTATAAGAATGATCAAAGATGTATATAAGTATAAACTAGTCAGCAGGTATATAAATAATCATTTCTATTCAGTAAAAAAATCATTTCTCTGAAGAAATAAGTTTGTATTTTCTCACCTTTAATATGAGGCAATTATATATGTAGAGTACGAAGCTTCTCCAACAACACCCTTTAAGACTTCCAGTTAGACTGACACTGTTATCATGATTCAGTTTCTTTTATACCTTACAGTATACCATTCAAGGTCGGTCATTCAGTACAACAATATACCAATGCAAGGTCGGTATTTAGTACAACAATATACCATTCAAGATCAGTACAAAGTAATGACCTACGTAACCTCTGACATGAAGAAAGGATGTACTTATATAGTTTTATCCCATGTTTCTCACAGTTATACGAAGGAAGTTTCAACTACATGATATTGGGATATATTTTGTATTCAGTAATGACAACTCAGTTGTCAATTTACATGTTTCCGTTCCTACCCTTACTTAAAATATTTAAACTAGAAGTTACTTTCGCAAGGGAAGTGCTGCCTTGAAATCCAAGGCAATTGTGATATTGTGCAAAATTGCAAAAATAAGTGGTATGTCAAAGTTGCAGCGGAGTATAGCCTCGTATCAATGCAGTTATGGTTTAGGTAAGACCAAAGCAATAAGCTCAACATATATATATATATGGAGCTCCTGTGCGGGGGGCCCCTGGCACATTTGCGGATGCCTCACATCTGAAAAATCCTCCTGATTCACAAAAACCTTTCCTTCGATTTGCTCGGCTAAAATTACTTGAATCTTCAATTGTCGATAAACATGAACATTTATAGATGTATACAGAGTATACAACAAAACTATTCATATTGTGTATATGTATATACATATATATATATATAAACAATTTATCAAGTAACCATGCACTCAGCCACGAATATATAGTTAATGTTTTAGTTTCAATTTTTAAGTTCAAGAAAGAATGTTATAGTTATGATATTTCTCACAGTTAGGAAGATTCAATATCAGAGGGGATATTTGGTCTATTTAATTCAGTTGTCTTTACATGTTTCCGTTACTAGCTTACATAAACACTTTATATCAAGTATAACCCTTCTGATTAAAATATAGATAAGTCAAGGATACAGTTTTAAGTTCCTGCCTAAAGTCAGTTTCGTGTAGAACAAAAACTATACAACGACGTTCTGCAAATGTTAGTTTACGGTAAATACTTGTCGAGAAATTGTTTTTCTTGGGGACCAGCACACCGAGATAAAGTCTGCGATTGCTAGTTCTTTTCAATTTCCGAAGTAAATTGTGACAAGTTTCTAAAAATGATAGATATTTTTCCAAAAACAAAGCAAAGGTGCATGTTATCAACAAAGTAGGACATATCAATTGATCATGTATTTTTATTGCAGCAAGCATAAAGTTTGGCAAAGTGTTTCTATCGTAATTGACTCACAACATCAATTAAGCATTTTTATATAGTTGCTCAAAGGAATGTTTTAAGACACTGAAAATCTTGCAAAACTGCAAGGTCAAACGTTTTGATTATTTAATTGGTGCTTTGCCAACCAGGTTCATGGTACATTATATAATAATTGCATAATAGTGATATAACGTTGCAATCCTGATAAACTGCTGTATGTATGAGTTCTGGTCTTTTCAACACCAGATTCTTTCGTATATATACCAGGAATGCTCTAAATGAACACTACAATTTAGTGTTATCATCATATATGCAGCAAGTACAACATGTTCTGTCATGGTCAGTTTCGTTTAATGACAGAACCCGGTATATATATATGTTGGTTTTTGCGGAGATTAGACAAAGAAATCATAAATACCCTTGCATCATGGCCTTGCACGTGTCAGTGATTTTGGATACGATAGGTGAAACGTAGTAAGTATGCGCGGAGCAATGAAAATACAAATAAGTTTACAAATAAGTTGTATATGAACTGAAAAATGTCAAGAAAAACTTTTGCATCCTCTGTAACACAACTGTAGAAGTTAGGAATCCTCCTGCAGAACGAACTGGCTCACTATATCATACTGTGTTCTCACCTATACAAGTGTTTAATATTTGAAGTACATGAAAGTGTTTCTTACACGTGTGCTATTGTTTTGGCCAAATTTGGATGTGACGGGTTAAAACAAGCAAAATGTTTAACCAAAGAAGCTTGTTACAATATTTATTGATTATCTAGAGCATTTAGTTGAGCTATAAACTCGAACATTTCGCTTTATTGTTTTAAAACAGTTATTACGCGTACAGGGCTGCAGTAACGATAGCAGAATTTTTGCTTTACAGGAAGCTATCGATTTTTCATTGTAAGGTTCGACGGTTTCGAATTGTGACCAAAAAAAATTAGTTTTTTAATTAGTAATCACACATGAACGTTTAACTTTCAATGGCTCTACCAGTTGAAGCAGTCTAGGATAGCTGCAGCACTCTAGATATTGTAAATTCAGACTATCAGCTTATTAGTGGATAATGTGTTCGAGAAATTAATAACACACTTTTATGATGGTGCAGAGTAAAATGCTTGTCATCAATCAAAGCACTCATGCAGACAGTACTGACAAATATAGTGTGAAGCCCTAGCTTACTATATATTCATGCATGCAGTCACAGTATTTGTTACGGAGGACAATTCAGAGATGAAAATTAGCTAAACATGTTTTGTAACCAAGCAGACGATCTCAGCAGCCCGCCTCATGTAATCAGATCCTAAATTGCTAATAGCGGTATTTATATATCAGCCGCGGGTTAGCCCTGTTAGCCGCCGCCGGCTGTTCGTTTACACGAAGTTTTTACAGACACCCACAACGATATTTCAATGCAGAACTGGCTTAGTTTGAATGTAGGAATTGTGCAGAAAGTTAACTCAAATCTTTTTGGGTCGTGGCCAAGATATTCATGACACAACTCAACCTGGTTTCTAGCCCAGTTCATATAAACAAGCTTAAGGAGTTAAGGAAGCAAGGAAGGGCGTTCCGTTCTTGGACGGAAACCAAAAATCGCGAATGGCGTTTTTTCAATTACAATTATCATACAAAATAAAGACAATGAAGGATTTAAAATTGGAAAAAATCTAGAGCATGATTGACGCTGTTTAGTAGACAATAAATTTGAATGTTATGGCTGAAGCAATTAGCCTACACAAACTGTTGAATGTAGAAGTGAAGTATTATTGGTAGACGTTTCTATAGTTCATATACAAGCTTAGTTTAGTTTATTTATCACTCTTAGGTGAACGGAATACCCCAACAGGCTAGAAGCCCAATTGATAGGGGGTTCCTAGGGCCTACGATTTAATGTCGTTATCCGAGAAGACCCGAAAATCTTACCATTTGCTGGTGTTATTGCTAAGGCAGTCCTTTCTCCTCAATTATTTTAAGACACTGAGTAGAGGTCCGACCCAGGGTATAAACCTGTGTCTCCCATGAAACTCGTAGACATGTGCAGTAACCACTAGACCACAACTCATGGCGTCAAAGTTTCTGAAAACCCATCTAATCAATGAGTCAACATAGCTTTACTAACTGGCCTTACTAATGCTGACGTTCTAGCAGTTAACAAACGTTGTCTTCAGAACGTGAAAACTAAAGTTCTCACGTTTTGAGCCTTCATCAGAGGAATGACTTATTTCATCTGTTAAGTATAACGTAATATAGGAAGATATTTACAGTGGCATGGGAGAAGATGTACGCAATTTTATAACATTTTCCGGTGGTTGTAAGTACATGTAATACGTATAGTGGTTCCTTATAAGTCTCCCAAATAAGTCTTCCTATATGGATTTCATGTTTTCAGGTTTTTACATTGAAATTCAAAAGTTATTTGATTATGGAAATTGCTCAAGATATACACAACAGTGCTTTAATTGTGCTCGAAGTTGCAAGCACATGGAAGATGTTGATACTGCATGTATATACTACGAAAAGTTGCGAAGCTGGCCGTAGCAACTGCTCATGCTATGTTATAAGTTTATAAACATCTGTATATTTTGAAAACAATATATTTCTAAAAATCTGAATATGTAAATCGTTTCAAAATTTGCAAACTGACTACGCATGTTCTCTGAATAAACGCACTATATAGTTGTACAGCGTGTTTTTTTATGTAGTATAAAGAATATACTTGTATGTCCAGTTACAACATTGACACCAATTAATCCCCAAAGATTTTAAAATAACAATTTTGTCGTCGTGAAAAAAATTAAAACGTATTTCCCATGGTGATTGGCAATACTCGAAAGATGTCACAAGAATTGTTTGAAAATATATTATTTTTATCGCTAAAATGTTGGAACGAGATGAAAGAGCATGAGGGGGCATCTTGTGACCATTCTAAGGAAACTAAAGAAATCCTCTCAAAATACCAAAATGTAAGATAATGATCTCCTATGTTTAGAATCGTCACGAAGTAGATTTCATAGACTTTATTTAATGAGAAACGATATCAGTTGGCCATAGCAACTCTTCATGCTATGCAAATTTTGAAACGATTTACATATTATACAGATCTTTAGAAATATATATGTTTTCAAAATATGCAAATGTTTATAAATTAGCATAGCATGACCAGTTGCTACGGCCAGCTTGGCCACTGAACGATATCTGCCTGGACTCCTGTATGCAGAGCAATGATTTAATTGACCGTGGCGGACTTCAGACCGACATATGATGTTATTTGACTCAGCATGCAACAGGAACAGACCAGTCTGAAGAGGGATTATTGGAACCGGAAACAACGTCCTGCTGTTGTCACAAAGACAAGTAGACAAAGAAATGAGAATCTTTATCATTTATTTTGCATAACCAAGAAACTGATGGAACAATATCTATTTAACCAGCTTATCAGAGAATTTTAAGCTGAACATTTTAATTTAACAAACAAAAGAAGGGCATAAGGTATATTGTGTTAGCTGGACATCACAATTCACAAAACAGCAAGAGATTGTGAAAAATAATAATAAGAAGACCTTTTACAATTTTTCTGTACTTTCTTCGTTTTTGAAATATTTCAGATAATTATGACAAAAGACAGTCTACAATCCGCCATCTTGTTGTAATATTTGACCTAATTAACAAGGAAATTGGTGACGTCACAAGCAGGGTAAACCTGATGAAACTACTCCATAGGTCACCGAATTTGCGCGGAAGGCTTTTTTAAATGTTGTGGGCCAATTGAAAATGGAAATAGTGCAACATAATCGAGTTTCTGGCTCATAATGTCGTAAGGTTGGCAAGATAAAAATTTCACTTTACCCTACTTATGACGTCACATGCATATCGAAAATAATTCCAAGATGGCGGACAGCGTGCAGTCTTTCGTCAAATTATTTCGAAAACCAAAAAAGATAAGGGAAAATTGTAAAAGGTCTTGTTATACCATTTCATGAGTCGAGTTCTTTCAAATGAGACAAAGTTAATTTATATTGCCATATCCCTGAATACTTTCTAACTAACACCATTTATTTCTTATTTGAAAAAAACATGTCAAAATAATGCAGGATACATACAGTATTTGATATTTTATGATTATGAATATTTGATATCGGTTAATAAGCCAGTTCGTAATGTCGACTGCGCATCATCAAAATGACGCGTTCTCCGTCGGGATAAAACTTATTTCAATTCATAACATCAGGCTGGGGAATTCACAACCTCGTTCCCAGGGCATTTTGCCACCACGGTGGAAGGTCGGCGAAAATGACCCTGGGATCGGCTGGTCACAGGACACCCAGAATTTCTGGGTGTTTAGATATGATAATTTTTGTGGTCTTTGTTCCATTGCCTTTGTCTACTTGTTGACCTGAATAATTGCGAAATATTCAATGCTCTTCAGAGTTGTTCATGTCAGCATAAAAGCAGCTAACAAGCTTAATAATCCACCATACATCTATGGTTATCTCTTACAAAAGGTATGAAGAAGCATATGTACAATTTAGCGAAAGCTATCACTTCTAATTTGCTGTATAGCATTCAGATTTAAATGAATAAATTATACTCGGCTGAATTAATTGAATTTTATGACAAGCCAATCGCATTATAGAATGGACCAGCCGATCCCAGGGCCATTTTCGCCGACCTTCCGCCGTGGAGGCAACATGCCCTGGGTACGAGGTTGGATAATAGTATAATGAATTTGCAAATGTAAATAGAATGAAAATGTCTATTGTGGTTTTAGCCTGATGTAATGAATTGAAATAAGTTTTATCCCGACGCAGAACACGTCATTTTGATGCGCAGTCGACATTACGAACTGGCTTATTACAAACGCAATAACATAACTACAGCTGATGATCACGGAGAGAAACCTAAGTTTAACAAGCATTATACTCGAACATACATACAGTATTTAATTATGAAAATTTGATATCGGTGTGATATCAAACTAAGTTAATAGCAAACGCAATAACATAAATGTATATTAAATTCAGTTACAATCTTTACAATGTGATGGAGGGCAATAACCCAATGCGCAGTTGTTAATACACCATTGGTCAGTGGCTGTAGACCCTGGAACTGCTTTACATCCACCGCTTCTGGTTGTTTTTCGAGGAGGTTGCGCGGTGGTGAAGAAATTTGGACATGGTTTTGGGCAAACAACTGGTTGAGGACAGTTACAAGGTGTAGTGACTGGTGGTATGGGTTGAGGAGGTATGGGTTGAGGAGGTGGGCCATTCGTAGGAATGATCTTAATGTCAGCGCAGTTAACAAAGGTCTCAGGGTTAATACCTGCATAGTTATTACCAGTAGTGTACCACCATTGCAAAACACAGTGTTGACATGTCAAATAAACGGGGAGCTGGAGAGAGATTGTGAAATCTCCAGTGCCATCTGCAGTGGTGAGTTGCCACTTGGTGTCTCCATTAGGCCTTTTTAAGACATTCTTATCAAGATCTTCTTGTTTGATTGGTGGGTTAACCAAAGGTGCTACACGAAATGTAAAGTAACCTTTATGATTGGCAGTAATGCGTACTTCAACTTCAATTTGTTGACCTACGGAGTAGGTTTTAACGATGGGTGGATCTTTGGCAAAGGGACCAGGGAACGCGAATCTTGGTTCAACACCATACTCATCTCCACAAACACCACATTTTCCTCCATGTTTCTCCCACTGGGCGGATGCTCCACCACAAGATAATTGGTTATCTGTGTATTCTTTTGGTCCTTTAAAACCAAAACGCCAACGACTTGCTCGATTGGCAGGGACAGTCATATAGCCATGACCTTGGACCAGTGGCGCAATTGTCAAGATAGACAACGCGACTATGATTATCATACCCATTATCAACAACCAACCTTAAAATATGAAATGATTCATTAGTTTCATGCGAACTAAAGTTAGAATTTGAGATTTGAATGATTTAGTCTAAGTTTTCATGGGCCAAAAGGCCGTATAAGAGTGGACCAGAACGAGATTATTTGAACTTTCATATTTTGTTGGTGTGTAGCAAAGTTATGATATCACATGAGTTCAACTCATATACAGCCTTCAGATAATTAGTATTTAGTTTGAAATCAATAGTATATACATTGGCTTACCTTTATTTCTCTTTGCCGGGTTTGAGTAATATACTTTCTGACGAAGCTACGTATTTACCAAGTTAGCTGAGAGAAGGAACAATGTAAATGCCTTGCTTCGCTGACTGCTGCGTGGGAATGACGCCTCAATCATAATGATCATGTAAACAAAGACATTATTTTCTAGGCGTAGCTATAGATTACCTTTTCTTGTCCCTTGAGAGATATTATTTTAAATTACAGACGCTCAAACGAGACGACAAAAGCTTATGACGATGCACATAGACGATTTAATAGCTGGTCATTATTAAGTTTACTAAACTATACGTAACTTCAAACAACCACTCTCATCGACTTAGATTTTAATGAGCATCTAAATTACCAGCTTTTGTGGCCTTGACGTAGAGATTCTTTTGAATTACAGACAAATGCACAGAGACCTACGACTATAAAGGCGTATTATGATGTATATATAAAACAATATTTAATAGCCGCCCACTTCAGGTTTGTTAAAGTAATATCAAACCAGTACTGACGAAGACTTCTTCACCTGTTCATAAGTGCTGCGATTTGTCTCGACTTTTTAATATGAAAGCGAAGATTCCTATTTTTTTTCATTGAATGTAATTTCATATATTTTCATGTTACATGAAATATTTTTTAGCATTTGAAAACAGGTGTTCGCGTTAAACTAACCCTAACTGATATTATTTTCGAATTTTATTACCGATAGTCTATGTGACATCATTTCGTGATTTATATGAAACTTTACCCGCTGTTTTCAGGTAACTATTTCTAAAAATATTGGCGGGAATTAAAATTCATCTATCATTCGCTTGACATATAGTGAAGTATCTAATGACATACTTCGAAACAGCTGTTGGTTCAGAAATATGGCGTTTTAGGGACAATTTCAATAACATTCTGAAGAATTATTCAGCATATTTACAACCTGATTCTAACAACCCTCTATATTTTGACAGGTACTTATAGTACGTATTCCATATAAGGTCATAACGGACGGGACTGGGAAGAGCAAATACGTTCCAGCATCCAAGTTAGTTGGATTGTAACCGACAAAGCTATAGAATATATTCTTTTAAAGTTAAATGATCTATTTGCTTAGTTTTCTTTGAAAGCGGATAATCGAACATGCCCAAAAATATAATTTTCGTATTACGGATACCATCTTGTAAACGAACTTTCGGCTGTCTTCGACGAACGTTTTCTTGAGAAATAATCAACTCCCAAAGCTACAATATATATTAAAACAAAGGTAAATTATCTGTTTACAATATGCGTACAGCTTATCCGGCTAGCGAACGTAGTTTTCTTGCTGGTACGAGGGCAATGTATTTGCTCGTCAGGGCAACGTATATGCTCTTCCCAGTCACGTCCGATATGACCTTATATGGAATACGTACTATAAGTACCTGTCAAAATATAGAGGGTTGTAGGTGGGGGGCGCACAGAAATAGATTTAGTGCTGGAAAAGATTTTACCCAACCAAATTAAGATCAGAAAGTTAACCGTCCCAACCATTTATGAGTAAAGAAAATCTTTTACCCAACACAAGAAGAAAAAAGTTAGATAAAGCCCAATTCCCAGCATATCGTCGATACAAGTTTTAATAACAAACCCAAATAGATATACAGACAGATCCTACTGTAGCTTTCAGATTATTATCTTCCTATACAGAGCAGGAATCCAAGGAAAACAAGCAGAGAAATACAATAATAAAAGCTAATGTGCAATGATGACTAAGGAGAACTAATGACTCCAATTTTAAATGATGAACTGTTAATTTTTTTTATGTAAATAGTCATCAAAAATTTGCTACTCAACCCTTCAGAGAAGTGATTTTTTTAACCCAGTTACCCAACCATTTTCTCTTCGGCCCCCACCCCAGCCATAAATAATGACCGACCTCTAACCATAGCGCGGTGAACGTCATGCAGTTCGAAGTTAGAACAGAGCTTCGTAAAATGTCTGAAATTGAAATATTCATTCAACTGATTGTAAAATGATTATACTAAACCACCATGCACACCAGTTATTTAGTAATATAAAAATGTTGTGCTGTGTAGGTAGTGTAGAAATACAAATCAAATACTATATAAAAGGTTGGTGTACTACCAAAATAATGTGAAGGAGATCAAAGTGTTGTGCTGTGTAGGTAGTGTAGAAATACAAATCAAATACTGTGACAAAATCAACTACAGGAGAATGCATTTACCTATCTCACTTTTATCTGTGACAAAATCAACTACAGGAGAATGCATTTACCTATCTCACTTTTATCTGTGACAAAATCAAATACAGGAGAATGCATTTACCTATCTCACTTCACAAAATCAAATCAATCAAAAGTGACAAAATCAAATCAATTAAAATAATAAATACGTACTGGCAAATTTCGGTGGAAGGTTGGAATTTGATTAGGGTCAGTATATCGAAATTAGGGACAGGTCATTATTTATGTCCAGGGTGGGGGTGAAGAGAAAATGGGTGGGGGCGAAGAGAAAATGGTTGGGTAACTGAAAATTCTAAGACCGAAATGGTTGGGTAAAAAAAATCACTTCTCTGAAGGGTTGGATAGCAACATTTTCATCTATATACAAATTTAAAATTGGAATCTCATCATCAATACTCCTTAGTCATCATTGCACATTAGCTTTTGTTATTGTATTCCTCTGCTTGTTTTCCTTGGATTCCTGCTCTGTATAGGGAGATAATAATCTGAAAGTTACAGTAGGATCTGTCTGTATATCTATTTGGGTTTGTTATTAAATCTTGTATCAACGATATGCTGGGTTGGGCTTTATCTAACTTTTTCTTCTTGGGTTGGGTAAAAGATTTTCTTTACTCATAAATAGTTGGGACGGTTAAATTTCTGATCTTAATATGGTTGGGTAAAATATTTTTTTCAGCACCAAATCTATTTCAGCCCCAGGGTCAGTATATCGAAATTACATTGTTGATATGTTGTATACATTGCTGAAATTACATTAGGAAATGGATAACTTGATATGTCATAAGCATTTCCGAATTTATTTATTTTACTTTGTCACACTCTGACTATGCATTGCAGACAGCAGGATATTCGCCTTGCTTTGAATCTCATGAAATGATTGAATTGCCATTTAGACATCGCATGACAGACGAGCCGTTTACCGCTGTTGAACCACTCTACACACCGCAGGACAGCAACACTGAAGTATTATGAGTCATTGTAGGTTACAAAGTAATATATTTAAATTGTACTAGACGATGAATAACATCCAACGAGAATTCCTAAGATGATTTAACGTGTATAATACACTCTATAAAATAATATCTTTGATCGAAATAATGAATACGAGTTATCAAACTTCAAAAGATATACTCCACGTCCTGGGTATAAATGACTGCCCACCATAACTTCGTCGTTACACGGTCGTCGTATTGTCGGTAATATCTCGTCAACTCTCGGTTTTTGTGCTTCATTTATATTGTCTTTCATTAGTTCATCTTCATTTTCATCGACTTCTACCGTTATTCCTTCAGAAGATGGCAAAGACCATTGAAAACTGACTCCAAATCCGACATCGTAGTTCTCGGTTGCAAACTCCCAGAATAAACATGTACCTGAAGACATGAAGTGGTAGAAACGTGTTATATTACGTATAGGTAGTGTAGAAATACAAATTAAATACTCTAAAAGGTTGGTGTACTACAGAAATAGTGTATATACTCAATAAAGCGAGAGTAGAAATGAGTACAAAGATGTTTGAAATTAAATAGATTTCATCTTACCATTTTCATGAGTTGGAACACGAACTGTGATAGTCTCTCCTCTGCCAACAACAAGAACTGAACCAGGATCTGTTCTTACATGTTGAATAAATTCTTGCACTTTAGGCCGTGACCATAACGAGGCAGGAGCGATGGCGGGAGTCCCATTCACCTTAAAAAAGTCAAAGAAACGTTTTCAAAAATGAAGCTTTTCAACTAAGTTATACTGTATATTACATACTGTATTACAAAAACGATTTATTTTGTACTTACTTGTGGTTTGTGAGACGTTATTAAAGCACTATTTTGCTCTTCAACTTTCAAAGCTTCTTGTCTTTTCCTTAAGAATTCAAGTAAGATTTGTGAAATCAAAGCATGATAAACATATGGTATTAGAGCTGTATAATTTTTTTGAACACACTAAAGGCCCATTTACACTGGCGAGTTTTGGTACGATTTTTCTCATCTTACGGCATGCAATTGAGTGGATGACTCATGAAAGTATAATTTCATATTGCTGGAGGAACTTCAACCAAATAATTCATTTACTTCTTTTGTTTGTGGTATAAACATGTCTGCCAAACAAACCTTTGTGTTCTGCGTCTCAAGGGATCGACTGCAAACCATCCATAGCTTTGCATAAACGGTCCAATAGTTTTGTAAGTCATGAATCCACTCGATCGTATGCACCAGGAGGAGAAAATTCATACCAAAACTCGCCAGTGTAAATGGGCTTCAAGACTTAAAGTGTATATGAAATGAAAATTAAGTTTGTCTTATTTGAAAGAACTCTTGAAATGATAAAGGAACTCCATCTATCGTTTTTTCACATCACTTTTCGTTCTTGAGATATTGCAATTTGTTTGATATGTAAATAACACACTGCATACGTCACATTAAACAACAATGAGTAATATACATGGTTTAACAACAACTCATTATTTAATGTGACGTATATGCAGTGTGTTATTTACGTATCAAACAAATCGCAATATCTCAAGAACGAAGAACGATATGGAAGAACGAAGAGCAATATCTTAAGAACGAAAAGCGATATGGAAAAACGATAGATAGAGTTCCTTTATCATTTCAAGAGTTCTTTCAAATAAGACAAACTTAATTTTCATTTCATATACACTTTAAACAATAGGAAATAACTAAGTCCATTACAGCAGAACAAGCAACACAGACAAAGTTTAGTAATAATTACATCAATTATTGAACTATAAAGTATATGGTTAAAGTTCCTATGAAACGAAAAATTCTACTCTGCCCATTTTGTTATTTCTTGATGCCGCGCTGAATCTTATAGTGGTATCGGCATTTCAATCACGACAAAAGAAAGTGCTTCGAAAGTGTTTCGTAATATATTTTCGTAATATATATTTTTATAATTCGCGTTCTTCAGACGACGGTGTGCGGAGGTGTCCACGTGCAATCGCACACCTCTCAGTGATAGACCTGATAGCGATGTTTGAACGTTGATAAAAGCACTTTCCCGTACCGTGATTGAGAAACCGATAGCAGCATAATATCCAGCACACCACGAAGTACCAAGGTGGGTCATAAAAACAGAGTTGAATTTTCTATTTTCATAGGCACACGTTAATAGAACTAAGCTCAAAATCAGATGTGTTTTGTTGTTAGTGACTATCTTTCAATTTTACCTTTCTTCTTCTTCTGCTGCTTGTCTATTTTCCTCTTCTATCAAAAGTCTTTCCCTTTCAACTCTTTCTTCCTCTTCTATTCTTTGTCTTTCTTCTTCTTCTTCCCTCTTTCTCTTCTCTTCTTCCAACTTTTTCTTTTCTTCAAAATCCCTGTATTGTGCTTCAAGGTATGCCTCTAATTCAGGAGCTAACTTCTCCATTAAACTACTGAATTCTTCCATGGCTTTCTCTCTAGACATATCACCAAGACCTTCCCATGCTAACCTAAAGAGAGGCAAACAAAACAAGTGGTTGATTAAATATAGAAATATATACTTATTATATTCTCTTTTTTATTTATTTAGATTATATTTCTCTTTTTTATATAATATCCAGTTGTTTTGAGAACTTAACCAGCTTGATTCAGCTCGCTAGATCACTCAACGTTTTTTGCATGATGAAAGTTCTTGCATTGAGTGAACAGATTCTGGCTTAAAATTGTATTAAAAACTTTTGATATTTAGGGGTAGTTCAAGGACCCTGAAATTTTTACTATAGTATCCCTGAGAAAAATCAGCCAAATTGTCCAATATCCTATAAGTCCTCAGGGGAGTGTCGGATTGGTCTAAAAATCCATTAGTGAGTAGTTTAGATCTGGTTTCCTATTTGACTTTAAGACAAACTTATAGCCAAAATGTATCGTTTCCGAGATATAGAGCTCCAAACTTTTTTAATCAATGAGAATTTTAAGAACTTTGGAGCCCTACATCTCGGAAACCATACATTTTTGGCTATAAGTTTGTCTGGATTTTTAGACCAACCTGACACTCCCCTGAGGTCTTATAGGATATTGGACAATTTGGCTGATTTTTCTCAAGGATACTTAGTATAGTAAAAATTTCAGGGTCCTTGAGCTACCCCTAAATATCAATAGTTTTTAATACAATTTTACACACAGCATTGTTAACGCAATTGGAACCATTTAAGAGGGTGAGACTATACAAAATAAAAAAATAAAAAAATATGGACCACCCTAATACACATACAAGTATTTCTATCCATTTAGGGACCGTTCATTATTTATAGCATATACAATGTTGAACTTGCTTTATGGGGGAAGGGTCCTTGGATTTTTTAACCTTGTAGGCGGGGAGTATGACAATTTGTGACAACTATGACAGTTTGACATAAAACGTATAAAGTTTAATATAAAAACAACAGTAACTTAGTATAACCAATTTCACAAAAATATTCAACAAACATTCAGCATTTTAATATAGTCCCCAAATTAATACGGTGATATTATTATATTAGTAAACACTATTCCTTAATTGTTGTTGCAACGGAAATAATCGTTGTAGCTCTTAATATATACCGAGATTTGTCTGAGGGGGGATTCAAAATTTTTGAAAGCATCAAATAGGCGGGTACTATAAGATTTGCTTATATGAGATAAGGAATATCCCACACACCCTATGCCAGTCCCTTACTTTCTGTCATTGCCAACAACATCAAAATATCCAACTTCAGGTATTTTAACAGGATCATATTTTCCAACAGAGGCTTGTTTCCAAAGGGCAGTTAATCTCATTTTATCTTCATATGTTATTTTGATCACATCCTTTCCTGAAAAGAGTTATTTTTATTCAAAATGTTTACAAATATTAGTTTATGGAAATTTATGCAACATGTGATACAATGTTGACATAGTTCAAATGTCACACCATTATAAAATATAATCAATTACAATTTTGACCAACCAATCATGCTGTTATTAGACACACACACATATATATATTTTAATAAGTTATAGCTTATGTTCAGTTAAAGCGAATGTTTTCATTGTTATGTAGAATTATCTATTCAAACAATCTGACAGTACAATATTTAGGACTCACCCTTGTGGTAGAAACACAGACACTGTTTATAATAATCTTGTAATGTGAAACACTTTTTATAAATCTCCATATTCTCTTCATGGTTTAAGCTGTCACAGAACCCTGCACCATCTTCAGTTATTGTCAAATTAGCCATCAGCAAAACGATGCACACAATATCTTGCCTATATCAACCAACTTTTGCCACGACTATTATCTCTACTGCGCAAGTCAACATGATCACTTCCGGGAACAAAAACCCGGAAGTCAGAGCCCGGAAGTGGCGATCTTTTAGAAGGCTTGGTCGCTATGTTGATTATGGAGTTTTTTGTTCAACCAGAAATCAACACGTTGTGTTGACTAGTGTTGTAGTAAACGTACGTAGATCTTTAAATTTAAAGAAATTCTTTGGATAATTCACCGGATCCAGGTTGTTCACCAGATATGATTTTGAAATATGCTTTGTATATTGTGATCGTTTTGGTCTGTGACTCAAAAGGCGATGACACTACAGCTCATGAAACAACAGCTCGTGAAAATACAGCTCATGATGAAACAACAACTCATGAAATAGTTCATGAAACAGCTCATGAACACAACAGATTAAAAGACTCTAAACATGTCCATGACAAAGAGTAAGTTGTGACTATTAAAACGACAATAATATATGATTTAAAATGAATATTATAATATACTCCTGGGCGTTATTGAAGAAAACATGTGTATCTATCTAAGTGTATCAAAGTGTTCTGTTTCTCAAAAAATTAATAATTTAAATAACTAACCTTTTTAAAGATTGAAATAAATTGACTGATAGTATATAACACATGTGTGTGGAAAACCCAGAGTTGTTGGTTAAAATGTAGCAAAAAATTAGGTTGGGTTGGCGAGACAGACTAGTTTGGTTAGTTGGTATTAAAGGGACTACAGGATAGTTAATGTATTATATAATTATAATATAATCCCCTTGCAAGCGAGGGTGATAATCTCACCGCAGCAGGGATCCATTTCTCACAAAGGTTTGTATATATATTTATTACACGATTGAGTCGGGTTTCTTTGATGTACCGCGGGCTTTATCTAGCATAAAGACCATGAATACTAATTAGATAAGAAATGAAGGAAAAACTAAGGGAAATCTTTGTCCAAGGTGGATAAAATGGACAAAAGTTTGTTGGAAAACCTCCTCACTCGTGAAATAAGTCAGATAAAGCCCTCGAACGTCGGGCTTTATGCTACATTCTTTATATAGCATAAAGCCCTCCTTCTCGGGCTTTATCTCTTACTTATATATTTAAGCAGAGCATGGTAGGGCTAACTCTTTATAAGGAAGTAAAAAGTCGTTTTGGGTGATCCGTTTGAATTGGACAATATTTTTGCAACATGAGTGGTGATCTGATGAACTATATAACGCAGTTTTACAAAGGGTATGCACGTTTCCGTAATATAATATGTATGTGTGTTATGTACTTACACTCGGTAATTATTCCAAATCTGTTTTCAGAATTGAAATTCATGAGTAAATATTGGCCAAGATAACGTTCAAAATCTTATCAACAGAGACTACAAATACGCAGTCTGGGTACTGGGGAGCATTGTCTGATGTATGATAAATTATTTCCACAACCTCATCCAGTAAATGTTTATAATAACTATTATTATTATTAAATATATTTCTCTTGTTTTTAGACACATCAAAGAACATTTAAAAGATGTAACGGATGTTAAAGAAGAGTCCATGAGTGACGAAGATCTTCAATTTCATTATTTCAAATTGCATGATTATGATAATGATAATAAACTAGATGGTATTGAGTTAGGTAATGCTATGACACATTTTCATGATGAAGAAAATCCTGAACAACAAGGTGAAACTTACACAGATGAACAATTATCAAGTATGATTGATCAGATTTTAGAAGAAGACGATACAAACAAAGATGGATACATTGATTATACAGAGTTTGTTGGAGCTCAGAAAAAATCAGATGAAGTTGCTACTTCACAAGAAAAGGCTGCAGAACAATAAATATCATGAACTACATGAACTACTGATGTATGAAAATAATGAAAATAACTATGTTGTTTTGATATCTCAAAATAGAGTAACAATAATTAGATTAAACATTTTCAAAATTGACCATTGAAGATGATAAATTGGACAAAGTATTTGGTATTGCATATAGAGATTTAAAGCAAGATGATAACTCAAATTCTCCGTATTGGTCTCCAAACATTTCTTATTATACTAGTTGGGAGAAGTTGTTTTAAAAACAGTTTATCTTTGCTGATCATTTTCTTTATTCTCCTTACCTCTATGCTTGGTTAACTATTGATATTATTAGGAGAAGATAGATGTTGATCACCTGTGGGGTAATGCTATTAAAGAGACCCCTAGATGTGTCGGGCCTTACAGCCCTCGATTCTTGGGCCTTGTGCCCATTGCTCCCCCTATATTTAAACTGTTCCGCCGCCCTTGCATTTTATTAACAGTCATCAGCTTTCATGGTTAATATATTCTGTTGAATGGTTTTTGACAACTAGTTTCTCAATATAAGGCAATGATTTATCATAATTTTATAATAACCACCACAAGTTGTGTATGTTGTTTCAACATTTTCTTTCCTGTGATTAAAACGCATTTTTTCATGTGAATAGTACGGTATGTCGGTATATCGTGGGGAGCGCCGAATTAGCATTTAGCAGCTAGTCCGTACTGGGAAAATGTGAGGCCAAGGTCCAAGGGTAATGTTTACCAGGGTGGAAATAATCTGGAGTACGTATGACGTATCTAGAACTTCAGAAGGAAAAGGGCAGGTTATTGAAGATCCATAATGGTCCAGCAGACAAAAAATACCCTCACGTATAATCGTCCAATCAATTGTTGCTATTAGCATCACGTGACAGTAACATATTTGACTGTTCACGTGCGACGAAACATCTTTGTGTTAAGATATTTTGTTCGATATTATAAGTCTTATTAACAGACGTGTGACTTTACAAATGTTTAGACAAAGGTGTGTCAAAGGCGCTCCCTTTACAAATTCTCGTTTAATTAAGTCACGCAAATCTTTGGATAACTTTGGATTGATGCTTTGACGAAGACGGTCAAGACCCGAATGAACTAGCCTGTTTTTGGCATGCCTTAAAGCTTATTGCCTTGGAATGTTTGATTAAATCGTATTAGATAACTTGTGCAAGCACTTTTCCAAATTATTAAGAGCGACCTGCTGCGTTCGCAGACGTCCTTATGGCTCCCTCCCAGGACGTCTGGAGATTGTCATTAGATTGCGCTATCGCGTGATGGTATTTTTAGATGTTGCTTCTCTAATAATTCTCTAATAATCACAATTTATCTAGTTAATATAAATTGGCGCACAAAGTTAGTGTAAGTTAGGTTACGAGCAACTAAACATTTCCTGTGAGACAAGTTAGGTTGCAAGCAACTAAACATTCCTGTGAGACAAGTTAGGTTGCAAGCAACTAAACATTCCTGTGAGACAAGTTAGGTTACAAGCAACTTAAATATTGCTGGGGAGTTGTAGGATTTGTTGCTAAACTCAAAAACAGGAATGCTGAGAGTAGAGGCAGTTAACGACAAACAAGAATACAAGTTCAATATTTACGTACCGTTACAACATGATCATCTATGAAAGATGTAATTTTAATCCCCAACAAAATAACGCGGAAGTACATCAACTAAAATTGTAAAAAAAAACAATTGACTGAAAATTAATATGAAGCCCTCCCAACTTCTCGAGTGTTTTTATTGCTTCAAGAGGGTGTCGATCACGTTAACGAGATGCTATATACAGCTGCCTTGAGGTGCGTAGCGTCTGAGGGGATTTATCTGACTTATTTCATGATTGAGGAGGTTTTCCTACAACGTTTTGTCTATTTTTTCCACCTTGGACAAAGATTTCCCTAGTTTTTTCTTCATTTCTTATCTAATAGTATTCATAGGGCTGTATGCTATATACAGCCGGCGGGGTAATCAAACAAAACCGACTCAATAATCTAAAGCCTAGTTTACACTTGTCGTAAGAATCGTAACGCAGCAACATACGCAAGCACAGTAAGCACTTCATGTTCAATTGAACTCTTTGTTCTTCCTAAATTCAAAGGAGTTCATCTACCATGAAGTGCTTACTGCGCTGCGTATGTCGCTGCGTTACGATTCTTACGACAAGTGTAAACTAGGCTTTAGTGCGTTTATTGTCTTGAAACAATTTGCAAACAATGGATGTCATTCTGCCCACACCTTCGGAAATGGCTAAAAGAGATGAGTCAAAATAACCTTTGTGTTTTTGTCTGGTCTTTATTCTTGGTTAGGTTAGGGTTAGCTACGGTTAGGATTTGACCTATTCTTGTAAATGGGAATATTCTTTTGAGTCATCGCTTTTAGTACTCACCGCTTCAGCGCTGGAATGTTACTATTTTGAATAATTGACTAATAAATAAATAAATTCAATCAGACTAACAACGATTTTGATTGAAGTTACCTTTAAAACCTTCTTTTTTTTTTAAATGAGAGCTAGCTGTCTCTGAGTTGTTTTGGGAGAAATATATTACGTGATTAACAACGTTAGAATGTTTAAACATACTAAACATATCGTACAAGGTGCCCCACTTCCTTTGTTGTTATGTGATAAAAGAATGTGCGTCATTTCATCTTCTTTTTCACAAACTAACTTTTCCCATGAAGATCACTGACTAATCGATTAATGAAGAGTTTAATGAATCAATCAATAAAAAATCTTGCAAAATATCCATGCAAAGGAATAACAATGTTTCTTTAAAAAAGGAATGGTTAATTAAAAATTACTTGCATGGTTGAAGATGAGACTGAATATTCAATTAAGAAGAGCTACGAGCAAGTTGGTAATGACACAGGATAAAGTAATGGCAACTGTAAGAAGCTTTATAATCTGTATTAGTCTTCTAACAGGAGTTACTCAAGTCAGGGCAGGACTAACTTGTTTCTCGTTCTCACCATTCACTGTTAACCTCGAGACAACAGGAGTGGAGACGTCAATAACATCACTAACAACGAAGTCTTGTAAAGATAATGAACGATGCTCTAAACTCGAGATTACGGATACCTTGAATAAAACTCACAGAGCTCTCGACTGTCTAGATCAACACATCTGTAATAATTCCACTTCATGGTGTAAGAAGTTTACAAGTGGTTCAAGGACATTATTTTCATCTTGTCAAGTACAATGCTGTGACAGTAACCTTTGTGCGAGAGTAGATAACGGAAATATAACTTCAACACCACCACCAGTCAACCCAACTATTCCCAAATCTACTTGCTCCATTTTCGCACCTTTTAAAGTTAACTTTAAAACAAAACAAGTGATCAAAGAAGCAACACAAGTTACCGAAAGAGTTTGTAAAATTGATGAAATGTGCGGAGGTGTGACTTTGGTAGACGCTGGAAATACAACACATCATGCATCAGATTGTGTTAGTAGAAAGTTGTGTCAAAATCCAGACTTATTTTGTAAAACACTGACTGAAGGAAGCAACGGAACATTTCAGGATTGTTCACTCAAATGTTGTAACAAAAGTTTGTGTTTGGATGGCGAGAATATTAACTTTCCATCTCCACAATGTTATCATTCTACTCCATTCACCGTAGTTGACGGCAACGTAGAAGACAGCGAGAAAGGTCTTGGCGTGCAGTTCTGTAAAGAAGATGAACTTTGTAGCCGAGGTACCTTTCAAGATCACAAGAATAAAACCTACATCTCTCTTGACTGTCTTTCGAAATCCATATGTGACAACCCAAACATAATTTGTCAGCATTTCTCACAAAGCAATCGTGAAAATGCTTTCGTTCAATGCAGTATTGAATGTTGTCAAGGAGACTTTTGCTTCACAGCAATAACACCATCAAGTACTTCTGTCCAAACAGCAACCCCATCAAGTCATCCAGTTCAAATATCACCATCATTATCAACATCTCGCCCTATAACTAGAACAACCATTGGTAAATCACCATCAAGTAGCATTGTCCAATTACCTTTACCATCAAGTAGTCCTGTCCAATCACCATCACCATCAAGTAGCCTTGTGAAAGCACCGTCACCTTCACCATCAAGTAGCCCTGTCCAATCACCTTCACCATCAAGTAGCCCTGTCCAATCACCATCACCTTCGCCATCAAGTAGCCTTGTGAAAGCACCTTCACCATCAAGTAGCCCTGTCCAATCACCATCACCTTCAAGTAGCCCTGTCCAATCACCATCACCTTCACCATCAAGTAGCCTTGTGAAAGCACCTCCACCATCAAGTAGCCCTGTCCAATCACCATCACCTTCAAGTAGCCTTGTGAAAGCACCATCACCTTCACTATCAAGTAGCCCTGTCCAATCACCATCACCATCAAGTAGCCCTGTCCAATCACCTTCACCATCAAGTAGCATTGTCCAATCACCATCACCATCAAGTAGCCCTGTCCAATCACCATCACCATCAAGTAGCCCTGTCCAATCACCATCACCTTCGCCATCAAGTAGCCTTGTGAAAGCACCTTCACCATCAAGTAGCCCTGTCCAATCACCATCACCATCAAGTAGCCCTGTCCAATCACCATCACCTTCGCCATCAAGTAGCCTTGTGAAAGCACCTCCACCATCAAGTAGCCCTGTCCAATCACCATCACCTTCAAGTAGCCTTGTGAAAGCACCATCACCTTCACTATCAAGTAGCCCTGTCCAATCACCATCACCTTCGCCTTCAAGTAGCCTTGTGAAAGCACCTTCACCATCAAGTAGCCCTGTCCAATCACCATCACCATCAAGTAGCCCTGTCCAATCACCATCACCTTCGCCATCAAGTAGCCTTGTGAAAGCACCTTCACCATCAAGTAGCCCTGTCCAATCACCATCACCTTCAAGTAGCCCTGTCCAATCACCATCACCTTCACCATCAAGTAGCCTTGTGAAAGCACCTCCACCATCAAGTAGCCCTGTCCAATCACCATCACCTTCAAGTAGCCTTGTGAAAGCACCATCACCTTCACTATCAAGTAGCCCTGTCCAATCACCATCACCATCAAGTAGCCCTGTCCAATCACCTTCACCATCAAGTAGCATTGTCCAATCACCATCACCATCAAGTAGCCCTGTCCAATCACCATCACCATCAAGTAGCCCTGTCCAATCACCATCACCTTCGCCATCAAGTAGCCTTGTGAAAGCACCTTCACCATCAAGTAGCCCTGTCCAATCACCATCACCATCAAGTAGCCCTGTCCAATCACCATCACCTTCGCCATCAAGTAGCCTTGTGAAAGCACCTCCACCATCAAGTAGCCCTGTCCAATCACCATCACCTTCAAGTAGCCTTGTGAAAGCACCATCACCTTCACTATCAAGTAGCCCTGTCCAATCACCATCACCTTCGCCTTCAAGTAGCCTTGTGAAAGCACCTTCACCATCAAGTAGCCCTGTCCAATCACCATCACCATCAAGTAGCCCTGTCCAATCACCATCACCTTCGCCATCAAGTAGCCTTGTGAAAGCACCTTCACCATCAAGTAGCCCTGTCCAATCACCATCACCTTCAAGTAGCCCTGTCCAATCACCATCACCTTCAAGTAGCCTTGTCCAATCACCATCACCTTCACCATCAAGTAGCCTTGTGAAAGCACCTCCACCATCAAGTAGCCCTGTCCAATCACCATCACCTTCAAGTAGCCTTGTGAAAGCACCATCACCTTCACTATCAAGTAGCCCTGTCCAATCACCTTCACCATCAAGTAGCCCTGTCCAATCACCTTCACTATCAAGTGGCCCTGTCCAATCACCATCACCTTCGCCATCAAGTAGCCTTGTGACAGCACCATCACCTTCACCATCAAGTAGCCCTGTCCAATTACCTTCACCATCAAGTAGCCCTGTCCAATCACCATCACCTTCACCATCAAGTAGCCTTGTCCAATCACCTCCACCATCAAGTAGCCCTGTCCAAGCACCATCACCTTCACCATCAAGCAGCCCTGTCCAATCACCTTCGCCATCGAGTAGCCCTGTCCAATCACCTTCACCATCAAGTAGCCCTGTCCAAGCACCATCACCATCAAGTAGCCCTGTCCAATCACCTTCACCATCAAGTAGCCCTGTCCAATCACCTTCACCATCAAGTAGCCCTGTCCAATCACCTTCACCATCAAGTAGCCTTGTCCAATCACCTTCACCTTCAAGTAGCCCTGTCCAATCACCTTCACCATCAAGTAGCCCTGTCCAATCACCTTCACCATCAAGTAGCCCTGTCCAATCACCTTCACCATCAAGTAGCATTGTCCAATCACCTTCACCTTCAAGTAGCCCTGTCCAATCACCATCACCATCAAGCAGCTTTGTCCAATCACCATCACCATCAAGCAGCCTTGTCCAATCACCATCACCTTCAAGTAGCCTTGTCCAATCACCTTCAAGTAGCCCTGTCCAATCACAATCACCATCAAGCAGCCTTGTCCAATCACCATCACCATCAAGTAGTCCTGTCCAATCACCTTCACCTTCAAGTAGCCCTGTCCAATCACCTTCACCATCAAGTAGCCCTGTCCAATCACCTTCACCATCAAGTAGCATTGTCCAATCACCTTCACCTTCAAGTAGCCCTGTCCAATCACCACCACCATCAAGCAGCCTTGTCCAATCACCATCACCATCAAGCAGCCTTGTCCAATCACCATCACCTTCAAGTAGCCTTGTCCAATCACCTTCAAGTAGCCCTGTCCAATCACAATCACCATCAAGCAGCCTTGTCCAATCACCATCACCATCAAGTAGTCCTGTCCAATCACCTTCACCTTCAAGTAGCCCTGTCCAATCACCTTCACCATCAAGTAGCCCTGTCCAATCACCTTCACCATCAAGTAGCCCTGTCCAATCACCTTCACCTTCAAGTAGCCCTGTCCAATCACCATCACCATCAAGTAGCCTTGTCCAATCACCATCACCATCAAGTAGCCCTGTCCAATCACCATCACCATCAAGTAGCCCTGCTGGAACATCGTACTCAACATCAACAATACAACCTACATTTATTACAACCAGAGGTAAGATAGCTGTAGCAATGAAACGAAATGAAAATAATGGCAACAAGAATGATGTGTCCATTGATTCTCAGAAATTTCTCTGACGAAAGTGCGTAAGTCAACAAAGCTTGTTCATATTTCGTTGTTTAGATATCAATGAATGTAATGGAGATAACAATTGTTCGGTCGATGCAGTTTGTCAGAATATACTTGGAAGTTATTTGTGCACATGCAACTCTGGATATTCTGGAAATGGTTTCAATTGCGTTGGTAAGTAATGTTAAATTTTATACAAACTGTGATTGATTTGTTCAATTGTTTTTCAATTTAATTTTTATTTAGATATCAACGAATGTTATGGAAATAACAATTGTGTTCAAGATGCAGTTTGTGCTAATACAATCGGAGGCTATTTTTGTGAGTGTAAAACTGGATTTGCAGGAGATGGACTGACTTGCTCTGGTAAGTGAATGTTAAATTTCATGGAAGAGACTAAACTGACCTGATGTAAAGGTAATCTTACCATTGAGGTATTGAGATATATCTTGAAATAACCAAGCTGCAAGTCACAAATATTTATCTCATAAAAGATATACTGCTGATTCAGTAGTACGTATGTCACACACGTACGAACTAGTACACAAGGTAGCCTTCGTTGTGCCATCTGAGTTCTGGTAGCTCAATGGTTAGAGCGTCTAACCGGAGATCATGAAGGTTGCGGGGGTTCGATTACCGTAGAGTCTCAATATTCAAACAACTTTCTTAAGTAGAGGAGCATTGTCGTGCTTCTTCAACACAGCAGAAGCAATTTCATATTCCCACAGTCACAACAGCTGTTACAGCTGTTCAAAAGTATATTGTAAACACTGATCGCTTTTCTCAAGTTACTGGTTGACCTTTTTATTTTCGTTAGTGTGTACGTGCTTATTACTTTTATATGACAATTAATTTTTGTCTCCTAGGCACGAATTATGTATTTTATTATATCACGTGAGAGTCCATGATAAGCCTTAGAACTTTTGGCTCAAACATGCAGTTCAAATATATGTTTAAATAAAGTATTATCCTCATTACGTTAATCCCCTAAACAACATTTATAATTCGTTTCATTGTACATTTCTTTGCACGTGGCATTTCCTATAACAATTGAAAATCTCATTTTGTTTAGACATTAACGAGTGTTCACCGTCGCCTGATATTTGTGCCTCCAGAGAGTGTGAGAACCTTTATGGTTTTCATAGATGTATCTGTCCTTTGGGACAACTTCTTATTGGCAATACTGATTGTCAAGGTGAGTAGAGAGATGGAAAGAAAGAAGGAATGAAAAGTAAAGGAAAGAAGGATGGAATACAATACAATACAAATACAAAATGGTTTATTAGTCACTCCCAACTTGGGATTTTCAGAACTAATTTACAATAAAATAAACTAATGTACAAACTAATTTACAATGTGCTAACTCTTAAAACTATTTTACTATTTTTACAAAATACGTTCATAAAAACAATTAAGTACATTAATAAGGGTCCAATCGTTCATTTAGATTTTAAATAGTCTTTTACTAGCTTTTTAAAAGTAGGTAATGAAGTGGCTTTCTTAATTAAATCTGAAAGATTGTTCCAAGTTTTTGCCGCATGGTAGAAGAATGAACGTTGTGCCATAGATGTTCTACATTTAATTAAATTAATGTCATCTGACTGTCTAGTTACCCGGGAATGAATGTCAGAACGCTTCACTAGCTTATTATGTAAGTAGGGCGGAGCAAGACCATTAAGGCATTTAAACATCATGACTTGGTCGCGGTAAGTTAACATGTCAGTGACTAAAATCCAGCCGAGTTCTCCCAAAGCTGGTGAAATGTGATCAAATTTTCTGGTGCAGGTTAGAATACGTGCTGCAAAGTTCTGGATGAGCTGTAGTTTATAAATATTCTGTTTTGTAGTGCCAGACCATACGCAAGAACAATAGAAAAGTTTACTAAAAACTAATGAATTTAAAATCATTTCTAGAGTTATCTTGTCAAAAAGATGGCTAACTCTTTTTATCTGGCAAAGCACAGATAGTAGCGAAGACGTCATGGAAGTAATGTGGTCGTTAAAGCTCATAGTAGAGTCTAAAATGATCCCCAGGTCCTTACAAGAAGACACAGGTGAAAGAACCTTCCCTAAGAAGGATACGCCGAAATTGGAGATTTTGCTTAAGTACTGTCTTACTCCAAAAACCATAAACTTAGTCTTGTCCGGATTAATTAAAAGTTTATTATGGCTACACCATCCGGCGACTTCGTGAAGATCATCGGAAATCTGTGCAAGGCCGTCATCGAGATTTTGCGGTGTAAAGGATATATATAATTTCGTATCATCGACGTAAGATTCCACATTGCAGTTGGAAACAGAATTCGGTAGATCATTCATGTACACAGTGAAAAGCATGAAGGAAGCAAGGAAGGAAGGAAGGAATAAAGGAAGGAAAGAAAGAATGAATGAATGAGGGAATGAAGGAAGGAATGAATAAAGGAACGAACGAACGAACGAATGAACGAACGAACGAACGAATGAACGAACGAATAAAGGAATGAATGAAGGAAGGAAAAGTAAAGGAAAGAAGGAAAGAAAGAAAGAAGGAATGAATTAACAAAGGAATGAAGGAAGGAATGAATAAAGGAATGAATGAATGAATGAATGAATAAAGGAATGAAGGAAGGAATGAATAAAGGAATGAAGGAAAAGTAAAGGAAAGAGGGAAGGCATGAATGAATGAAAAGTAAAGGAAAGGGGAAAAAGGAAGCTAATGATGAAACAAGAATAATCTATGGTAGACTACTAAAATGTGCACATGCAGACACAATAAAGAACTACAAAATTGGAAACCGAGCTAGCATCAGAGTGGTCAGCAAACTGCACCGCAAGTTTGCCAACATTTTCAATGTCAAATTTCTGAGCAATTCGTGATCATCCCAAAATATTTTCAAATGTTTTCAAAATTGATAGTTAACTTATATTTTTAACACTTTTCATATGGAAATGTATTTTCTTACCATTGTGCCATGAATCTCTCTCCTTTTTCTAGATGTTTATATCTACCAAGTACAATTTGTTGTGTCCGAAGGTCTTCCATTTTCAGATGAATTACTCAATCCGAATTCGATGTTGCACCTTAAATCAAAACAAGATATTGAAAAAGCGGTTAGAAAAAATAATATGATACTTTTAAAAAAAAAACGAAACTTTTTAATTGATATAAAATATTTCATTAAAATTTACATTACTTTTATTACGTGTTCTTTCCAGGTGACCCAAGCTTTTTCTTCACAAAATTCCGGTGTCTATTTGGGAGTTCGTCTAATCAGTTTTAGCAGGTATGTCGTCAGATTAGTTTCATTTATTATCCGGATGATTGCTTTTCCGATAAGTGATGACTTTCTTTGTTGAAGGGGAACTTTGTTGAAGGTTTTATTTGGAAGAACTTTTAAAATGGTAAAGTAACTTCTTTTAAAGATTTTCACTTCTTCGCTTTCTTTGTGAGATATATCAGTTTGTTTGATATGCAAATATCTGGAATTTCGTCACACATGCATAATGAGTTATCAGAGAATGTTATATATCTTTGCGTTCATCAAATAAAAACACTAAAGTGTGAATAACACGTGTGCGTGTTTCTCGCACAACACCAAACTTCTCGATTTTAAAGGATTTCGTTCGAGAATGAAAGACATATACACATTTCTCCAATAAGTCATTATGCATGTTGACGAAATTCCAGACATTTGCATATCAAACAAACTGATATATCTCAAAAAGAAAGCAAAGAAACGAAAATCTTCGAAAGAAGTTACTTTATCATTTTAAAAGTTCTTCCAAACAAGACAATAAAACATTTTGAGGTTATGGGCACTTTAATAGTTTTAGGTAACCTTAATCTTTTCACCATTAGCAACAACTGAAAAAGGTTTTCATTTATCTTTTTCAGCTCAAATGTTGGAACCTTGTGTGTGTTAATGCTTTATATCGACCCGTCATCAAGTACTTCCTTCACAAACAGTCAACCAATTGCGGAGGTTTTCCGTAATTCACTTAATAAAACCTTAAACAACAATGTTGAAAAACTCTACCTCATGCATGATAAATATGTGATATCTAACGACTCATCCGTCGATCAACAAACACTTTCTTCTGTTGTCGGTAAGTGAACACCACGGAGCCGTTTTATATACCAATCTCGTTCCCACTTCCACTCTACGCTGGCGGCATTCGAGCAATCTGCGGGCACTTGTAATATACGATTGGTGCATGGTAACGGTCGGTTAATAAAGTGCTTAAAACATTTTTATAGTAGACATAGTTTGACGCTACTCGCTTTAAAACGTTTTTTGAACGTAACTTAAAAGTTACTGTCCATGACCCAACGTTTCGACACTTCAATCTAGTGTCTTCATCAGGGGTGATCGTAAAGTTACGATCGCTATTTTATATCCTCATAGAACGTAAAATTTGCTCAAAAACCTTTCTTGACGTTGGGTCATATGTTTGCAAAACCTAAGGATCGTATTGCGAAGGAACAGAGGAAAGACGCTATTTATTCCATTCCGTGCAATGACTGTGATCAGGAGTACATCGGTCAGACTAAACGTCAGTTTCGTACGTGTTTAAAAGAACACCAAAAGGCTGTTTTCTTTTCAAAAAAGGAAAATTCTGCTTTGAGCACGCGTGCGTAACCAACCATGAGATTGCGTGGGAAAATTCCAAAATTATTACCACTAATCCGCGGTACCATCAGAGACGTTGTCTGGAGGCTTGGCATATCAATAGCGAACACGCCCCCATTGAATCACGATGACGGTGGTTTATTACCAGAAGCTTATTTGCATCTTGTTAATAGATAACATCATCATCGGTTCTATGAGGGTATAAATAGGGATCCTACCTCTACAACGATCATTGGTAAAACACTTTTTAAAGCCAGAGTAGCGTCAAACTATGTCTGATTTATCACCTGGTTGCGTTGGAATATTATTTGTTTATTTTTATAGTAGCTAGTGCCTTGTAATATTCTAATACTTTCTTTTGAACACTGTACCCTATAAAGTTGACTATAATGAGTGCAGTTTACTCTCAACATGTCCTGAGGACCAAACATGTAAAAATTTTCCTGGAACTTATCGCTGTAATTGTAAAAGCCCTGGGAAAACACTAACAGATGGTCAGTGTTTGGGTAAGTACAGAGCGGTCAGAGATTTTCATCTCTCTATGTGTGTTTTGTTATTTGTTCTCAAATTTCTACAGGATATCTATAATTTAGGTGAACACAATTTCTTCTGTCCATTTTTTTAGACGTAAATACATTCCAAGGAAGCATTACAATTATAAGTATTGAATTCAATGAAATTTTTGCTGTTCAATCTATGGAACAATTAACTTTGTTCAAACAAATTGAAGATGAGGTATATATCGCTATGAACATAATACGAACATTCAATAAATCAATATATATATATATATATATAGTACAATATATACAGACACGTGTTTCGCTGTTCCACAGCTCATCAGTGTAGCTTGGTACAATCTGGATATGGGCATGAGAACTCATTATACACAAGCGATTGCCGGTGACAACCGCTTGTGGGACAATCAGCGGTCATGCGCACATCCAGAGAGCGTGAAGCGGTATAGGGCCAGAGTGCTCAAACTACCACAAGGGTAGTGGGCGTTGCATTATCGCTAAAGGACACCTACACCAACTTCATATATATATACATATATATATATATATACATATATACATATATATATATATATAGAGTGCTCAACAACACCGAAGTGAAGGAGCGTAATAGTACAATATCTACAGACACGTGTTTCTATATATATATATATATATATATTCTCACATTTGAAATTAATTACCTTCTTTATCAATACTTAGCTTCTCCGATACGCGTATCTCCACCGACGTCGAAATAAAACGGATTAGCTAAGTTGCAATCAGATTTTTACGACACGTGGCTTACAAAAACAACACTCTTGCAGGCTTGAATATTATTTTTTGGAACTCGCCGGACACAATTTTTGCAGGTAACAGAGAAAAATCGGCCGGACAAGACCACTTTTCTGCCGGACATTCTGTATGCAGCACACTACAGTTTTAGTTTTAGTAGATTTATCACTCATTTTTAGGTGAACGGAATACCCCAACAGGCTAGAAGCCCAAATTGATAATCCGAGAAGACCTGAAAGTCTCACCATTTGCTGGTATTATTGCAAAGGCAGCACTTTCTCCTCAATTATTTTTAAGACCCCGAGTGGTGGTCCGACACAGCTAGAGATTTAATTATTTAAACCTGTGTCTCCTAACTCGTAGACATGTGTGGTATGATACCAGTAGACCACAACAGCTGCTTTTGGTGCGCGGTCACAGCTGAGCTGTTCAGCTGAGCAGTATAGACCTCAGTAAAAGATTCAACTTTACAGTAAAGGAAAACTATTTGAAATGATGACTAAATAAACTCATCTGTGTTCTTTCGTACTCAACGTCCTGAAAAGGTGAAGTCGCGCTAGATGTTTCAACTTTTTTGCGAATTGTGATTGCTGCGAATCAGTATCAGATATATGAAACTATCAAAAACATTAGGAACAATCTCGTCATCGACAGAGGAATCTGCCGAGTGTAACCAAAAAAACAAGCCCATAATGTATCACACCCTTTAACAATACTATTTTGTTGCATTACAATTCCACAGAGCAATGTTTCCTATATTTTCTTATATGTACTCAATATTTTTCTTTGATAGATCAATAAAATTTACCAAAACTCGAACTTGAATGACAGTTTCATTGGTTCCCGTGTGCTAAGTGTCAGGTAAACAGAGATTTTCCTCGAACATTTTAACTAACATGTTTTCATCAGTTAATAATAAAATAATGATTTAGTGGCGTGGTGATAAACAGTTAAATATTGCCCCTTGGGAAATGCTGCTAAGTTGCGACAAAGAAATCAACAGCAATAACTCTTCACGAAGAGATGGAGAAAAGAAAAGAAAAACTGTTGCATTTTGAGTTCAAATATGAACTCAACAAGGAAGAAATTAAAAAGATTCCTTGTTTGGTTCCATTGTTGCCACATAAAAATAAATAAATCTGTCAATTTGAGCATCCTTTTTCTTGTACTTTCTGTATTTTTTCTAATAAACGCCGAACACAGCGCCGCGTTTATTAGAGGGAGGCGTTTATTAGAGGAGATACGGTACGTATAATCTCTCTTTCTTTTCTGTAGCGAAGGATCTATAGCTGTTTCGTATACATTACTGTTTGAGCCTGCAGCCCAAAGAGTTTCCATTGTGGCAGTTCAAAAAGTTGCTGAACAAATAATAAGTACTAATGGTTCTCGAACTTTCTTTGGACCATTTGAACTTAAAGGAAACAAGACAAGTGCTTTTAAATTGACAGGTAAGTCTCTCCATTGTAACGCGTAGTTTGTACGTTCGATAAATTACTGTAAGTGTGGTGTTTACATGAAGGAGAGCTAGCCCTCTTGGTAGGGCTGGCCCGAGTAAAAGGGATGGATTTCACCTCGCGTTTACATGGGAATATTCTAGCCGTTCCAAGGAGGGATATCCCTTCTAGGAGGGCTGACTTGTTTACCGAGTTGACAACATGAATTTTACCGAGTTACGTGAACACGCTGAATCCCATTTTCCCGCACAAGTTTTCAATTTAAAACCCACGTATGAACAAACAGAACTTGTGAAATAAAGAGTTGTCTAAAAATATACGGGCGAAGACCTACTTTGTCGCATGTATACGGAGCTTTGACTTACCAGCCCTCCTAGGAGGGCCAGCCCTCTTCCTCTTGAGTGCGTTTACATGGAAAATTTCCAGCCCTCGTAGGCGAGATCCCGGGTAGTCAATAGCGAGATCTCACCTAGAAGGGCTGGCCCTCCTCTCATATAAACGAAAACAAATTTTACAGATGGTTTTACGGAGAGGCGGGATCTCGGTAAAGACGGCTAAACACCCACTAAGAACGGTATCCTAATGGCGTCATCATTGAGATTTTTTGGTTTATATTTGTGTGGACAACTTTTTAGCCCTGGAATATAGGCCACTCGCATGAACTGGTAACTAGTCGTGCAGTGCCTTTTGGTGTAATTTCTTGTCAAAGATTATATATTGTTGTATCTGTACAATAAAATACCTTATACTCGTGAATGGTAAATAAGAAAGTTCTCCATTATGAATTCTTAGCTTCAGATCTTATATTTATTATTTGTTTTATATTTCTTGACATACACATCCCCATTTACCTCTTTAATACATTTAATTTCGAACGCACTTACATAACCTTTGATTACTCCTAGTTCATAAAATATAATAACAAAAAGACGGCACCTTAAAATTATCAAATTCAGTGCATGCACATGGTAAAATCCCAGATTAACAACCTACAGCCTGAAATTTGCCATTTAGACACCCATTTTTATAAGAACCAATTGAGCCTGAAATTTGGAAAAGGTTCTTATTTGTTAGGCATGTAATAGTTATGGAATGAGAAATAAGACTGAAGGCTTGGCAGTGATTTATACAGTTCCAGATAAATGTGTTTCAGGGTATTAAACTCCTAGACTGCAAAATTTACTTTAATGAAAGTGTTTCAGACTTTATATGAAACAGCACTTACATGTATACTTTCAACTTCTACTGGTATAATAAAATTGTCAACAAAACAAATGTCAGTGTTAAGCAGTACAGTACTGCATAGAAACTGATGTAAAATAATTTAAATTGTATTTAAAATTTCATGACATGCACCACTCTTTGAAAAAATAAGAACCTATTTAAGAACCTAAACAGGCTTATTTTGTCTTATGCATCAAATATGTAAGAACCTATTCACCCTGACCTGGAAAATAGTAGGTTCTTATACGCGGGATTTTACTGTAATCTGCAATTCAAATGAGATAATCTATGACGTAGCAAGTTGTACACAACATTGGAAAATCCTGTATATCTTAAAGATTATTGAAGGAAATCACTTGAAGCTTGTCTTTAATGTTTTGTTTCATGAGCTGTAGCAATTACAAAGTTTTGAGTGATTTCTTTTAATAATATTGGAAAGATATACATGATTTTTTAATGTTGTGTACAACTTGCTACGTCATAGATCAGCTCATTTAAATATCACATAAGTCTAAATATCTCAAGAACTGAGTGAAATATCTATCTATCTATATCTATCTATCTATCTATCTATATCTATCTATCTATATCTATCTATCTATATCTATCTATATCTATCTATATCTATCTATATCTATCTATATCTATCTATCTATCTATATCTATCTATCTATCTATATCTATCTATCTATATCTATCTATCTATATCTATCTATATCTATCTATATCTATCTATATCTATCTATATCTATCTATATCTATCTATCTATCTATATCTATCTATCTATCTATCTATATCTATCTATCTATCTATCTATATCTATCTATCTATATCTATCTATCTATCTATCTATCTATCTATCTATCTATCTATCTATATCTATCTATCTATCTATCTATCTATCTATCTATATCTATCTATATCTATCTATCTATCTATCTATCTATCTATCTATCTATCTATCTATCTATCTATCTATCTATATCTATCTATCTATCTATATCTATCTATCTATCTATCTATCTATCTATCTATCTATCTATCTATCTATCTATCTATCTATCTATCTATCTATCTATCTATCTATCTATCTATCTATCTATCTATCTATCTATCTATCCATCTATCTATCTATCTATCCATCTATCTATCTATCTATCCATCTATCTATCTATCCATCCATCTATCTATCCATCTATCTATCTATCTATGCCGACTGTCAGGTAGCCCTGGACGAGCTCGAAGTTGACATGTTATTCCTCATTGTTTTAAGAGCTTTTTCAAATAAGATAAATTTAATTTTCGATTCATATACTGAGTCGTTTGGGAAGCTTGATCAAATAATCGAAAGAGTGTTTCATCCTCGTTTTTTTTCATCTCGTTTTTTCAACCCACTTCAAGAGTAAAACCCTCTTTTTTCTCGTTGATGTATTATGTCAAGTATTTTCTAATAGAACTGATTTTAACACAGATTATGATGAATGTGATCCTCCAGACCTCAACGATGTGAACGTTTGTGGTTCAAATGCTACCTGTACTAATGCGGTAGGTGGTTACTCTTGCGCTTGTAACCAAGGTTTCACTGGAGATGCACCTAACTGTCAAGGTATACTACCAACAAAGATCAAGCCAGGAGAATTTGGTGAGTGTACCATTCCCCCAACCAATTACTCTAAAGTGTATCATCCTCAATTTTTAATATTTTCTTATTATCTTATTCAGTACTTAAAGAAGATGTCGATGTGGTGAAATATGTTTTGGTGGCAATACTGATCTATATTTCAGTGTGCTACCTCGTTGTTTTAATCATTATCATAATATCTGCATATATCATGTAAGTAACAACGTTTTCTCTTTGTATCAACTCAAAAAGTGGGCTTATATATATGGTGTAATGGTGGGTCTATATATGATAGTATGGTGGGTCTATATATGATAGTAAGGTGGGTATATATATGATAGTAAGGTGGGTCTATATATGATAGTATGGTGGGTATATATATGATAGTATGGTGGGTATATATATGATAGTATGGTGGGTCTATATATGATAGTATGGTGGGTATATATATGATAGTAAGGTGGGTCTATATATGATAGTATGGTGGGTATATATATGATAGTATGGTGGGTATATATATGATAGTATGGTGGGTCTATATATGATAGTATGGTGGGTATATATATGATAGTAAGGTGGGTCTATATATGATAGTAAGGTGGGTCTATATATGATAGTATGGTGGGTCTATATATGATAGTATGGTGGGTATATATATGATAGTATGGTGGGTCTATATATGATAGTATGGTGGGTCTATATATGATAGTATGGTGGGTATATATATGATAGTATGGTGGGTCTATATATGATAGTATGGTGGGTCTATATATGATAGTAAGGTGGGTCTATATATGATAGTATGGTGGGTCTATATATGATAGTATGGTGGGTATATATATGATAGTAAGGTGGGTCTATATATGATAGTAAGGTGGGTCTATATATGATAGTATGGTGGGTCTATATATGATAGTATGGTGGGTATATATATGATAGTAAGGTGGGTCTATATATGATAGTAAGGTGGGTCTATATATGATAGTATGGTGGGTCTATATATGATAGTATGGTGGGTCTATATATGATAGTATGGTGGGTCTATATATGATAGTATGGTGGGTCTATATATGATAGTATGGTGGGTCTATATATGATAGTAAGGTGGGTATATATATGATAGTATGGTGGGTATATATATGATAGTATGGTGGGTCTATATATGATAGTAAGGTGGGTATATATATGATAGTATGGTGGGTCTATATATGATAGTAAGGTGGGTATATATATGATAGTATGGTGGGTCTATATATGATAGTATGGTGGGTATATATATGATAGTATGGTGGGTCTATATATGATAGTAAGGTGGGTATATATATGATAGTAAGGTAGGTATATATATGATAGTATAGTGTTCACCTTTATTTTGGAAGGTGTATCGTTTCTAATCAAGCAATGTTATTTATTTGGTATTTAAGGATAACAACACCCAAACAAACACTGCCTATTGAAGCAATGAATATTGGGATTAAAAATATCACAACTCCTAGTTACAAACAACATGGTCCTGCAATGGAGATGTTTGATGAAGATACATTGTGAACTCCATGAGTAAACTAGTTTAATGTTGTTTTACTTTATAAAGCCGTAATGAAGTTATGCGACGTAAGCGTAATTTATTAAATATAACGAGACTTAGAACTTGAATGTGCCATAAACAAAGTATATTTAGCTTCTTATGGTAATCATGTAAGAGCTAGTTTATAATGTTTAATTGGGATCATCATTTGTAATGATATATAAGAGGTGTGCTGTGTAGAATATGTTAAAATACGAATACAAAAATGGTTAGTGTTGTTGTTGGGCGGCCGTAGCCTGAGGAGACCCGTTAGGGGTGGGCGCTACTTCTATCGCTGGAATCATAAGTGTTGATTTTACAGAGGGGGGGGGGCGGAGAAAAACCGATGGTCACTCATCCGAGTACTAACCAGCCCAACAGAGCTTAACCTCAGTGGTGTGGGGCAACGCGCCAACTGCACGTGCCAGGCACTTCGTCAGAAGGATTTTTTCAACGAATCCCTACTTAACCCTTCTTATCCACAGCTATCCCCACTTAACCCTTCTTATCCATATCTATCCCCACTTAACCCTTCTTATCCACAGCTATCCCTACTCGGACACTTTAGGACCGAAGTTTGCTCTCTGTTGCTTGGCGGTGTCCACTGTCTACAGATTTTCTATTAACAACTAATTATACCAGTATTTCGACCGTACTGTCCGTTAATTGTTTAAGGTGTCCACTGTATCAGTTTACTGTCGCTAAATTTTTCAAGACATCTTGATGAGGCTTTTTTTCATTATTCATTATTTTTTCACATATGATTTCTGGATTCTGTCAGAGGCTATCTGAGGTGCCGAATCATTCACATTGTGGTATCATTTCAAAGGTACAAACAAGGTGCGTTTTCTTGGGAAATTTCAACAGAAAACAACTTTATCAAACACTAGCATGAAAATCAGACAGATAAAAAAAACAATGCGGCTGGGTGACCGTAACTTGATACCTCAATACCATAGGCTTTAGAATTCACTAATGTTCCCTATGTGAGTAAATGTGATGTATAAATAATATTAATTATCATCAAATAATTTCCGAACGCAACCAGGTGATAAATCAGACATAGTTTGACGCTACTGTGGCTTTAAAAAGTTTTTTGAAAGTAGCTTTAAAAGTTACTGTTCATGACCCAACGTTTCGACACTCCAATCTAGTGTCTTCATATCAATAGCGTCCACGCCCCATTGAATCGCGATGACGGTGGTTTATTACCAGAAGCTTATTTGCATCTTGTTAATAGATAACGTCATCATCGGTTCTATGAAGGTATAAATAGGGATCCTAACTTTACAACGATCACCCCAGATGAAGACACTAGATTGGAGTGTTGGGTCATGGACAGTAACTTTTAAAGTTACGTTCAAAAAACTTTTTAAAGCCAGAGTAGCGTCAAACTATGTCTAATTAATTATCATCATTATTTGCAGCAGGTAAACAGAGTTCAAATTCTCTATGATTCGTTCATATAGTTTATTTCTACGAAATATAAGAAAATACAGATAAATTTTTGAAAAACCAAACTTTTTATAAAATATTTTTTTGTGATTGTCATTTTATATCTCAGTGATGGACTTCACCAGCTCTTCTATACTCTGATCAGCGGTTTCTGATTCACAAGAGCCAGCAGGGTAACCAAGGCAGGGTGGCCTTGCAGGTGGGTTTGAGGATTGAGAATTGAAAGGTTCTCCATATCACCTTCCACCGGCCTCGGCCTAGACTCCCTACCAGTCGTCTACGCGGTTGCTGTTTCGTAAACGGCCGTTAATATAATTTATGGCCGTTACTATCCTTCACCTCATTCTTGACTTTACGAAAATGTTCGAGAAACAGTTTGCACAATGCCGAATAACGATGTTCGAAGGATTTATGATGAAGGAAAATTAGAATATATACATTTTAAGACCAGGACCGGTTGCAAAAAAGCAACATCGAGACTTTCCGGCTGGAATTAAACGCGCGACCCTCTGACAACTGAGCTACGAGGCCGTTGCCGAGAGCCTAGTCAAGAGTTCTGTAGATATAACCCTAATACACATATACTAAAAAGGTATAAGTAATAAGGGTTAGATTTCAGTGTCTATTGGAAATTTTCGTAAGTCAAGCATCAGGTGAAGAATGACAACAACTGTTTACGAAACACAGTCAACCGTGTCTCCTACAGAGAGCCCAGCATAGATTACCCTCTGTTTCTTGTGGAGCCAATGAGAAGCCACTATAGAAGACAGTCATTATACTGAACTTCAAAAGTTCCAAAGTTAGTATTCCTTATGACAGTTTAGATGGTGAAGCTTCTTTAGTGATTAATATTCCTTTCTCGAACAGCATTGTGAGAAGATCAATCTAACCAAGAAGAACCAGAAAACCATCAAAGTAACGTAATAACAACCCTTCCCAAGACACCAGAGGGCAGAGACACTGCACGAGAAAAAATGAAACAGTAACCTACTGTCATAGTTAGGGTTAAGATGATAGTGATAAAGGTTTAAGGTGACGGTGAGCCAATCAACTTTTCCTCGACTGGCTTTTGTGAGTTTTATTTAGCAGGACAAACAGAAAGGGTTTTTTAAGTAGAAAGTTGAGTTTCTCAACAATAATATTCATTTCTGAACAAACATGCAGGACAAAATATCGCTTCGGAATATCGAGGAGGCACAATAAAATGTTTTAGACAAGTGACGAGTCTAGCGTATAGGATATATTATTTAGACTAAGAGAATATGTGAAATCCAGGAGCGAAACACACACTAAATTCCGTATTACACACTTCTATACTAGTTTAACCGGTTTAAAAAATCCAAAGTAAAATGTCGGATACGAACTGTCTATTTCGTTTGAATAGTAATAAATATCTCATTGAATGTTGTTACCGATAATACGGGTCGGGCATTTTACTGGTTTCTCGCATTTTTCCTCGCCCTTTCAGACTCGAAAAAATACATCCAAAACTCGTAAAATACCCGACCGTATTAGCGGTTAAACTATTCAATAAGATATATATACCTCAACTATAAATTGTCCAATCAGAGAGCTACATTTGTACCACGTGACCAGTCAATTTATTATAGAGTTGTGAAAGTTTGGGATAAGTCGAATATCCAACGCTCGAAATCAATTTCATATTAAAGCAAATCATATGTTATTAATGATTTATTCTTTACTCACTCTATGCGGGCATAATAATTTAATCGTTTAATGTTATTTCACTACGCATTTTGGCGCCAAACCACGTGTCGCGTCACCAACCTTGTTCAGCCCCCCTGGGTACGAGGTTGTGTCGCCACTAGAACACGTTTATTTACAGCAGAATAAGTGCGCTCGAGAGGCCTTGCTCCACGTTATGGTTAGATGAGATGCCTGCCTGTTGGTGTCGAGTGAAAGCGGCGAATTTAATATGTATATGGAGAAATCACTGACTGTTCTGGCCGTGTCTCAATAGCTCAAAGGTCAGAGTTCGATTCCCGGTAGGGGCAGTCACTTTTTCCATATATGTATATGACGCAAAATAATAAGTAATCCTAACAATCCTGTTCACGTCATCTTTGTGTCACTCATGACAACCACACTAGCAACCTCGTACCCAGGGTCTCATCTCCGCTCGCCGCCCGTCCCACTAGTAGCTTAGTAAAAACTAAGTATTGCTATAAATATGTTGAATTATTTAATATTTACTAACCTTATAGTCCATGTCATCTCCTGGTAGATCTTTTGCTTTCACGAAGTTTGGAAATATCTTTATGATCTGTTCGATAACAGGAGACGCCTAAAACGCATGAACACAACATGAAACACGATATTTCATACTCGCTTCACTTCTTGTCTCTTATACTATCATAAAAAAATACAAATGTTGTCTTACCTCTAATGTAAATTCAATAAATTGTGGCTGCATTTCGTGATATGTTCTTGAGTTCTCTAAGTTATGATGAACTATAGCAGCATCTTCATCACAAACAAGTCTAAAATAATATTTTAAAATATACCTTAGTACACGAACATATTTTCAAACAGTAAAGGACAAATGTTCTTGATTTGTATATTTTAAAGTGCCCCTATAACCTCAAAATGTTTTATTGTCTTGTTTGGAAGAACTTTTAAAATGATAAAGTAACTTCTTTTGAAGATTTTGGTTTCTTCGCTTTCTTTTTGAGATATATCAGTTTGTTTGATATGCAAATGTCCGGAATTACGTCACACATGCATAATGACGTATTGGAGAAATGTGTATATCTCTTCATTCTCGAACGAAATCCTTTAAAATCAAGAGGTTTGGTGTTGTGGGAGAAACACGCACACGTGTTATTCACACTTTAGTGTTTTTAATTGATGAACGCAAAGATATATAACATTCTCTGATAACTCATTATGCATGTTGACGAAATTGCAGATATTTGCATATCAAACAAACTGATATATCTCACAAAGAAAGCGAAGTGAAAATCTTCAAAAGAAGTTACTTTATCATTTTAAAAGTTCTTCCAAATAAGACAATAAAACATTTTGAGGTTAGGGGCACTTTAAGTAAATAATATTCTATTTTTGTTTGGAGACTTGGACGACCGAGTGGAGATCTTTACTACATTCGATAATTTTTCAGTAGCTATATTTAAACTGCCTATCTCACGTTTGGGGATTTTATATATCCGTAATATTTGGATCTTCCTGAGCAAAATCATAATATATATTGTCAGCCGAAAATTTCATCTTCATGGAGTTTTTCGCTGTCAAAGTTATCGGATGTGATGTCACAAGAGGCATTCCAAACCAGTTTTCTTTTGTTACTTGCCACAAAAATGCCTCTTGTGACATCACATCCGATAACTTTGACAGCAAAAAACTCCATGAAGATGAAATTTTCGGCTGACAAGATATATTATGATTTTGTTCAGGAAGACCAAATATTACGAATATGTAAAATACACAAACGTGAGATAGTCATGCACTGACTAACCTTATAGCTTCTTTTCTCACTAATCTAAATGCTGTGTTTTCATCAATGGTGACTGCATTGGTAACCTGGCCGTCCTGCCATCGAGCGCCACTACCATAAATACTGCATTTTTTCTCCTCTAAATAAAATACATTTCATCATAAACCTGAGAATGACGTTACGAACTGTAAAAGTAGCTTAGAGTTTGCACAATAACTGCCGCAACGCTGTGTCTTATTGTGGATACCTTTAGTTAGAACTGGTGGTAAGCTATCGTAGATATTTTTAATCCCCATCTAAAAACAGAGAGAAAAAAGACTATGAGGAACACAGTTGGATATCAAAGAAGCATCAATGATTCTGTTGTTAGTTCAGTTATCTCTTTTTACTAAATCTTCGTTAGCTTTGTGTTCTGAAATTCAGTTACAACTCAAAATGTCCGAGGAGAACATTACATGACTTTTCGTACTACCTGATCGACAGCACCGTCCACAGGAAGGTAGGACACTAATTTCATGAGAAGTCGTTCAACATGTCGAAGAAATTCAGATCTTTCTTTACTTGTCTAAATAAAAAGAAACTACTTATATACAGAGTAATCAAGCATGAAAATTTTTATCACCAGAGAAGACAGAGTCCACTATAGATGTCACTAACCGTGGGGGACACTAACCGTGGGGGACACTAACCGTGGGGGACACTATCCGTGGGGAACAGTATCCGCGGGGGACACTATCCGCGGGGGACAGTATCCGCGGGGGACACTATCCGTGGGGGACACTATCCGTGGGGACACTATCCGTGGGGACACTATCCGTGGAGGACACTATCCGTGGTGAACACTATCCGTGGTGAACACTAACCGTGGGGGACACTATCCGTGGGGAACACTAACCGTGGGGGACACTATCCGTGGGGGATACTATCCGAGGCAACACTATCCGTGGGGGAACACTATCTGGGGGGAACATTATCCGTGAAGGACAAGATATTCGAAATGGGCAAATCATTGTCTACTCACTGATTCAGAGTTTGCAACTCCCATGGAGTTGAGATAACGAAGTGGTAAACCACGTCGGAATTCTACATCTTCGTCGATGGCAATCTGTAAAGCCTTGGGGACAAGCTAGATAAGATAGAAACAATAGTTACCAGTGCTAGTACTCTTCAAGAATAAACAGCTCTGTAATTTCGACGATAAATAATTTTACCATACAAACAGGTTGCTTTACCTGTTCCATAAAATCTCCCCAAGATGTTTTCTGATATGTTGATAAAGTGATATGAAGTGAATGAGGTCCACCCATTGTGTCTGCCTAAATATAAATATCGAGAGTTGGTAAAAGTACACTCAGTTTCACACACTGTAGGGAAGGATTACTGTAACAAATTATATCCAGTCTTGATATCTGCATGAGCATACAGTGTTCGACCATGATTTATCTGACGGAGAGAGTTAGCCTTTGTTCAAGTCAAGGTTTCTGATTGTTTACCAATTATGTACGTGTTTTTTATAGACCAGTGTTTCCATATAATATCCTCTATTTTTATAAATATACAAGCCTGGAAATAATTATTTTCTCTGTACCTGTCAGAATGACCAGCACAAATGAATTTGTAACGGACATTCAAAAAATTGTACCTGTCACGGAACAACTTAGTGTAACATCTCAAAACGTAGCGTAACGTCTCTAAAGCTAGCGTAATGTCTCAAACTTAGCGTAACGTCTCCAGACTTAGCGTAACGTCTCATTATAACATAACACAATATCTCCAAACTTAGCGTACCGTCTCATAACTTACGTAACGTCTCCAAAGCTTAATGTCTCCAAATTTAGCGCAATATCTTCAAACTTAGCCTCAAGGCTTAGCGTAATGTCTCTCATTAAAATCAACACAAAATCTAAACCAGAATCCATTCAACACAAAAATGTTTAACTCTCACAAAAAGTTGAGTTAATCTTCGGACAAGATGAGCATCGGACAAAATGACAGACAGAATTAATATTGTAACTATCAAATCTCTAGAAATGGAAAATTTGTACTGGACAATGTCCGTGACGGGCAGCTGATATCCAGGCTTGTAAATATAGTGATCAATGAACTTCAAATGAAGTATTTATGAAACGTTAAAGTGTTTATAAAACGAAAATTAAGTTTGTCTTATTTAAATGAACTCCTAAAATTATTAGGAATGGTAATTTAGAGTTCTTTCATATCTCACGTCGTTCTCGAGATATTTAGACTTTTATGATATGCAAATGAAATAACCTATGACGTAAAGAGCTTTACATATTTTTAGAAAATCAAGAAATTAGAAATAGTAAATTAATTTGGCATGTAGTTTTCGATGTAATGTTAGGTTTCATGAAGTGTCGTTATGTGTCATAATTTCAAATATATACTTGATTTTCTAAAAATATGTAAAGCTCTTTACGTCATATATGTAAATGAGATGGTCTCTGACGTCAGGTGCAGGGTAGAGAATTTTCACTCATTAAAAAATGTCTTATATCTCAGTGATTGCTAAGTTTACAACGTTCATTATCATGAGGAGTTATTATACGCACATTTTCAAGTAAATTTGTGGAACAAACTTGAAGATGGAACTAATATTTTAATGAGTGAAAATTCTCTACCCTGCACCTGACGTCAGAGACCATCTCATTTACGTGTCAAACAAACTAAAATATTTCAAAAACGAAGTAAAATACGGAAAAGTTGTAAAAGGTGTTCCTCTATCATTTTACGAGTTCTTTCATATTAGACAAACTTAATTTTTGTTGCCAATGTTCTTTAACAAAGATATTTCACCTGATGAATAGTTCCTCTTGGGAAATACAGCAAGTCTCCTGGTTGTAAGACAACATCCAATATAGGATTCCCGATCTCTTCCTCATTCAAGTTACCTAAAATGCCGCGAAAATCATTTCGTTTATTTCAAAAACAAACAAAATTCGAGTTAGTAAAGATATGTTAGTTGTACAATCGTGGCAATACGTCGCCGACGTGCAAAAATTGCGTTACCCTCCAAGTCGTGTCGATTTTTGTGAGCAAAAATTACGTAAGTAGGGAAATTGTAAATTACAAAAAAGCAGCGCAGAGTCTTTTTCAGAGTTTTATTTTTGCCGATAGACAAAAAATTAAGATTTCAAATAATATAAAATTGACTGTACTATTGACTGTACTATATGTTTCTTTACAGTTTTTCGTCTATTGTGAAGTAATTTTTGCATGTCAGTAATCATAGAGCTCCAAAAAAAGTTGGTGTGAAGTTCTATGAACAACGTCATGTCTTGTATTTGATTATAGCTTTTTACTCATTACAAGACGCCGCTAGGCGTTAACTCGGGCTACGTTTGACTGGCAGCGTGGCATACATACATATCATTTTCGCTAAATTCCTCAGTTGTCAGAAGTTTCCGGTTAAAATTTGTTTAGCTAAACTGGGCCCAGTTTCGTTACGTAGACAACTACGACAGTAAAAGAAAAATTTCTTTTTACGAAACAAACGAATCAAAAATACTAAAAGATTTGACTGAATAGGACGTCGAACTTTTCGAGCGAACGACTTTCATCAGAGAATGAAATATAATTGTAAAGGAACATTAACTCTTTCCTGTCGGGCTGAAAAACATCCAAAATTGAACCACCTCTTTGTTCTATTGATATCTCTGGAAATAACCATAACTGTTACGAAAGCTATACATTTTCTGAAAGCCCAATAAACCGGCTTTTACTAGTGCTTTTAAATTTCCCGAACAAGACACATTATGTTAATATAAATTAGCAATAATTATCATAAATCAGGTTGAAAAACTTTCATTTTTCTAGAAAAGCCCATCTTGCACGCCCGCGTAGCATCATTAAAATTCAAAATGCCACCAATCGCAGCGTTTATTATGAAATCAAATCAAACTTGGCGTGTGACTGGGCGCTTGTCGAATTTCAATTTTTAATTTTCTAATTTCAATTTTTAATCTTGCGTTACCGTGTGCCGTATTTTTCGATTCACGATCTCATCAGTCTTGACTCTGCCATATAGGAAAGATTTAACTGACAGTTATTTCGGTTTTAATTCCACCCACGTTCGTTCCGCTATGTGACCCGTTTTAGCTTTGGTTCTAGCTAGCGGAAATATGAAGGGTCTTCATGGTAATTATATCTATATTTAATAATTGTTGTCTTCGCTTCGTGACTAAGGACTCTCACAGGAACTGAAAAGCTACAATAGTGAAACCACGACAGTTGGGAGAACACGAAATAAGAAAGAAACAACAGCCAAGTCATTCATACATTCCTTTAAATGGTGGTAATTTTGAGGAAATCTGCAATCAGAAACAGTGGCATGGCAATATTAAGAAGCTTTATAATCTGTGTTAGTTTTCTAACAGGAGTTACTCAAGTCAAGGCAGGACTAACTTGTTTCTCGTTCACACCATTCACTGTAAACTTCGAGACAACAAGAGTGGAGTCGACAACAACATCACTAACAACGAAGTCTTGTAAAGATAATGAACGATGCTCTAAACTCGAGATTACGGATACCTTGAATAAAACTCACAGAGCTCTCGACTGTCTAGATCAACACATCTGTAATAATCCCACTTCATGGTGTAAGAAGTTTGCAATATCGTTCTCATCTTGTCAAGTACAATGCTGTGACAGTAACCTTTGTGCGAGAGTTGATAACGGAAATATAACTTCAACAGCACCACCACCAGTCAACCCAACTATTCCCAAATCTACATGCTCCATTTTCGCACCTTTTAAAGTTAATTTTAAAACAAAACAAGTGATCAAAGAAGCAACAAAAGTAACCAAAAAGGTTTGTAAAATTGATGAAATGTGCGGAGGTGTGACTTTGGTAGACGCTGGCAATACAACACATCATGCATCAGATTGTGTCAGAAAAACGTTGTGTCAAAATCCAGACTTATTTTGTAAAACACTGACTGAGGGAAGCAATGGAACATTTCAGGATTGTTCACTCAAATGTTGTAACAAAAGTTTGTGTTTGGATGTAAACTTTCCGTCTCCAAAATGTTACCACTCTACACCATTCACACTTGATGGTGATACAGTAAAGCCAACAGTTAGTACAATGGTGCAAGTGAAACAATGTAAGAAAGATGAACTCTGTAGTCTTGGAAGATTTCAAGATCACAAGAACAACACCTACAGCTCTCTTGACTGTCTTCCAAAATCCATATGTGATAAACCTAGCATAATTTGTCAACGTTTCTCACAAAGTAATCTTGAATCAACTTTTGTTCAATGCAGTATTGAATGTTGTCAAGGTGATTTTTGCTTTCCAATGCCCAATATTCAACCAGGAAGCCAAACACTGTCTCAAACACCAACAACATCATCTCAAATATCAACAACACAACCGAGTTACACCACAACTAACTCTGAAAGACAAGTGAAAGCTAACAAAATACTGGCAATTATGATATCCATATATCTGTGGCTCATTGGCTGTCTTATATACTAACTTGTACAACCACTCAGAAGTAACCTAACACGGTTGGGGTGAGGTTGCGGTTAGGTAGTGCTGAGTTTCAGTTACGGTTGAACCGCTGATCATCTGGGCTTGAACTGCTGATTGTACACAGTTGGACCGCTGATTGTACCGCTGATCAATCGATAGTGACCTGTGGTCGATCAGTGGTTGACCCACTGATCGACCGTGGATTGACCATGGTCGATCAGTGGTTGACCCACTGATCGACCGTGGATTGACCATGGTTTTGTTAGGTTACTTCTGAGTAGTTATTCATGCAGTAGAGAATTGACAAAAACTGGAATGAAATACATGTACTTGTAATATGCTGTATATTAATGCACAGTAGAATATCTTACTACTGGAAAAACGTGGCAAGGTTTCTTCATCTTTCCGTGGATTGTAGAGTCTCCAGTGTTTCTTTCCTTCGAGTTGTAAAATAAATGCCTCAATGTCATCATAATGAGGAGCAAAGCCTTGAGTATTGGGAGGTGTAAGGTATCTAGAAAAGAGTGATTTAAAAATGTGTAAAATGAATGAATGGACAAATGATTAAATGGCTGAAAATATCAGGTTTATAAAATATTCCTGACACAGCACAGCCTAAAACTAATGACTGGTCCCTGACAATCACTTTGTTATTATAATTGTAATTCATGTATATTGATATTTAATATCTAGCAAAGCTAATAAATTAAAAAATGAGTATACAAACTGAAGAAGATGAGTGATTACTTGAAAATGGGATGACTTGTATTGAAGACATGAAAGAAATACTTACACATTAGCTCCTACAAAAGACCCAAAGTACCCTTGCAAGGTAGAATTTAGTTTCCACACAGATTGAGAAAATGATTGAGGATTTAGTAAACGCACTGAGCAACCATTCTAGACAAACAAAGAAAGAAATAATGAAAACCTTATTATGTGTCTGTTAGTTTATATTATTAAGAAAGACATCTCCAAATATGACACAGTGAATTTATACAGTACTAATAAATTATGAGATTTCCAGAAAAGAAAATGTCGCAATAATTCTGTTAGAGGACAACTCACTAAATCTTACTAACATCTCTGCAGGGGCAGATCAAGCATGGATGGGGCCCCTGGCATATTTGCGGTTGCTTTGCCCCGAGAAAAAAATCAGACAGATCGACGCTAGAAAAATCAGGGGAAATTAACCAACAATGTGTATAGTAATGTAATCTTTGGCATGTCCATTCATTGCGCTACTTGTATTAAAAGGTGGGGGCCATGGGCCCCACTACACGTGTCCCACAAGAAGCATGCAGAAAATGTGGGGTACCTAAATTAGGAACACAAGGCCCTAAATAAACACGAGGCACAAAAAAGCTGCAGGGCCCCCACAAAAGCGCATGTCCCCTGGCACATGCCTGCATCTCTGTTAGACCAACACACCTAAAATTATATCCCTATACAGTCTAACCATCTCCTACAATCCATGTAGCCACAGCTCTCCCATATTTGTAAAAGTCAACATATACAAACAAACACCTTTTCCCAAAGCATACAAACTTTTACCTGATAGTAATCCCAAACAACTGGTGCTAGGGCTCTTCCTGGTGGATTATGAGTCTCTCTTTCACCATTTTTATACGACGTTACATCAAGGTTAACAGAAAATCTCACATTATTCTAAAAAGTACCAAAGCAACTTCGACAATAATAACAAAACGTAAACTATTTTATGTTTAGAAAGAAATTTGTTACACATACCTCTCTTAAAATCCTGTCCAATTCATTTGTATTAAAAATACCATCATAATAGTTCTTGTTATCTCTCTTCACTAAAAGTGGCTTGCTTTCCCAAAGGTCACTACAAATATATAACAATTACATACAAATTTTCCTTATTGGCAGTGTTCACCAGTAACAAAGTAAATTTACTTCGTTACTTTACTTAAGTAAAAAAAATCAGTATTTACTTGTAACGAAGTATATTTTTCAACAAATACTTTTACTTGTAACAAAGTAAAATTTTTGTTAAATATTTACTTTTTAACTTCGTTACTTTTTGTTTTATCGGCAAAGTAAAAAAAGAAATTCGGAAAGCGGAGTCGCGAAATACTCGGTTCACTATATCCATCCACTGGAGATCTAGAGCGGAGAAATTGCGTGAAGTTGGTTTTGCATGTGCACGTGATTGGCAACTGTTGAGTTGGCACCTCCAAACAACACCTAGATTAAAGTTAGTGGTTCGAGAATATATAGTTTGTTTCAGAAGTACTTTTCTGGAATATTTTTTGCCATACTTTTACTTAAGTAAGATTTTCCAGCCATACTTTTACTTTTACTTAAGTAAGATTTTCAGGCCATACTTTTACTTTTACTTAAGTAAGATTTTCAGGCCATACTTTTACTTTTACTTAAGTAAGATTTTCAGGCCATACTTTTACTTAAGTAAGATTTTCAGGCCATACTTTTACTTTTACTTAAGTAAGATTTTCAGGCCATACTTTTACTTTTACTTAAGTAAGATTTTCAGGCCATACTTTTACTTAAGTAAGATTTTCAGGCCATACTTTTACTTTTACTTAAGTAAGATTTTCAGGCCATACTTTTACTTTTACTTAAGTAAGATTTTCAGGCCATACTTTTACTTTTACTTAAGTATAAAATGAGGAGTTACTAATATCAGTACTTTGCTGAACACTGCTTATTGGTCTCCAACCATTTCTTATAGTACAAGTTGGGAGAAGTTGTTTTAAAAACAGTTTATCTTTGGTGATCATTTCCTTTATTCTCATTACCTCTATGCTTGGTTAAACATCAATATTATTAGGAGAAGTTACATACTGATCACCACCCCTGGGGCATATTACAGCACAATGTATAGTTCTACAAGTACTGTATCATGAATAAGTTTATGTTAGAATCCTCAAATAAAGTCCTAAAACATCTATGTTTACACAATATAATTGATGTTTACTAAATGTCTCTTGAAAATACTAATACATGACTATTACATGATTCTGTAATGTTTCAACTTGTCTGGCAATGATTTTGTGTGACTACTCAAGTGCAGCCATAGTTTGTAATGTTTGTGTAAGGACTTAGTGATTTTAGTCTGTTTCTTAATACTTATTATTTAGTAAGCAATTATCCCATGGTGCACAGTTATTAAAAAATGTGCTTTACCTTTTACTTAGCCTGCACAGCAGATGGTCGCGTTGGGAGAGGGACTTAAAATTGGGCCAGCTTAACCCAAAAGGCCAAAAACCTGCAAGGCAGACCTGACCGCTCGAAAGTCCCAACGAAAGTCCCGGCCCCAAGAACAACCCCTCCCTCCGTAACTGTGCTCAGTGCAACCGTCTGCTGTGCAGGTTACCTTTCACTTTAGTGTCTCGCTCCCTTACTTTCTCTGTATATTTTTGTAGTGTTTGTATTTACTGTATTTCATTATGGTTTTACTACACTATACCCTATAGTTAGTTGTTCATAGTTTTTGTATTGATGTGGTATCATATTATTATAATACCTGAAAAACTTCTCTGTTTTAACAGGGCCAATAAGCCATTCAAACGTTTTCCTGGGGAGATTATCAATGTTTTTGTTAAAAACTGCTTCATCCTTCTTTGGAGCTGCTAGTGAGTCACTTTCATTATTGGCAGAGAAACTTTTATCAACTTCTGAAGAACTCTTGATCATTGTTGATCTTCTAGCTCTCTTACAAACCTCCTTATCTGAATCAGTTTCATCAATACTTTCATGTACTTCTTGTGTCTTTTTGGGTTTTTTTCTCTTTTTATTTAAACCAATATTTCCAATACTATGTCTTAATCTTGAGGCCCTTGAAAAGTGTTTAGTTCCTGGGCCTTTCTCTTCTTCGTTTGACTCACTGGTAGTTTCTAGCAACGAGTCTTTCTTCCTAGTCTTTTCCAATGTTGAGGAACGCAAAGAACTATTTCGTTTCTCATTTGGTTCAAGTTTGACATCCATTTCTAAGGCTGAATTTTCATTTAAATGTTCGTGTTGCTTCGCTGTCTTTTGCTTCTTGTATACACTGAACGCTGACTTACGTTTAGTCGCCATAATGACAAACAAACTCTTTATTCACTAAGATAATTTCTTGTGAAAACTTTTCAATTTTCTTTCTTGTCACAAATTTACGTTTGCCGCCACATTACGAAGATGCACGGCAGTTTCCGATCATAGATCGAGCTGTGTTCCAGTCCATTACGCGCTCCGTATCATTGAACTGTAACTTTCTAAATTTTTATTACAGACTAAATTGAATATCATGGCTGGAAAGAGCGTATTTAAGTTGGTAAAGACGCGGAGTTTGATGAGATTCGGATGAACAAAGTGGGAGATACGAGCGATGAAATTCTGTGTCCTCCAAGTCAAAAACCCATATACAAATCCCTACATGCAGTCGACACAAACTTTCATTGCTCGTATCTCCCGCTTTGTTCATCCAATTCTCATCAAACTCTGCGTCTTTACTGACTTAAATACGCTCTTTCTAGCCATGATATTCAATTTAGTTGTGATGTTTTGTGCACAAAATTACGTATGCGCAACAAAATCCAAATTCAACATCTCTTATTGGAATTTGGACCTAAAAGATTGTTGGACTTTGATTACCATACTCTGAAAAATCACCATTGTAATGCATTGAAAGAATTCTGCAATCTGTTTTAATTTTGATAAAGTTTCTAATACAACATATTACATAGCAATGGGATTTAAATGTATTTTATTAAGCATTAATAAAAGAAGTTAACAATAAGCGGTGTCAGTTCTCGTTCGGTCGGGGGCCTTCAGTGCCGGGGCCCCCGGAATGTTTACCCCACTTACAGAGTTATATAAAGGGCTAGCTTAATCATGTTCGGCTTGTGTCTCGTTTGCTCTCCCTCCCTGTCTTGGGGTCTTCTTCACCCCACCCTCTGTCCCTGGGGCGCCTAGTTTGCGTTAATTGTTCTTTTTCAGCACTGTTCTTATGAGTTGTCTAGGCCAGCAGGGCTGTTCCTGGTTTGTTTGTTTGTTTGTCACACCCAGTCCTTCCCAGTGGCGGAAGGTTCTTTCTCCGTCACCGAATCCGTAAGTACCTATGTATTCTTGTAGTTTAATTTTAATTTTTCCCCGTCTAGACGGGTGACTTGTAGATATGGGGATGGAGCAGGTACCGTTGGTCGGGGGGATCAGCAGGTCCCTTGTTATTGTCGCATCATTGCTTGTCGCAGCCGGCATATTAGCTACTGACTCCATCCCTACGGTCTGCGCTCTGCCATCGTAGGTAGTGGGCGTATTATCATGTTGGGTCATGTAACAAGTTGAGAACCGTGTAGATCGTTAAATTATATATTAAAATAGAATAAGTTGTACAACGGGTAGTCAATTGAATAAGTTAACTCTTGCTACTTATTGCAGATAGTGCTAATTGTGTTAATTCTTTCAAAATAGTTTGCAAAGCCTTTGAGTCACCATTATTGTCCACGAAGACATCAGCAGCCTCATTATCAAGATCACATTCTGACTCAGCATCGTCAATACCAGCAACAAAACACCAACCACGACATTTTCGTATCTCATCGGTCGCTTCAACTCGAACATTAATGGTGTTGAATCTTTCGCGAAAATATTTAATATCTGTCTTTCGTCGAGCGTCTGAGATAATCCATACAGGTTTAACTGCATCTTTTGTGGCTAAATAACAAAATAATTCTGGGTCTTGCTTTCTCTTTGATTCACCCCAAGTAATCATAGAACCACGATATGTTTCTTTGTAGATTGATGAGTCAAGCAATCTTTCAAAATCCAAGCCATGTTCTAGGGCATATTGTTTCTTTAAGGGCCCAGATAGCCTCATTACTTCACACTTCTCCTCTCCAAGTAACTTTGTAAGTTCTGCAACCACATAATCTTTACCGGACTTTCTTTTACCGCTAAATACTAAAACAACTGGTACAATAGTCGCCATATTTTTAATCCTGCGTCAGCAGTTTTTCATTCAACATTTTATATACCTTGAACTGACAATATATTGCAATTAATTCTTAATATTTATTATTTTATTTATGTTTTCTGTTAACAATAGGATATTCAAAGTTTATATCTATAGATAATTGTACACGAAAACCCGTTTTAAAACAATTTAAATTTTGTGAACTTGATTGTGATTTTGAGGGATGTTAAATAGTTAATATGAACCACAGCCCTTTCATTTTCAATATGGCTAGCAAAGCAGAAATATTGTCTCAATTTATTGTCCCAAACAATGTTCCATTTAATTTCCTTGACTGTAAGAAAGCATTAAGTGGTTTAACAACAAAAGAAAAACTCTACGCTCATTATCTCTCCCAAGCATGTTGGCAAGGGGCACTTATTTGTTTAATACAAACATCACCAGAATCGCCTGGAATTTTCCTTTTTTTCCAAAAACTATTTGCTGCTCAGACCGTGAAAAGTTTTTGTGACTCGGCTTCAATAGGTGAGAATGCGTTGACAGATGATGAAATAAAGGTATGCTAGAAACATTGGCAATTATACATGAAGTAGAAAATATCATAGCGCATGTACTACTTCAGTGAAATCAAGTCATGTTGTATATAAATCTAATATCATATTATTATTATATAATTAGTCAAATATATGCATATGAAAACTTGACTGCCCCAACCGGGAATCGAACCCGAGGTCTCCAAATCAACACATCGGCGCTCTAACCACTGAGCTATTGAGACACGGTCAAAACAGTCAAATATCATATACATATTTGTACATCGCCCGTACTCTCAAATCTCTACGGGAAGACATCTCATCTTCGATGAAGTAGAGCTAAGCATCACCGGCTCTTGTATACAGGAGCTTTTTTAAGATTAAATTCTGAAAACCAAAAATTCTTATAATTTTGCCTTTTTTCTAGAGTTTGATTGTTTACGTAGCTAGTTTCTATGGTAACCTTGGAAACTATAAATCATTTGGCGACACAAAGTTTATTCCCGGATTATCGAAGGTGCGTATGATTTTAAAATATTTTAAAATATTGTATGTAGCCAAAGTTTATAATAACATCAATATTTAGTTTATATAGGGTGATTGTAGCCTGAGAAGATCAGACTCCCTCTCAGGTGCAGGCTTCCCCCCACCCGTGGGCTTCCCCCACCTTCTCAGGCTAGGTGATTGTTAGTTTAGTTTAATTTATTAGATTTATCACTCTTTATAGGTGAAAGGAATACCCCAACAGGCTAGAAGCCGAATTGATAGGGCCCACGATTTAAGGTCGTTATCCGAGAAGACCCAAATGTCTTACCATTTGCTGGTATTATTGCAAAGGCAGCACTTTCTCCTCAATTATTTTTAAGACCTGAGTAAAGGTCCCACCCAGGATTTGAACCTGTGTCTCCCAGCTCAAAGACATACAATAGTATACCACTAGAGCACAACAATTGTAACAGCTTGTGGAAATTGCCATGGGCCCTTGGGGAAAATCATGAAAAAATTCATATTCTTGGGCTCAAATTAAAATTTCAATGAAATTTTCAATGAAATTTTATTTTTAGGAAAAGGTGAAATTTGCAATAAATTGCAGTGTAGCTTATAAAGAAGACCCTGATACCGTGGACCAGTTTTGGTCAGCCATCAGTAATGATCTATATGATCTGAGCAACAGGAAGAAGCAACTTGGACTAGAAGATCAGGTGAAGGAAACGTCATGAATAAATTGTCTTTACATTATAGTGTTTGATTACTGTAACTAACATATTTACTAAATTACCATGATTACAATCCAGTTTATTTTCACTTTCAGGGTCTATCAACTTACTATTCATCTAATTGTACCAGAGACGATGTTATATTAGTTCAAGAATTTATGAAAGAAAAGGTGGGACTCTTCAACATTCAAAATCTGTCCTCTAATTAGTTAACACGTTAAGCCCTGTATCATTCATACTCCTTATTGCTCCACCATAGTTGGTAGATGTTTTGAAAACAAGTCAGTTTATCTTTGGTGAATCATGATTACCTTTATGCTTTGTAACCAATGATATTATTAGGGTTACTCAGTCTCAGGGGTTCTGGCCACCCATAGGTGGGGTATAAAGGAATTAAGACATCACTATATAATAAACTATTATTACTTAGTTTTTTGTTTGTTTTTTGTAACATATTAAAATTTAGGAGATCAGTCCATACAATACTCGGCTATTTAAATCAGTGGATAAAAATGGAAAGATAGAATACCAGCTTCGATTAGCTTCAGTTGCTACCACAGGTATATGTCCTTTGATTATCATTGATGTGTATACACATGCAAAGGTTGTTACTAAGTTGTTGAAGAGATTTCAGTAATAATTATAAGACTGCCACCTTTTTTCAGCTGAACCAGTTCAAGGACCAAGCAGTCAACAAGACACTGTCGCCACCAACATTGGTCAACATGTCTTTAAGACAAATACTATCATCATTCAAAGAGGAGATTATTCGGGTATTTTAAAAAAAGTAGTGGAAAACTTAACTGAGGCAGAGGTAATATATTTCCTTTCTGAAATGCAAAAGTTAAATGATGGTACGTTTTGGACAAAAAATAGAAATATAAACTGGAGTGTTTTTTGTGTAATTTCAGAAATATTCTGCTAGTGCCACACAATCTGCAATGCTTAAAGAATATATCCATTGTTTTAATACTGGTTCTATTGATGCTCATAAAAATGGTTCTAGACACTGGATCAAAGACAAAGGACCTGTTATAGAGAGGTATTTGTCTATAAACAGTTGGGTGTTGGCAAATATTATTGCATAAATATACAAAATATACTTTCTCTTTACATATGTAGTTATATAGGTTTTATTGAAAGCTATCGGGATCCATTTGGTGTCAGAGGAGAATTTGAAGGTGAATATATATTATTATATGATAGACAATATACTACAAAAGGCAATCTGGGAATTTCTCAGTCTTAATTCAATGCCATAATTTTCTTGTCTTCCAGGTTTTGTGGCCATGGTTAACAAAGAAATGAGTGAAAAATTTGTCCAGCTTGTCAATGCCGCCATTGATCTTCTCCCACTGTTGCCGTGGCCAAAGGAATTTGAGAAAGATAAGTTTCTCAGGCCAGATTTCACATCACTTGATGTTTTAGGATTTGGTTCAAGTGGTGTCCCTGCTGGAATCAATATCCCGAATTGTAAGTCACTCATGACTGTCAACAATGTAATTTATTATAATACATTAATTAAGCGGCAAATTTAATATGTATATGGAGAAATCACTGACTGTTCTGACAGTGTCTCAATAGCTCAAAGGTTAGAGTGCCGAAACGTTGATTCGGTGACGAGGGTTCGATTCCCGGTTGGGCAGTCACTTTTTCCATATATATGTATTTGGCTACAGTATAATTAAATCCTCGCTAATATTAATTAATACATTAATTAGTCGGTAATTGAACAGTAAGCAAAAACCTTTTCATTTCAATGTAGATGATGATATCCGACAGACAGAAGGATTTAAAAATGTATCCCTAGGCAATGTTCTTGCTGCTCATAGCAGTACTGACAAAGTTACTTTTCTATCTGATGATGCTCAAGTAAGAAACTGCAATTATGCACTACATGTATATATTGGAAAATCAATTTCCAACTGCTCTATGCTTCGATGATTACAGGAATTATTTGCGAAGTTAAAAGCCCCATCTTTTGAAGTTCAAGTTGGATTGCATGAATTGCTTGGACATGGCAGTGGCAAACTGTTTCAAATGGTGAGAATCAAATTTTGAAAAGATTCATTTTGTCACCACTATAACTTTTAACTTTGTTTTGACAGAGTGAAGACGGTTCTTTTAACTTTGATAAGGAGACAATCAATCCAGAAACTGGCAAAGAGGTAGATTGAATTTTCACTCACTGAAAAAGTACTGCAGAATGCTCCAATTCAGCTTCTAATGGCCATGATCACGTTGACTTGCAATTTTGTTTAGATCAGCAGTTGGTACAAGCCAGGGGAAACATGGGATTTAATATTTAATGAAATAGCATCATCCTATGAAGAGTGTAGAGCTGAATGTGTTGGCTTGTATCTTTGTTTAAATAAAAAAGTGTTAAGGTAAACAACCATTAACCCACATACATGTCTAGCCATGTATTTAGACAGATGCACACAAATATTTTTTTACTTGTAGTATTTTCGGTCATGAAGGAGATGACGCAGAGAATATTATTTACATCAACTGGTTAAACATGGTTCGTGCAGGGTTAATGGGACTAGCGTTTTTCACACCAGAAAACAACAAATGGAGACAGGTAATGATGGTTGGATTAAACACGCTAAGATCTTAGGCTCAGAAAACTTATAGCTTGAAAAAATAAATGAAACATTTTTTTAGGCACACATGCAAGCAAGATATGTGATTTTACAAGTGTTGCTTGAAGCTGGAAATGATCTAGTAAAGATTAATGAAATAAAAAGAGCAGATGAGAAACCTGACATCTTAATAAACCTAGATAGGAGTAAAATTCAGACAGTTGGTGAAGATGCTATAAGAAATTTCCTTAAAAAACTTCAGGTACTGTTTAATTGACGCTACAAAACATTGTTTATTTCCGCGCGCAATTCAACTATAAAACATTGTTTATTTCCGCGCGCAATTCAACTATAAAACATTGTTTATTTCCGCGCGCAATTCAACTATAAAACATTGTTTATTTCCGCGCGCAATTCAACTATAAAACATTGTTTATTTCCGCGCGCAATTCAACTATAAAACATTGTTTATTTCCGCGCGCAATTCACTATAAAACATTGTTTATTTCCGCGCGCAATTCAACTATAAAACATTGTTTATTTCCGCGCGCAATTCACTATAAAACATTGTTTATTTCCGCGCGCAATTCAACTATAAAACATTGTTTATTTCCGCGCGCAATTCAACTATAAAACATTGTTTATTTCCGCGCGCAATTCAACTATAAAACATTGTTTATTTCCGCGCGCAATTCAACTATAAAACATTGTTTTATTTCCGCGCGCAATTCAACTATAAAACATTGTTTATTTCCGCGCGCAATTCAACTATAAAACATTGTTTATTTCCGCGCGCAATTCAACTATAAAACATTGTTTATTTCCGCGCGCAATTCAACTATAAAACATTGTTTATTTCCGCGCGCAATTCAACTATAAAACATTGTTTATTTCCGCGCGCAATTCAACTATAAAACATTGTTTATTTCTGCGCGCAATTCAACTATAAAATATTGTTTATTTCCGCGCGCAATTCACTATAAAACATTGTTTATTTCCGCGCGCAATTCAACTATAAAGTTTATTTCCGCGCGCAATTCAACTATAAAGTTTATTTCCGCGCGCAATTCAACTATAAAGTTTATTTCCGCGCGCAATTCAACTATAAAACATTGTTTATTTCCGCGTGCAATTCAACTATAAAACATTGTTTATTTCCGCGCGCAATTCAACTATAAAACATTGTTTATTTCCACACGCAATTCAACTATAAAGTTTATTTCCGCGCGCAATTCAACTATAAAACGTTGTTTATTTTCGCGCGCGATTCAGCCACAAAACATTGTTTATTTTCGCGCGCTATCGTTTTTATTCAGATTTATAAAGCCACTGCTGATTTTTACGAAGGCAAAAAGATGTACGATAGTTATTCTGATGTGAATGAGAAGTTTCTGAAATTGCGTAACATTGTTCTGGCAAGAAAACAGCCCAGACGGATGTTGGTACAAGCCAATACCACAGTCAATGGTAAGTACAAAATGTTTATTTGGAGTTCAGTTTGTCCTATCTATTAGAAAAGACGTATAAAAAAGCTTATATATGGAGAGGAAAAACCAAAGTTTTGAGTCAAACTGAAAAGCATCGCAATGTTCTCACTCCAATCCTCTTTATTTCAGGAGATGACGTAATACTGTCAGAGTATTGTGCCAGTGCTGACGGAATGATTACGTCACACATCAACAGATACCCTTCCCATGATCCTGTTCTGGAAAAACTTTGGAAAGAAGAAGCTTCGTATCATTGTTATAATTAATGTCTGAGAATATTTTATAAAGATCTTGTTCATATGATTTATCTGCGTCTTATTCAGTTGGGGTTAGCTAAAAATGGATGAACCAAAAGGACCTTCTATATCCAGTCGTTTTAGGGTTAGGTGAGCATCAGAGTTATTAAGACAGATCTAGAGATATATTTGGTAATGACAATGTTGAAACAGAACTTAAACACACCCCATATATACATCTATATTTTCATATACCATAAGGCGAGATACAGCAGACTTGATATTCACAACGTGAATAACCACCTTTATGACGTCACACAATCATGGGAAGTGGGTATTTTGTATGTCCAGTGTAAGTAAAAGCGTGTTTTGTTTTATCATCAAACCATTCATGTTTGCTCAAGATAGCCCACTCTGATTCCAACGTTGTTCCCATTTGTGTACTAAGACGGACACATTTGAATAACGTTGACTTAGCTACAATGTTCTTGCCACACAACAGGTTGTAGTAAGCCTTCATGTGGTAATATCTTGGCTTGAGAACCATAAACCTCTTACAACATCGCGAAAGATCTGATAAAATCTAAAGAAAATAGAAACTGTTTTAATAAATATGGTGCTGCTCGCGTTTTTGGACTCGGAAAACAACAATTGTGCAGGAGGAACTGAGAGATTATGAGCTACCGGAAATTGTCACCTTGGCTCTAGAATTTGTACTTGCGTGTAGTTCATGCTAAGAAACGTTACTGATTCCATTTTTATTACAATACAGAGGTTACTATGGTTAAACCTCATCTAAATCATCATGTCTATTTATACCCTTGCGTAAAATGATGTTAAAATAACAAACATAACAACTGTCTTACGTAAAGACTACAAGGTAATTCCCATGTACCTTTTGACATTCAAAGCGCAATATTGTATTGTCGTGATCATTCCTTAATTGTAAAAGTTTGTATTCAACAATCTTGACAAAGGCACGCGCCGCCATGATCACTTCAAATGTAGCAGGTTGCAATGCTAAAAATAGAAAAGTAAAGAGAAGTTTTAAATAATTACGATTATAATTTATATTTAATATAACAACTCTTCTCATTGGCTGTTGTGCGTGTTCCATTTCTTGATGGGAAATTTTCGGAAGTACACTTGGGAAGTTGTGGGAACACACGGGAAGTTGGGGAACACACGGGAAGTTGGGGAACACTTGGGAAGTTGGGGGAACACTTGGGAAGTTGGGGAACATTTGGGAAGTTGGGGAACACTTGGGAAGTTGGGGGAACACTTGGGAAGTTGAGGGAACACATGGGAAGTTGGGGGAACACTTGGAAAGTTGGGGGAACATTTGGGAAGTTGGTAGAATACTTGGGAAGTTGGGAGAGCACTAAAAAATTTAGAACGCTTTCAACTTTCCATAGCTCAAAGGTATATTGCTATTCAAAAATATTCCTAATATTTTTTACCTTTTGCAGTAGAAAAAATGTTCTCAGCTTCTTCCCAGTTCTCGCAACGTGCATACCTAAAGTAGAAATCCAAATTTTATTCAGCATTGTGATAATCCAAGCAGGAACACGTGTTGAAATATCACTTTATGTTTACCAAAGAGCTAACGAGGCATTGAGATAATATTTGACAATGAAATCCCACGTGAGGCAAGGATCCAACGCTGCCTTAACAGTAAACTGCAAACACTCATTCATGCTTTCTAGTTTATGCCCTTAAAAAAACAAGAAAAGAAGTGGAACTTTCTTAGGTATATGCTATAATATATATACTGATATACAAGTATTACTGATATATAGTGATTGCCTCATAGGCAGTTCATTCGCTCTCTATCTGAGTCTCGTTAGCTCAATGGTTAGAGCGTCTCACAGGCAATCAGAAGGTTACAGGTTCGATTCCTGTCCGGGACTCAGAAACATTTTCGAAGGGTATGAGCTTGACGATCGTCCATGTTATATTACATAATGAGATGGAGGTTTTACCAGTTTCAAGAATCAAATCAAAGCAGTTACAGTAGTAGATAGCACGGCCATGAGCGTCATCTTTCTCCCGAGCTGCGTAGTTTAACTCTTTTAAAACATCATGACAATCATCAATTCTATGAAAAAGTGAAAAATTCACGAAAACAAATACCCAAAGTAATTCGTTTCAAATAATGTTGACTGTACATCGTTTTAGAGACTTACTTTGACATCAGAATCAAGGACTGTGCCAGCGAAGGAATACCATTTATTTTCAACATATGGTCGTTCAATTTATTAGCAAGAGTTAAAGCTTTAAGGCCTGCAAAAAAAAGTTTAAAAAGATTACAGGAAACTGTAACTGGATAATTGGTGATATTACAACCTGGGTGGTGGAGTTTCCGCGGAATTATTTTTAAAATGTTGTCGTTTAATTGAAAAAGGAGACATTCACAAAAATCGATTTTCAGACTTAAAGGGATATGGCAATATAAATTAACTTTGTCTCATTTGAAAGAACTCGTAAAATGGTATAAGACCTTTTACAATTTTTCTGTATCTTTCTTGGTTTTTGAAATATTTCAGATAATTATGACAAAAGACAGTCTACAATCCGCCATCTTGTTGTAATATTTGACCTAATTAACTAGGAAATTGGTGACGTCACAAGCAGGGTAAACCTGATGAAACTACTCCATAGGTGACCGAATTTCCGCGGAAGGCTTTTTAAAATGTTGTGGGCCAATTTAAAATGAAAATAGTGCAACATAATCGAGTTTCTGGCTCATAATGTCGTAAGGTTGGCAAGATAAAAATTTCACTTTACACTACTTATGACGTCACATGCATATCGTAAATAATTCCAAGATGGCGGACAGCACGCTGACTTTCGTCAAATTATTTCGAAAACCAAAAAAGATAAGGAAAAATTGTAAAAGGTCTTGTTATACCATTTCACGAGTTCTTTCAAATGAGACAAAGTTAATTTATATTGCCATATCCCTTTATACCATTTCACGAGTTCTTTCAAATGAGACAAAGTTAATTTATATTGCCATATCCCTTTAAAGACATGAGGATAGCTAGATAAAAATGTGGCTTTATCTCGATTGTGACGTCACACGCATATGGAAAATACATCCAAGATGGCGGACAAGCGACTTTGAAATTGCAATTAATGTGTTTTACTTGAATAGTTTGGAACTAAATGTGACATCACTTTTCGCAACTTTTATTATTTGTTATCAACCATACCAGCATCTGCAGCCCAGCTCACGTGACCTCTTCCCAGGCGACAGGTACTTGAAACCGCGTAAAAATTACAAACAGTGATTAAGTCATCAGGAGTCAAATATCGAGCTTCTTGCTTGTATCTGTTGAGATAAAATATCGATGGGAGATCATTCTCTTAATCACAATACAGCAATTATAGTATAAACAGGGAATTTTTGTCAATAATTCCGATGTTGAAATATCTTCGGTTTACACAACTTGCCTCTCTGCGATCGCCTCGAATCTTACAGCGTGTTTCCCCCAAGATACTAATTCTGAACATTCAATCACAGATGTGTATGCTGTCAGTAACTAAAAGATAAAAGAGAGAAAAATATCAGAACTCCAATTAAATAATAGAATACATTTGCCCGGGTCTCTATAACGTGATCAATTCAAGACCCTAGTGACGTAATAAAAACACGAGAGAAGTGGAGGGAGAAGCACGAGCCGCCGAGGCAAGCACTTTCCCAACTTCTCGAGTGTTTTTATTACTTCACGAGGGTTTTGATCACGTTATAGAGACCTGGGTAAACGTATTCTATTATTTTTATAAAATAATTCAGGAACAATTGCTTATACTTTGAATAATAAGCCAGTTCGTAATGTCGACTGCGCATTAAAATGACGTGTTCTGCGTCGGGATAAAACTTATTTCAATTCATAACATCAGGCTGGAGAATTCAGTATAACGAATTTGCAAGTGTAAATAGAAATGCAAATGTCTATTGTGGTTTTAGCCTGATGTTATGAATTGGAATAAGTTTTATCCCGACGCAGAACACGTCATTTTGATGCGCACTCGACATTACGAACTGGCTTATTACAATATATAACGCTTTTGATTTTGATTTAATGCAAATTCTCATTAGTTACTGACGTGAATCCGGTCTCCGTAGCGTGATCGAGACCGACAAGCTGACCAATCACAGCGTGCGTAATTTTATAATATTTTATAATATTTTAGAGTAATTTTATAATATGTAATGGTATATACATGTTGCAAGCAACAAAAAAGTAGTATAGAAGTATTGTGTTACGTTAGGTAGTGTAGAAATACGAATGAAAACACTAAAAGGTTGGTGTACTGCCAAGATAGTGTGTAGGAGATACAAAGTTTCGAGCGGGTGTTGAAAAAGGGGTGTTGGTGGCACAGTTAGCGTGTCTTTCACCTCTGCAACCCGGGTTCGATTCCTGCTCAGTGCAGTTATCAGATTAAAGATTTCGCCTTGGCTGCAAGTGAGGAGAATGCTACAGTTTGACTCTACCAAACACTGCAGGTTTTCTCCGGGTACTCCGGTTTCCTCCTGTAATAACACTGGACCAATGAGTGTGACCCTTACTGGAGCTCTAGGGAGAACAGTTTAATGACTGATAGGGTTATCCAGTATAAATAAGTTAGTTTAGTTTAGTGAAGGCCTTTAGTCTATGAACAAAACGTAACTCTGTGACGAAGGGCCTTCACTCAAAACGTTAGACCTCTTACACACTATTTCAGTAGTACACCAATCTCACTGAGACATGGCCCCGACCTTGCTTACCTCGTGAAAATTGTCACCCATTCTTTCTGCAGTGTTTAATTCTTGTAAAGCAGCCATGAATGATTGTTTATACATTCCTTCAGCGTGATAGACATGGGAAATGTGAAAGAAACAACGAGCTTGTTCAAGTAAGCACGCATCGTAATCACTACATAAAAATGGTCATCAATAACAAACCATGTTCATTATTTGTGAGAATGATGTCAGTATTATATTAAAGGTACTGCGATGAAAATTGTGTGTTTTGAAAAATTAAACTTGCCACTTGAAATATACTATTTAAATGTCTACATTCAAAAATATTTAGGAAATTGAATGAAGTAATGTGGAGAAATTTTCATGAGACAAAAGACGAAAATGTCCTTCGCCATTATTAAGTTGTCTGCTTTTGTGACGTCATCCAATCAACCTTGTTGCATGTTGCATGCTAGCTGAATTTCCTTCGCTTTCTTGACCTTTGTACACTGCAAGACTTAACCGTATCTAGAAGTCTCCCTGTTGATTGGATGACGTCACAACTCGTACTCGACGCATTACTTTCCGAGTAGTAGCTGGCGACGAGCGCTCAATGGCAAACGTATAGAAAGAATTACAAAAATATAATACTACCAATTCGAATCTTTTGAGTATGTAAGTACCCGGCACTTAGGCATTAAAATTACAACTCTTTTCAAGTTTTCACGTATTTTCATCGCAGTAGCACTTTAAGGAATTTAAGATTATCTAGAATTAAAAACGCACATAAACACTCCACAGTTGATTATTTGGGCGTCCTCCATAAAGAAAACTAAAAATAGATACGCAATGCGTACAGCGTCTAACGTTTGGGATGGGGCGTAGTTAGAGAAAGACTGTGGAGTGTTTCTATGCATTTTAATGTTATCTAGGATTTCATGGAAATTAGTCTTAAAAGTACTGTATTACTTTCTCTGACGCAATCTTGGCCATATTTGACGCAATCGTTGTTGACCAAGTTCTCGGTATATTCTCAAAGACACCTCGAATGCCGTGGTGGGTTGTGAGATGCCAACTTCTTTCAGAGCTGCATGAAGATGCACTAACGCCGCATCAAGGCGATTCATGCCAAGCATCGCCTGATGTAAGAACAAAGGGAGCTTTGTTTAGACAAACGACAGACAGACAGACAGACAGACAGACACACACACACACAGACAGACAGACAGACACAGACAGACAGACACACAGACACAAACAAACAGACACACACTTGTAACTTAAACACAAGCAAACAGGTCGTGCAAAATATAAAGTTGTCCAGAAAATGCTGGTAAAGACAAACTTTGTCGCTTGTGTGGAGCTTTTATTTCCCAGCCCTCCTAGGAGGACCAGCCCTCTTCAGTGCGTTTATATGAAAAATGTCCAGCCCTCCTAGGCGAGATCTCGGGTTATCAATAGCGAGATCTCGCCAAACGCAAACAAATTTTTACAAGGAATAAAGCCGTGGGCAAACTAGGAAACATTGTTGCGGAAACATTGTTGAATTTCGATGTTTCCTCGAATGTTTCCCCGTTTGCAACAATGTTTTCTAGTTAGCCCACGGCTTTACGCTGAGACGCGGGATCTCGGCAAAGAGGACTAGCCTTACCAAGAGGGCTGGTAAACACCCCTTAATAGACTCCATTCCACTCTCACTCACCTGTCCCACAAGGCTTTCCACTCGCGCCCTTTCTTCCTTATTAGCAACAAAGTTATGTCCATCTTCTCGAAGCATTTCTTGTACTTGATCAAGATAAGACAGCGCTTGCATGTTATTGTACGTAGCCAGTGCTGCAGCACCAGACTCTGTTAAATATCTAGAAAAACAAAAGACAATGCAAGTTATATGATTTGAAATAATGTGTTTTAAAGGGTCACTATGATGAAAAATGGCCGCACTAAACGGGTCACATTTGAGATAACTACTTTTACGGGGACAGGACTAATCACATAGCTGAACACCACGTACAAACAAAACACGATATTGACTGGGACTCTGCTGAATGTATCGCCTTTAACACAAACTACAAACAGCGACTTACAGTAGAAAGTTGGTATACCAACTTGGAACATAAACTACTTAACAGATAACAACAATTACCAACACCATACAAAAGACTTCTTCGCACATACCAACGAACAATAGACATACCAACGAACAATAGACCTACCGACAAACAATACACCCACGCTTAACGCATGACGCAACACCGACTCCCATTGATTATGACACAAACTAATGATGAACAATATTGGCCCACGCGCATGACGCAAAACCCACTCACGCTAATTATGACACAAACAAACTATGACGTAATGAACCAGACGTATATATAGACAAACCTGACAAACACGCTTTACTTGACTCTGAAAATGACCGCCGCTGAGGCCGTCGAAACGTCAGGCACCAACAATAGTCTTTCTCAAGACTACAACAACCTGGACGATCAACTTCACACATCTAATTTGCTAACCTTAACATTTATTAGTTCACTTCAATATTTAGTGAGCATAGTTAAATAAAATTGTAATACCTGAAGGTTTTTAATTTGTTTCCAGCTGCTCGCCAATGAGTGACTAACTGAGGGAAGACTGAAGCAAGAACTTCAGCGCATTCACATTTTGCTAAATCAACTCCAGCAAGATCAGAATAAGCTGTGTCGCCAAAATCTACCATGTCATCTTCATGAGTGACTACAAAATGATAATAAAATAAGGAATAAGAATATAGAAATACAAATATAGGAATTCTTACGTTCTGAGTGACGGCCATTGGTCAGAGAGTGAAACTTCTATACGCAATAATTGGCTTATTGTACTTTGCGAAACGAAACGGTACTTTGGGAAATGGAACTTTACTGTGAGGTTTTTCCTGCGAGCCGGCTGTGTGAAAGCAGAATTTAATATGTCAAAGCAAATATTAAACAGTCCGTTGCCAAGCGTGGGAAACTTAACTGACAGATATTTACGATCGCAATTGGGGTTTGCATTTAAAAGATGCCTTTTTGTGTGATTAGCAAGTGTTTACACCAAGCCACGCTTTGGCTGGCTGCAAGGGACGACCCATTTTATTTTTGAGGAAAGAGTTAGGAAAATACTTTTAAAAATCTCACACAATAAACCAACAGACCAAAAACCAGCAATATATATTTTAATTTTGGTAAAAATATTTCCTGAAAATAATTTGTTATATATATATATTTTGACATATTAAATTCTGCTTTCACACAGCCGGCTCGCAGGAAAAGCCTCACAGGAAACTGCCGTTTCGCAAAGTACCATTTCGCAAAGTACCATTTCGCAAAGTACCATTGCGCAAAGTACCATTTAGCAAAGTACCATTTCGCAAAGTACCATTGCGCAAAGTACCATTTCGCAAAGTACCATTGCGCAAAGTACCATTGCGCAAAGTACCATTGCGCAAAGTACCATTTCGCAAAGTACCATTTCGCAAAGTACCATTTCGCAAAGTACCATTTCGCAAAGTGCCATTTCGCAAAGTACCATTTCGCAAAGTACCATTTCGCAAAGTACCATTTCGCAAAGTACCATTTCGCAAAGTACCATTTCGCAATAGTACCATTTCGCAAAGTACCATTTAGCAAAGTACCATTTAGCAAAGTGCCATTTAGCAAAGTGCCATTTCGCAAAGTGCCATTTGGCAAAGTACCATTGCGCAAAGTACCATTTCGCAAAGTACCATTTCGCAAAGTACCATTTCGCAAAGTACCATTTCGCAAAGTACCATTTCGCAAAGTACCATTTCGCAAAGTGCCATTTCGCAAAGTACCATTGCGCAAAGTACCATTGCGCAAAGTACCATTGCGCAAAATACCATTGCGCAAAGTACCATTTCGCAAAATACCATTTCGCAAAGTACCATTTAGCAAAGTACCATTTCGCAAAGTACCATTTGGCAAAGTACCATTTCGCAATAATACCATTTCGTTTCGCTTCGTAAAGTACAATAAGGCGCAATAATTTTATATAAATGTAAAAGTATAGTATATGCCTTTTTTATAAATTAATACTGTTTGTTGTACATATCATATGTCAAAAATACGTTATGACAACAAATCATAAAAGATATTCAATAACTGTCAACGTTTCATCATGTCATGCCTTTCGTTATTTCTGTCAGGTGTTTGGGTGTAGTAATTGACTGCATGGTAATTTCTAACCTAAGGTAATGTTTTCGTCAGACTTCTGTTGAGTACCACCACCAAGAAAATTAATAAAGGCTGTATCACGATGGACACCTGAATCCCCAGTGGCCATTTCTTGATCATCAATGGTTGAAGAAGAAATCAATACAGGACCAACACCTCCTAAAAACAGAAAAGATGAGAGAACTCCCGAAAACGACGAAAGAAGAATCAAAAACTATAATAAGTTCCTTATTAACTTTGCCTGCTCGGTCAGTAAAAGTATTTGACTTTTTTTGGCACATACCTCGCGACACCTTCGTCGGTCGGTCTGTACGAAAACCTCAAGCTAATACCCTCGAAACCTCGCAAGCGAGGCTAATAAATTCTCATTATTTCCAACTGAATTTTCACCAAGTTCTAATGTGCTTGTTACCTAAATGACGCTTCTTCGTTCTTCGTTCACGTTGCGTATTCTCATGCTCAGCCTTTAATTTAACATCCAATCTCATGACATCATCTCCTATGCTCGTAGTTCTTGCCTCGTGTATGGACTCATCCACAGTCCCACGTTCTTTGACGCGGCTCAAAAATGCTCCGGTTTCTTGAACTTTTTCTCGTATTAAACGACTTGAACGACGTTTTTGAGCGTCCGAACTAAAATGACCAGAGCTGCGACCAGAACCTGAAGAAAACATAATGCAATAGAAAAAATAACATAAAGGTTAAAGACAGACAGACAGACAGACAGACAGACAGACAGACAGACAGACAGACAGACCTAAAGTAGCCCGAGTTAACACCTAGCGGGCGCAGACAGACAGAAAGACAGACAGACAGAGACACAGACAGACAGACAGACAGACAGACAGACAGACAGACAGACAGACAGACAGACAGACAGACAGACGTAGACAGACAGACATAGAGACAGACAGACAGACAGACCGACCTAAAGTAACCCGAGTTAACACCTAGCGGGCGCAGACAAACAGACAGACAGACAGACAGACCTAAAGTAGCCCGAGTTAACACCTAGCGGGCGCAGACAGACAGACAGACAGACAGACAGACAGACAGACAGACCTAAAGTAGCCCGAGTTAACACCTAGCGGGCGCAGACAGACAGACAGACAGACAGACAGACATGTACATACAGACACATAAAGACAGACGCAGCACTGAATAAATATATATCTGTCTTACTTTTCATGGTAACCGACAGACAGACAGACAGACAGACAGACAGACAGACAGACAGACAGACAGACAGACAGACAGACAGACAGACGAACACATACACACACAGAAAGACGAACAGACAGACAGACGAACACACACAAGCGTATACACAGATGCATAAAGACAAACGCAGCAATAAATAAACATACAGTATATCTGTCTTACTCATCGTAGTTCGCCTTGTTCCAGTGTTCTCTTGTTCTTGCTGCTGCTGTTGTTGTTTTATAGATACAGGTAAGAAAGCTCCTCCTCCACATGACTGACATTTATGAGCTTGAGATTCAAGATGCATGGCTGTTCTTTGATGAAGACTTTCTCGTTGTTTCTTCAACCATAACGCATACGTTGTCTCTTGAACGCAATTATTGGAAAACTTCAAGTACAAGCAAGGCTTCTTCAATTTATTTTTGGTCAAAAACTTGGTTAAGTTAACCACCTTTACTCCTTCATTGACATAGCAACCACATGGTACCATATCAGATACAGAGGATACCACATGATGGTGATGGTGGTGATGATGATGTTGAGAGTGCGCATGCGTAGTATCAATAAACCCATGGTGATTATGAGCAATTTGATGGTGATGTGCCAGAGTAGCACACTCTAAGAAACGTTCTCGAAGTAGATGGTACAAAGCAATGTTAACTTGACACGCCAATGACTTTGGTACTATAGCTGTCACTAATTCACTAGGGAAGCAATCCCCTAAGATTGAAGAACACTTTAGAACGACTTTTTCAAGTGGAGGCATGCGATCAAATCTTGCCAGTACCATTTCACGGAGGGACTCAGGTACAGGTATACGGGATAAATCAACCCCCGGGGTTACAATGCACATGTTATGCATATCTGGTACCATAGCAGACGGTTTAGCGTAAATAAAATACTCCGGTGACATGAAGTATCTAGGGATTGGAGTCAGAATTCCCGTGGCATTTTCACGACAATCCGCTGACATTTCGTTCGCTGTGTTCGACAGCCCGCTTGGTTGGTCGTCATTTCCGGTAAATATCTCGTCTTCGATATCATCATCATCAAACAGCTTCGTGGAGATAGTACTTCCTTTGCGCTGTCTTTTGTATTCTTTGTTATCACAATCTACAGAAGATACACTCTTTCTTCGAAAAGTCGTGAAAGTTTTGACCAAATTCAAACTCTTCCTCCGGAATGAAAGCAATGGTTTGTTTGACGACGGTTCCGCGAATGACGCGCGCGACAACGCGGAACGCGCGCGCGAAAGGTAATCCTTTACTTCCGTCTCGCATGTCTCGCTTGGGCCCTGGGGAGATAACGAAGGTATAAACGGCCGGGAGACTGGGGCAGGAATACATTCGTGAAGGTTTGTCACGTGTTGACCCATAGTCAGTTCATTGTCCTCTTGAATAACAACTTCTTTATCTGATACGACCTTGATGTAGTTTGAAAATAAGAGATCTTTCACAAGTTGTTCACACCAGCTGGCCACGCCATGACTTTTCTCTCGTATTATCTTCTCTAGGTCACGTGGTATACACGTGGCATCCAAAAACTGACACGCCATATCGATCATCAAATTCGGTGACAAACCACCTAAACAACAAACGAAATTCGAGACTTGGTCTTTTTTTACAAGGCACTCTATAGTCATTTGAACATATGCAACTATGTTATAGTTTTATTAATCACGACCGTACACAACTTACTTTAAATCCTAGTCTTATACTTAAAGTTCCGTTATGTAAAACAAGTACATTCAAGGGCTCATACTTCAGTGTGTAAAACAGCTTTACCTACTTACTAGCTTCCTGACATTATCTAGTTTTAAGAGCTTTCTTCGTCGCACTTATTCGTCCTTACTTATTTTAGTTTTTGATGTAGACATGCCATGTACTTGGTCTCTTGTTCGTGACTGCCTTTGTCACAGATATTAATTAGTTTTTCTTATGTCATTGTTTTTTATGTATATTTGTATATAAAGGGCGTGACTCACATGGGCTACAAAGACCCGTTCGCACCTTTCCCGTTTGGTTTATATACTTGTATGTAGTTTTATTTAAAGTGCTCCTAACCTCAAAATTTTTTATTGTCTTATTTGGAAGAACTTTTAAAATGAAAATATCTGGAATTTCGTCACACAAGAATGTTATATATCTTTTCGTTCATGAAATAAAAACACTAAAATGTGAATAACACGTGTGTGCGTTTCTCCCACAACACCAAACTTCTTGATTTTAAAGGATTTCGTTCGAGAATGAAAGAGATATACACATTTCTCCAATAAGTCATTATGCATGTGTGACGAAATTCCAGACATTTGCATATCAAACAAACTGATATATCTCAAAAAGAAAGCAAAGAAACGAAAATCTTCAAAAGAAGTTACTTTATCATTTTAAATGTTCTTCCAAACAAGACAATAAAATATTTTGAGGTTATGGGCACTTTAATTTACCCAACAAAGTTATTACATAATATATGAAAAAATTGTGTGGCAAACATTAGAATGAAGAAACTCTGTTTTCTAGTATAAAGGTCGAACACTTATCCAGCATGAATTCTAACCGGAGTCTGGCGATGAATTCGAAAACCCCAAATACAAAACTTGCTCTTACAATACCTAATGTTATCTTTATTGTATTATCGTGCGCCACCAAACGTTTCGCCGAGTCCGCTAAATTTGTCAGTTGGTTCAGCGGTTTCATCGTCATAACGAGGACACCATGGGAATCTCGCACGAGGTCTTCAAGAAAATTCCACGATTGCCAGTCGATAAAATGCGCGTTTTCAACTGCAAAAATACACGGTTCTTTAAGGACAACCTACGGATGAAGACAAAGAAATACACTATAAAGTGACCTCCATCTTTGAATCTCCACACATCTTACATAAATACACACATCTCCATCTCTTAAAATTATCTCCATCCCTCCACCTCACGCCTTATAAAACTTGATGCACCACCCACCTCTCTACATCTTACATAAAATGATCGCCATCTCCTATACCTCGTCCCCGACCCCCCCTCGCGCCTTATAGAACTTGATACACCACCTACCTGATGAACAATTTCAAACAGCAACAAATGTTGATATTCCGACACAGTATCATCATCCATGTGAATTAATTTACTATGACCTGGAATCTGAAAAACAAAAGAAAGTCTTTATCGAAAGAGAGAAAACTGCCAGCAAGCTGTAAAAATATTGTTATTTACTGCGACAAGATTGAACAGAGCTTACGAAGAACATTCAACATATTTTTCACGTAAGAAACAAGTTGATAAAGTTAGCTTACACAACCGTTACAGATCTGTTGACATATGACAAAACATGACATAATATGTAATAAAACGTGTTGTGCTGCGTAGGCAGTGAGAAATACAAACCAAATATCTAAAAAGGTTGGTGTACTGCCTAAATAACGTGTAAGTTGTCCAACGCTTCGAGCGAAGGGCTTCGTGAGAGAGAGAGTGAAATGGCCTTCGCTCGAAACGTTAGACATCTTACACGTTATTTAGGCAGTACACCAACCTTTTTAGATATTTGATTAGAATATGGCAGGACAGGACATGACAGGGTATGACAGAACATGGCAGGACATGGCAGGGTATGATGACATGACGGGATATGATATATGATATGACAGGACATGACATGACAGGACACGACACGACATGACATGACATTGTGATGACATGGCTAGATGGTACACTCGCAGTTGAGGTGACCGTGAGCTACTAGATCTGAGTCGTCTTCTGGACGATCCTTTTATTAGTATTAAGGGTAGTATTAGAAAACCATTAGGCGGAGCGTTAGAAAACCCATTAGGCGGGGGGTTAGGATCTAAGTTGTTTTGGGGTTAGCAATTCCATGATGTATTTCATCATACAGGCATGTCCGATCGTAATAATCTCTCATTTCGTCCAACCTCTCGCGGATACTAAAAAAGATCGTCCAGAAGACGACTCAGTCCTGACGAATCGTGACACGAGGGGTGTTTAATGGGACATGACATCATGCACATTCCACCAAACGAAGCGCGCCTTACATGTGTTCCAAGTAAGTCATTCAATAAACATAGTTCTTCTTTAAGATCTTCATCTTTAACATATTCTTGAATCTTCATTTCTCGTTCACTTATTGAACTACAACTTTCCAGTTGTAACAAAGTTGTAATCAAGTTTTGAACAACATAATATGGCGTTTGAGCATGCGCCATGTCTGCTTCCACGAAATCCATCCTGCGTGGCAAGAATAATGACATCATTATATATTTACACATTTTAAAATAGAAACTCTAATTAAAAAAATTACTAATTAATTAATTAATTAATAATTAATTACTACATTAATTACTAAATTAATTCATTAATTAACAATTCATTAGTAATTAATTAATTTCTAAATTAACAAATAATTCATTAATTAATTTATCAATAAATAAATAATTAATTTAAAACTCTAATTTGCGTTTTTTTATTGATATATTTGAAGTAAGATGAGTCTCTGATGAGAATACAGTTGATCTATTCTACATCAACAGAGAGATAAGTGAACTAGAGAGATGAGTGAACTAGAGAGATGAGTGAACTAGAGAGATGAGTGAACTAGAGAGATGAGTGAACTAGAGAGATGAGTGAACTAGAGAGATGAGTGAACTAGAGAGATGAGTGAACTACAGAGATGAGTGAACTAGAGAGATGAGTGAACTAGAGAGATGAGTGAACTAGAGAGATGAGTGAACTAGAGAGATGAGTGAACTAGAGAGATGAGTGAACTAGAGAGATGAGTGAACTAGAGAGATGAGTGAACTAGAGAGATGAGTGAACTAGAGAGATGAGTGAACTAGAGAGATGAGTGAACTAGAGAGATGAGTGAACTAGAGAGATGAGTGAACTACAGAGATGAGTGAACTACAGAGATGAGTGAACTAGAGAGATGAGTGAACTAGAGAGATGAGTGAACTAGAGAGATGAGTGAACTAGAGAGATGAGTGAACTAGAGAGATGAGTGAACTAGAGAGATGAGTGAACTACAGAGATGAATGAACTACAGAGATGAGTGAACTGCAGAGATGAATGAACTACAGAGATGAGTGAACTAGAGAGATGAGTGAACTACAGAGATGAGTGAACTACTATACAGAGATGAGTGAACTACAGAGATGAGTGAACTACAGAGATGAGTGAACTACAGAGATGAATGAACTACAAAGGTTTCCCTCTCTGTATCTCTTTTCTAAGGATGTAAACACTGAAACTTTACAAGTTACGTAGTCATATAGGAAGTGGAAATATTACATATGGCAGTCCAATACCTAGGCAGCAAACAGGGTCATGTTTCGATACCTGAATTCTTCATTTTCAGCAATATCCATAAATTCTTCCAACATACGGGTCTTGCCAATACCAGCTTCACCAACAATCAACACACATTTTCCTTGACTATCTAGATGGCTATCTTCAGCTTTAATATCAGTTAAAATACGACGGAAAAACTCTTGTTCCTTCTCTCGCCCTACACAGATTAAAATGTTAGTTTTTAAAACATGTGCTGTTTAACTCCAGACAAAAAGAGAAATACCGCACCTAATATGGGATAGTCAAACTCGTCATCATCGTCCAGGACTCGGCTGAAAGAAATGCAATGGAAATTATAAGCTTCTGATTGGCTGTTGTGCGTGCAACAATTCTCGATGGATCTCAAGCGAAAGGACACCAAGGCTTCAGTAATGAGAACATTATTTTTAATAAAGTATGAAATAAAGTATGGTTTGACGTGGGATCCATCGAGTTATGAAAGCACGATTTATTTGTGGTCTCGCAACTTTTTTCCAACAACATTCTTAATTTTGAAGACAGACTTGTCTAAAAATAAAATGACATTGTCTTACTCATGTTCTTTTGTGTATTCTCTGATTATCCCTGGGTCTGCGATTCCTTTTAGTGGTTTAGAAGGAAGCGGATCAAAATCTTGTTTATTCAGTTTACAAATGGCTGCTTTGTATGTTTCTTCATCACAGCTAACAATGCTGGGATAGTTCATCATCAAACGAGCGGCCATGTTCACTTTACTGCCGATAACTGAAGGTAAGGGAGATAACAATGAGGAGGTGGCGAGGAGGATGGGGGGAGAAAGAGGAAAAGGATGGGGGGAGAAAGAGGAAAAGGATGGGGGGAGAAAGAGGAAAAGGAGGGGGAAAGGAGGGAAGGAAGAGGAGTAGAGAAATAGAGAGAGGGGAGGGCGAGGAAGAAAGGAAATGGATGGGGAAGAAAAGGAGAAAGAAAAGGAGGAGGGGGAAGAAAAGAACGAAGGAAGGAAGAGGAGGAAGAGGAGTAGAAAGAGGGGAGGGCGAAGAACAAGAGGAAATGGATGTACTGGAAGAAAGAAAAGGAGGGGGAGGAAGAAAAGAACAAGGAGGGAAGAAAGAGGAGGACGAAGAGTAGAGAGAGGGGAGGGTGAGGAAGAAGGGGATGGATGGAGGAAGAAAAGGAGAAGGAAGAGGAGAAATAAAAGAGAGGTGGATGAGTGAAAGGAAAAGGAGGAGCTAAATAAGGAAGAGCACCAGAAAGAGATAAGGAGGCAAGAAAACAAAGTTATACCATCAGTCACCCACGAAACAACTCTAGCAAAGTTTCGATTAAGTTCAGTAAATTAAGCCTGTAAAAGGTCAGAAAACTGAGATATTGTGTAGAGGCAGTAAGAAGGATAAAGTGGTTAGCTGAGATTGATGGATATGATGATATGATGATGATGATGATGATGATGATGAGGGTGATGATGATGATGGTGATGATGATGATGATGGTGATGATGACGATGATGGTGACGATAACGATGATGGTGATGTGATGATAATGATGATGGTGATAATGATGATGGCGATAATGATGATGGCGATAATGATGATGGTGATTATGATGATGGTGATTATGGTGATGATGATGGTGATAATGATGATGGTGATAATGATGATGGTGATGATGATGGTGATGATAATGATGATGGTGATAATAATAATAATAATAATAAAACTTTATTTAATGAGGCTAACACATGACAGCAAAATGCTGATAAACTTGTGGCCCTCCTACAATTTCTAATTACAATTATAATAGAATGATAATTAATCTAACTATGATAAATATTAAAACTAAATATTAAAAATGCTATTTTACATATATAGGTTAGGTATTAAAAATTAGTGTTTCAAAGTTATCAATATGTTCATATTTAGTTAAAAAGTAAGAGCGTATTGCTTTATTAAAACTATTAAAAGACTCAGACTTCTTAATTGAGTTCGGCAGGCTGTTCCACAATTTAATACTTGACACAGTGAAAGATCTACCACCTTCAGTCTCTCGTTTGTACCGTGGACAAACGAGATTTGTTTTACCGTGTCTAGTTTGACGTCCATGAATGTCAGAATTTCGTGTCAATAACTGTTCGATATATGATGGAGTAAAATCATTCAGTCTTTTATAAATTAATTTACATTTATTAATTTTTATCTCATCGAAAAATGGTATCCAGCCCAATTTGGAAAATAGATCAACACTTCTGGCAGTTTTGTCAGCATTTAGGATTGTCCTTGCAGCTCTTTTTTGTAACCTGAAAATTCTCTGCAACTTTTCACTAGAACAAGAACTCCATATAGTACTACCATACATCATATTTGGTTTTATCATGCAATTGTAGTAGAGCATTCTTTCGCGAATGGGAAGACATCTCCGAATTTTACGCAAAACACCAATTTTCTGCGCTAACTTTGTGCTCAATTTATCAACATGTTCATTAAAGGACATTTCTTTATCAATAATGAGTCCAAGTAGTTTCTGTGTAGAGACCTGTTGAATTTGTTCACCATCGATGTACACTTTCAACTCAGTTGATGGAACTTTTTTTGATAATCGTTTTCCAGTCACAAGCATTGTTTTTGTTTTAGTTGGATTTAAAACCATATGATTTTTTCCTGACCATGTTTTCATATTGTCAACATCTTTTTGAAGTCTCTCCTGCACTTGCACTTGATCATTAGGAGTACCTGATGTGCTCAGGGTGGTATCATCAGCATAGATGTCTGTCATACATTCTTGAATTTCTGTTGGCAAATCGTTAATGAATATCAAAATATGATGATAATGATGATGATGTGATGATAATGATGATGGTGGTGATGGTAATAATGATGATGGTGATTATGATGATTATGGTGATGATGATGGTGATAATGATGATGGTGATAATGATGATGGTGATGATAATGATGGTGATGATAATGATGGTGATGATGATAATGATGATGATGTGATGATAATGATGATGGTGATGATGATGATGGTGATTATGATGATTATGGTGATGATGATGATTATGGTGATGATGATGGTGATAATGATGATGGTGATAATGATGATGGTGATAATGATGATGGTGATAATGATGATGGTGATGATAATGATGGTGATTATAATGATGATGGTGATGATGATAATGATGATGATGTGATGATAATGATGATGGTGATGATGGTGATAATGATGATGGTGATTATGATGATTATGGTGATGATGATGGTGATAATGATGATGGTGATAATGATGATGGTGATGATAATGATGATGATGGTGATAATGATTATGGTGATGATTGTGATGATGGTGATGATAATGATGATGATATGATGATTATGGTGATGATGGTGATAATGATGGTGATAATGATGATGGTGATGATGATGGTGATGATGATGGTGATTATGATGATGGTGATTATGATGGTGATAATGATGATGTGATTATGATGGTGATGATGATGATGATGATGATGGTGATGATGGTGATAATGATGATGGTGGTGATGGTGGTGATGATGGTGATAATGATGATGTGATGATAATGATGATGGTGATGATGGTGATGATGAAGATAATGATGATGAGGATAATGATGGTGTTAATGATGATGATAATAATGATGATAATGATGGTGATAATGATGATGGTGGTGATGATGATGTAAACTATGAACGTAATCTCACCTTATCGAACGAAAAGACTTTGTTTAAGTTGCCTGTTAAAAAAAAAGAGACGCAGTTGTAAAACAAAAAAGCTAAAAATAACGCAATCGTTTCATGCAAGAGAAAGTTACCTTTGAGCCACCTGATAGTTTCATAAATAACTTCATATGCTTTTTGAATGGCTTGAGCAGACTCAAATACGTTATCTGGTAAAGACATGTTAATAAAGAGCACAGAGACTTGACGCATCTCAGAAAGCCATTCTAAATCTTGATGATGGTCAATCTGGAAACATTCAGAACAGAGAGAATAGAAACGATGATGGTGATGATAACGGTGACAATTATGATAAGGTTGAATTAAAGGATATTGGCAACAAAAATTAAGTTTGTCTAATATGAAAGAACTCGTAAAATGATAGAGTAACACCTTTTACAACTTTTCCGTGTTTTACTTCGTTTTTGAAATATTTCAGTTTGTTTGATATGTAAATGAAATGGTCTCTGACGTCAGGTGCAGGGTAAAGAATTTTCACTCATTAAATTATTAGTTCCATCTCCAAGTTTATTCCATAAATTTACTTGAAAATGTGCGTAAACTTAGCAATCACTGAGATATAAGACATTTTTTAATGTGTGAAAATTCTCTATCCTGCACCTGACGTCAGAGACCATCTCATTTACCTATCAAACAAACTGAAATATTTCAAAAACGAAGTAAAATACGGAAAAGTTGTAAAATACGAGTTCTTTCATATTAGACAAACTTAATTTTTGTTGCAAATGTCCTTTAAGTAATTGATCATCTATGATGATTATGATGATAAATGATAGTGATGAAGATAAAATCAACCAAAATTGTGAGTGTAATACCTTAGATAAGACTGGTTTAGGAACATATGCTCTCAAATCATCTACTTCTTGGTCACTTAGTTCACTGTACATCAAAAGTCTTGCATCTGATAAAGAAAAGTTGAATACAAGTTGTACTATGGCTGAGAATAAAGACAAGATCTATATCTTCATTAGTGTTCTTCACCTGGATCATAATTCATCAATCCTGCAATTCCTGACGACATCTTTGCTTTATCTGTAATCACTTCCTTCCGTCCTTTGCGTGTATTGCGAAATATCTTCGGAGTTTTCCAATAAGGAAAATACTTTTCAAAGAAGTCTCCCAGATGTGGTCCTAGAGCTCGTTTAGCTATTACAGGAGTTGCCATGCGCACAGAATGCGCAGTTAACATACCAGACATTGAGGCGACAAACAGAGACATGTTAGTGACGTCAGCAGGAGAAATGACATCTTGATGTTTTACTCCTAAAACCTGAAACAAAATATGGAACTTTGTTAAAAGAAATCAAATGTGGGTTTAGGCAAACACTCAATATTTAATAATCTTAATAAAACTTGAGGAGTCACTGAGTCAACCTTATCATGATAATAACAAGATGCTCCAACTACAGAATTACACACAGACTCACATATGGTGGTGGTACATGAAGGTGGTACATGGTCATATCTGGTGGTACATGGTCATATCTAGTGGTACATGGTCATATCTGGTGGTACATGGTCATATCTGGTGGTACATGGTCATAAATGGTGGTACATGGTCATAAATGGTGGTACATGGTCATAAATGGTAGTACATGGTCATATATGGTGGTACATGTTCATATATGGTGGTACATGGTCATATATGGTGGTACATGGTCATATGGTAGTACATGGTCATATGGTTGTACAAGGTCATATATAAGTAGTACATGGTCACATATGGTGGTACATAGTCATATGGTGGTACATAGTCATATGGTGGTACATGGTCATATGGTGGTACATGGTCATATGGTGGTACATGGTCATATGGTGGTACATAGTCATATGGTGGTACATAGTCATATGGTGGTACATGGTCATATGGTGGTACATGGTCATATGGTGGTACATAGTCATATGGTGGTACATGGTCATATGGTGGTACATGGTCATATGGTGGTACATGGTCATATGGTGGTACATAGTCATATGGTGGTACATGGTCATATAGCGATAAATAAACAATGACAATTACGATGTCTTAATGTGTAGTGTTACCTTATAGTGATGACCATCTTCAATCAATTCATGAATAAACAAGCCTTGCTCACAATTATCCCAAGCCAACTGCGACAAGACAACCGACCCAGGCTCCGCCCATTTCTCCGCGGCATTTGCGTCATCAATAACTGGTCCAGACATATCAAACTGTTTCCTTTCTTCTAATCCAACATATGTTATATAAACTACACCTACAGCAACAGCTGTCTTAACACGAAGTAACACTCCAACATCAGTCAGGAAATTATCACATTCTTCTTGAATAGATAAACTACACATTGTGGCGCTGTTTACAAGAGGGGTGATGCTGCTTGTACGGTCTTCTTTCTTCCACATGGCAAACAAAGCATCTCCTAAACAAAATGGAAACTTTCAACATAATAAAGCCTATACAAACTTTGATAAAAGGAATGAAAACTGTGAGCTAACATTATGGCTGTTCAGGAAGAAAGACAATACCAAATAATTATTAAAATAGAAAATGGTTTGAGATCGGTTACGAGAGCAGAAAGAAATCGTGAAAGATCATTTTCTTCTTGCAGAAGGCGGAAATTCGGGACTCGTATCTGATTGTTCGCTTAAAATTGCGGTGTCACATCGAGAAACGGTTGCTCATAGAACAAAACCGGAGAACCCCGGAGGAAAACTCTCGAAGCACATAAGAGAGTCAACAACTCTACTCACATGAGTTCCAAGTTCGGATAGGCGGTCACCCTGCATCTAAGTAGCTATCCCTATCTAACCGGGCTTAACTTACGGTCCTCAACGATGAGAAGTGGTTATACCACACATGTCTACAAGCTGGGAGATACAGGTTCAAATCTTGTATCTTAAAAATAATTGAGGAGAAAGTGCTTGCTGCACAAGCAAATGGTAAGACTTTCGGGTCTTCTCGGATAACGACCTTAAATCGTAGGCCCTCGGAACCCCTATCAATTAGGCTTCTAGTCTGTATTCCGTTCAAAAGAGTAATAAATCTAATAAACTAAACTAAACCAAACTAAACTAAGCTAACAGCGCACGCCAACCGTGCTCAGGAACCAACCGATCGGCAACATATACAGTATTTCATTACTACGTCACAGCATTATGGCCGCCAGAGACCTGAGTGTGACAATTCACATGTGTGATTTTTGTGATTGCATAATGTGCGGCAGGCTTTCGTGAACCACAGAAACTGGCATAAGCTGTTGTGGTTACCCCGCAGCCATTTGTGGAAACATAAATTTTGGTGAAGCTAATAAATAAATAAATATATTTCTGTGAAACAAAAATGGGAGCAATTATAGAATACCTGTCCACTTTTGAAACCACATTTAAAGGCAGAAATACAAACCAGGTTGTTTTTAAATCTCTTTAAATATAATGTCGAAGGTTTATATTGTGTGTTCTTGTTGATGGTTATCAAATTAAATGGGGTTTTAAAACAGAACGAAGCAATTGTGTATGACGAACTTTCCGTAATTTGACCCTTTTACTAACTGTCAACAGATACAAATGGCGAAAGTGGACGGGTATTCTACAATTTAGCGCAATAATGTTCGCAAGATACATACCAGCAAACTTCAATACATCTCCACCATTTCTTAAAATACCTAAGAAGAAAAAAGAGAAAAACAAAACAAAAACAAGTTACATACACTGAGATAACGATGTTTTCCTTTCACAGGAAAGTCTACTCTGTACCTTCAACAATCTTTCCTAAATATGCGTTGAGGGTTGAACTGAGTTCATCTGTGCCACATGTCACATTCTCACTGTCAGATAGGTTGCTGTATTTTTCACATAACGAAGTAAAGCCTACAGAGACAAAAACAATAGATAAAACACACTTATTAGATAGATAGATAGATAGATAGAATAACTTTATTTAACCACGCTGACCCCGTCAACCGAAGCTGATTTCCACAGGGGGCGTGTAAAAAAATAGGAATACAATAGTTAATGTTATTTACAAAATATGAGGCACAGTTATGGTGTCCAACAAGCAACATAGCAATATTCAAAATATTTACAAAATATGAGATATAGAAAAAGTAATAAAATTTATGAATAAGTAACAATTTACAGTAATACAATGTTTGTTTTTGTCACGATTGAAAAATGTGAGTAGCAATTTTCTTTTTAAAACAAGAAAGGGATTTACTCTCCCTGATTTCGTTTGGAATAGAGTTCCATAGGTGAGCACCGTCATACATGAAACTGTTTTTCATATTGTTGGTGCGTGGTTGTGGTAAACAAAGACTACTTGAAATGTCCCGAAGTTGATAGTTTGTCACCTCACTTTTATAAGTAAAAAGGTCAGTGAGTGACTCGGGACCCATTTTGTTTAAAATTTTATACATCATTTTTGCTTTTACCCTTTTTCTCACCATCTTAAGTGGCTCCCAGCCCAGGGCATGTAAAGCAATAGAATGATCTATATCATTGCTCATGTTTGTGATAATTCGAGCAGCTCTATTTTGTAGTTTTTGAAGTCTTTTTGATTGTGTTTCGCCAAACACATCCCACACTTCACAACAATAATCGAAGTATGGGCGAACGATAGCATTATATATGGAGATAAGTGTATCTTCATCAACAAAAGGTTTGACACGACGGAGGGCAGAGATTCCTGCTGTTATTTTTTTGCAAATATTTTCAGTATTACTCTTCCAAGATAAATGCTGGTCAATTGTTATTCCAAGCGTTTTGCATTCATAAACTTGTTTAATTGGTTTATTTTCAATGACAATATTTGGGGGAGCATTTAAAGTACTTTTTATCTTTGGTTTTGAGCCAATCAACATAAATTCAGTTTTAGCTACATTTAAGCTGAGTTTATTGGCCATCAACCATTTTTTAAGGTTTTCTAAATCAGAATTTACTGCAATTTCAATATCAGTAATCGAGTCACCAGAAGCTGTAAGATTTGTATCATCAGCAAAAAGCCGAGGTTTTGTATTATTAAGACAATGTGGTTATTATCCCCCAGTATAGATTCACTGCGTGTTAAAGTGCCCATAAACTCAACATTTTTTATTGTCTTGTTTGGAAGAACTTTTAAAATGATAAAGTAACTTCTTTTGAAGATTTTCGTTTCTTTGCTTTCTTTTTGAGATTTATCAGTTTGTTTGATATGCAAATGACTGGAATTTCGTTAACATGCATAATGACTTATTGGAGAAATGTGTATACCTCTTTCATTCTCGAACGAAATCCTTTAAAATCAAGAAGTTTGCTGTTGTGGGAGAAACGCACACACATGTTATTCATACTTTAGTGTTTTTATTTGACGAACGCAAAGATATATAACATTCTCTGATAACTCATTATGCATGTGTGACGAAATTCCAGATATTTGCATATCAAACAAACTAATATATCTCAAAAAGAAAGCGAAGAAGTAAAAAACCTTCAAAAGAAGTTACTTTATCATTTTAAAAGTTCTTCCAAATAAGACAATAAAACATTTTGAGGTTAGGGGCACTTAATTAAACATTCAACTCGAACACTAAACAAAGTATTTGAACAATAAAAGGAACGATGAAGGTTGGTTATAACCATTTGAGTTTGTTTTTCGTGGCTCGAAAGCTCAACTCAATTATCACTTTTATTGTGTCTTTGCCGACCCCTCGAGTGTATAGAACTTGATAAATATTTTTATACTTGTTCTTTCACTTTGGTTCTAGCTAACCTAGCGAAGTCAGCGTGCCTTTATTGGAAATATTATAAGCTTCATGTTCGAGGTCTGTAGTGAACAGCAAAGATGTTTTTGTTAGCTAGTGTAGTTTTTCCCGCCACTTATTGTCTTGTGTTTTTCTTTTAGTTTAGTTTAATGAATTTGTCACAATATATTTACAAGTTACTATTAATACAAAAAGTACATACAAATACAACGAATAAGACGGGTGACAGGAGAAAGGAACAGGACTTACGTCCCAATTGACACCTGACCCCTTAATGGTAGATACAATTGGATTTTGGACTTATTGGACATAGCCAGGGGGGCTATAGGCAGGTAGTTGGATAGAGTACATTTTGTGACTGGACGTAAATAGAGCGAGAGAATAGTAGGATTTGAGACTAGATGGGAGAGTGTTCCACAGTTCAGCTGACCTAATAAAAAACGATTTCCGGAAGTAGTCCTGTTTATGTTTTATAATTAAATTAAAGTTATTAGGATCATAATTTCGAGATTTGTATTTTGTTTCAAAAGTGCTCAAATAATTGTAAACGTCGGTAGAGATGAGACCCTTTCGAGATTTGAAGATTAATGTCAAGTCGGAGATCTCTCTACGAAACTCTCTTTTTGACATCAGGAATGTTATTCTAGACACTTCAAGTACACTGTAAAATAAAAATTAAGTTTGTCTAATATGAAAGAACTCGTAAAATGATAGAGTAACACCTTTTACAATTTTTCCGTATTTTACTTCGTTTTTGAAATATTTCAGTATGTTTGATATGTAAATGAGATGGTCTCTGACGTCAGGTGCTGGTTCCATCTTCAAGTTTGTTCCACAAATTTACTTGAAAATGTGCGTATAATAACTCCTCATGATAATGAACTTTGTAAACTTAGCAATCACTGAGGTATAAGACATTTTACTGAGTGAAAATTCTCTACCCTGCACCTGACGTCAGAGACCATCTCATTTACATATCAAACAAACTGAAATATTTCAAAAACGAAGTAAAATACGGAAAAGTTGTAAAAGGTGTTACTCTATCATTTTACGAGTTCTTTCATATTAGACAAACTTAATTTTTATTTTAGTGTACTTTGCGTGACTTACCGGAAATATCAGCAAAAAGACAAACTGCTGTAAACTGCTCGACATAAGGAACCCGTTTCTTGTGATCACATTTGATGACCACATCAGGAACATGAGTCAATAATTGTTGAACAGCGAGAGTATCACGAGCAACATCGACATTTTCATCAACATCGTCTTCATTTTCTTCTAACTCGGCTTCTAAAGAAAGTGAGAACACACAAATACTTATTAAAGTTATATAGCTAGTTCGCAGACGTAGCACTTGATAAGTTGTCTGCCGAAATGCATCATGCTCTTTTCTTTAAAGCTTATTATTTCCTCAATTCTTTAAACAGTTCTTCTAAGAACGCATCTCTTTTTTCTCTTCCTTTGCTCCAATGTTCTTCTTTTCAGAACCAATCACCATGATATATTATTATACGTTGTTTATAGCTGAAGTGACTTACGAATATAGCTAAAATAAAGACATATTGAAAACAAAATCTTTTTGTTTGCATAAATCAGGATCTGAAAGCTTAATATGGACATGAGATTCCATTACTTTTAATTGAATTTTCTTTTAAGCCTATTATTTTCTCAAGTCTTTAAACAGTTCTTCTAAGAACTCATCTCTTTTTCTCTTCCTTTGCTCCAATATTACGCCATTGTGTTAATATACACAATGCTGTAGTGAATGTGGGAGAGCTTGGAGTAGACAGACGATACATGGACGATCGTCAAGTTCGTATCCTCAGAAAAATAATTCTGAGTCCCGTACAGGAATCGAACCTGTAACCTTCTGATTGCCGGTGACACGCTCTAACCATTGAGCTAACGAGACTCAGATGAAGAGCGCAGGTTACAATGACGTACTGGTTTGATTAATATATGTACTGCCTATGCGGCAGTCACTATATATCAGTAATATTTGGATGTGTTAATATATACACTGCTGTAGTGAACTCCAAGCTCTCCCACATTCACTACAGCAGTGTATATATTAACACACGTTCGCTCTCCATCTGAGTCTCGGTGGCTCAATGGTTAGAGCATCTCACCGGCAATCAGAAGGTTACAGGTTTGATTCCTGTACGGGACTCAGAATAATTACGCTATTGTTAGATTTTTGATAAATGTGTTTAAAATATATAAGTAGTTTCAGAACGTTCTCCGGTTATTACCAATCACCATGGTATATATGTGGCTTAAAGCTATATTTAAGTTTGTTATACCACGACAAATTCGTTGTTCTATCACTTATTAAGCGTAGGTAGTCTAGAAATACAAATAAAAAACTTTAAAAGGTTGGTGTACTGCCGAAATAGTGGTCAAACACTTCGAGTGAAGGCCCTTCGCGAGACACTAGTAAGGGCCTTCACTCAAAACCTTACACCACCAATACACTATTACGATAGCACACCGACTTTTATAATATTCTAAAGATACTTTTATATGTGTGAAGTTGATCGTCCAGGTTGTTGTAGTCTTGAGAAAGACTATTGTTGGTGACTGACGTTTCGACGGCCTCAGCAGCGGTCATCTTCATGACCGCCGCTAAAGATGACCGCCTCTGAGGCCGTCGAAACATCAGTCACCAACAATAGTCTTTCTCAAGACTACAACAACCTGGACGAACAACTTCACACATCTAATGATACTCCCAGGTTCAAACCATTTACTTGGCTCGTGAGCCGTATTAAATCAGCTTTTCTGAAATCTGATTCCTCGTGTGAAAATAAAAGCGTCTTTTCCAAAATAAAGACTATCCCACAAAAAGCGAAATATCCATTTGTTTCAAATATTAGAACGACAAAATCAAATTGTTGCATATATATATATATTAATTTTACTTCAATGACTTACCAAATGGATCAGAAAAAGGCGGTTTGTTATCATTCTCCATTTAACATTACAATATTTCACGTCGCCATACCAACCAATAACAAACCACTCCTAATTACCATGACGTCAACAATGAATGCTGCACGTCACGTCTGTAATTAGATGACGCGGAGTCTTGGCGCACGCGCAGACAAACTCGGACGAAGAAGTTCAAGTTAGTATTGCAAAATTAAACAATGTTTTAACTGCAGAAGACACCAACAACAAAAGTAAAATATAGTTGTATCCTCGTTCTAACTAAGTTGTAATATTAACGCTTATATTGACGCTACTCTCGCTTTTAAAGTTTTTTGAACGTAATTTTACGTCACTGTCACTTAAAGTTACTTAAAGTTACTGTCCATGACCCAACGTTTCGACACTCCAATCTGGTGTCTTCATCAGGGATGATCGTTGTTAAGTTAGGCCCGTTTCAAACGTCGAACTTCACATGTGCCGAACTCAATGCAAATGAAGTAGTCTTTTGTTTAAGCTCATTTGCATTGAGTTCGGCACATGAAAAGTTCGACGTTTGAAACGGGCCTTAGGATCCCTATTTATACCTTCATAGAACTGAGATGACGTAATCTATTAACGAGATGCAAATAAGCTTCTGGTAATAAACCACCGTCATCGCGATTCAATGGGGCGTGGGCGCTATTGATATGCCAAGCCAGAAGCTTATTAGGGATCTTATTAGGGATCAACGATCACCCCTGATGAAGACAGTAGATTGGAGTGTTGAAACGTTGGGTCATGGGCAGTAACTTTTAAAGTTACGTTAAAAAAACTTTTTAAAGCCAGAGTAGCGTCAAACTATGTCTGATTTATCACCTGGTTGCGATGGGAAGTGATTCAAATAATTTAAACAACATTTGATAAATACTTCAATCTATACTTCAACATAACATAGCCTCCATCGCATATATACAAAAATGCCTACAATAAACGTGAGCTTATTGGTCAGTTAAATTAATCTCCAGTCCCCCTACTTTGGTCCCAGCATTTCCTCCGGTTTTACATACGAATCAAATTCCTCTGCAGTGAGATATTCCAAGGCAATAGCAGCTTGTTTTAATGTAGTTCCTTCTTGATGTGCTTTCTTTGCAATCTTAGCTGCCTTGTCGTAACCAATATAGGGATTCAATGATGTGACAAGCATTAAGGATTCGTGAAGAAGTTGATCGATTTTCTCGCGATTTGCGACAATTCCGTCAACACAGTTGGTAGTAAACACTGAGCATACGTCACCAAGGAGACGCGTTGATTGTAATACATTACGAATCATGAGTGGTTTGAATACGTTTAATTCAAAATGACCATTACTTCCACCAACACTGACAGCAACTTGGTTGCCCATCACTTGAGCTGCAACCATTGTGATAGCCTCACATTGTGTTGGATTCACTTTACCTTTATTAAATATAAACATAAAGTTAATCAACAAAGTGATAGAAAAGTGTCTTGTTGCGTAGGCAGTGTAGAAAATCAAATCAAATACCGTGTACTGCCGAAATAGCCGTTGATCGCTCAATACAAACCGTTGATCGCTGAATACATTGAGCTTGAATATAACGGCTTGTATTGAGCGATCAACGGTTCGTATACAAACTGTTGATCGCTCAAACTGTTGATCGCTCAAACCGTTCATCGCTCAAACCGTTCATCGCTCAAACCGTTCATCGCTCAAACTGTTGATCGCTCAAACCGTTGATCGCTCAAACTGTTGATCGCTCAAACTGTTGATCGCTCAAACCGTTCATCGCTCAAACCGTTCATCGCTCAAATTGTTGATCGCTCAAACTGTTGATCGCTCAAACTGTTGATCGCTCAAACTGTTGATCGCTCAAAACGTTGATCGCTCAAACTGTTGATCGCTCAAAACGTTGATCGCTCAAACCGTTGATCGCTCAAACTGTTGATCGCTCAAACTGTTGATCGCTCAAACTGTTGATCGCTCAAAACGTTGATCGCTCAAACTGTTGATCGCTCAAAACGTTGATCGCTCAAAACGTTGATCGCTCAAAACGTTGATCGCTCAAACTGTTGATCGCTCAAAACGTTGATCGCTCAAACTGTTGATCACTCAAACTGTTGATCGCTCAAAACGTTGATCGCTCAAACTGTTGATCGCTCAAAACGTTGATCGCTCAAAACGTTGATCGCTCAAACTTTTGATCGCTCAAAACGTTGATCGCTCAAACTGTTGATCGCTCAAACTGTTGATCGCTCAAAACGTTGTATACGCTCAAACCGTTGATCGCTCAAACTGTTGATCGCTCAAAACGTTGATCGCTCAAACTGTTGATCGCTCAAACTGTTGATCGCTCAAACTGTTGATCGCTCAAACTGTTGATCGCTCAAAACGTTGATCGCTCAAAACGTTGATCGCTCAAAACGTTGATCGATCAAACTGTTGATCGCTCAAACTGTTGATCGCTCAAACTGTTGATCGCTCAAACTGTTGATCGCTCAAAACGTTGATCGCTCAAACTGTTAATCGCTCAAAACGTTGATCGCTCAAACTGTTGATCGCTCAAAACGTTGATCGCTCAAAACGTTGATCGCTCAAAGTGTTGATCGCTCAAACTGTTGATCGCTCAAACTGTTGATCGCTCAAACTGTTGATCGCTCAAACCGTTGATCGCTCAAACCGTTGATCGCTCAAAACGTTGATCGCTCAAAACGTTGATCGCTCAAAACGTTGATCGCTCAAACTGTTGATCGCTCAAACTGTTGATCGCTCAAAACGTTGATCGCTCAAACTGTTAATCGCTCAAAACGTTGATCGCTCAAACTGTTGATCGCTCAAACTGTTGATCGCTCAAACTGTTGATCGCTCAAACTGTTAATCGCTCAAACTGTTAATCGCTCAAAACGTTGATCGCTCAAACTGTTGATCGCTCAAACCGTTGATCGCTCAAACTGTTGATCGCTCAAACTGTTGATCGCTCAAACTGTTGATCGCTCAAAACGTTGATCGCTCAAACCGTTGATCGCTCAAACTGTTGATCGCTCAAACTGTTGATCGCTCAAACTGTTGATCGCTCAAAACGTTGATCGCTCAAACTGTTGATCGCTCAAACTGTTGATCGCTCAAAACGTTGATCGCTCAAAACGTTGATCGCTCAAAACGTTGATCGCTCAAACTTTTGATCGCTCAAAACGTTGATCGCTCAAACTGTTGATCGCTCAAACTGTTGATCGCTCAAAACGTTGTATTATACGCTCAAACCGTTGATCGCTCAAACTGTTGATCGCTCAAAACGTTGATCGCTCAAACTGTTGATCGCTCAAACTGTTGATCGCTCAAACTGTTGATCGCTCAAACTGTTGATCGCTCAAAACGTTGATCGCTCAAAACGTTGATCGCTCAAAACGTTGATCGCTCAAAACGTTGATCGATCAAACTGTTGATCGCTCAAACTGTTGATCGTTCAAACTGTTGATCGCTCAAAACGTTGATCGCTCAAAATGTTGATCGCTCAAAACGTTGATCGCTCAAAACGTTGATCGCTCAAACTGTTGATCGCTCAAACTGTTGATCGCTCAAACTGTTGATCGCTCAAACTGTTGATCGCTCAAAACGTTGATCGCTCAAACTGTTGATCGCTCAAACCGTTGATCGCTCAAACTGTTGATCGCTCAAACTGTTGATCGCTCAAACCGTTCATCGCTCAAACCGTTCATCGCTCAAATTGTTGATCGCTCAAACTGTTGATCGCTCAAACTGTTGATCGCTCAAACTGTTGATCGCTCAAACCGTTGATCGCTCAAACTGTTGATCGCTCAAAACGTTGATCGCTCAAAACGTTGATCGCTCAAACTGTTGATCGCTCAAACTGTTGATCGCTCAAACTGTTGATCGCTCAAACTGTTGATCGCTCAAACTGTTGATCGCTCAAAACGTTGATCGCTCAAACTGTTAATCGCTCAAAACGTTGATCGCTCAAAATGTTGATCGCTCAAAATGTTGATCGCTCAAAACGTTGATCGCTCAAAATGTTGATCGCTCAAAACGTTGATCGCTCAAACTGTTGATCGCTCAAAACGTTGATCGCTCAAAACGTTGATCGCTCAAAACGTTGATCGCTCAAAGTGTTGATCGCTCAAACTGTTGATCGCTCAAAATGTTGATCGCTCAAAATGTTGATCGCTCAAAACGTTGATCGCTCAAAATGTTGATCGCTCAAAACGTTGATCGCTCAAACTGTTGATCGCTCAAAACGTTGATCGCTCAAAACGTTGATCGCTCAAAACGTTGATCGCTCAAACTGTTAATCGCTCAAAACGTTGATCGCTCAAACTGTTGATCGCTCAAACTGTTGATCGCTCAAACTGTTAATCGCTCAAACTGTTAATCGCTCAAAACGTTGATCGCTCAAACTGTTGATCGCTCAAACCGTTGATCACTCAAACTGTTGATCGCTCAAACTGTTGATCGCTCAAACTGTTGATCGCTCAAAACGTTGATCGCTCAAAACGTTGATCGCTCAAAACGTTGATCGCTCAAAACGTTGATCGCTCAAACTGTTGATCGCTCAAACTGTTGATCGCTCAAAACGTTGATCGCTCAAACTGTTGATCGCTCAAAACGTTGATCGCTCAAAACGTTGATCGTTCAAACCGTTGATCGCTCAAACTGTTGATCGCTCAAACTGTTGATCGCTCAAAACGTTGATCGCTCAAACTGTTGATCGCTCAAAACGTTGATCGCTCAAACTGTTGATCGCTCAAACTGTTGATCGCTCAAAACGTTGATCGCTCAAACTGTTGATCGCTCAAAACGTTGATCGCTCAAAACGTTGATCGCTCAAAACGTTGATCGTTCAAACCGTTGATCGCTCAAACTGTTGATCGCTCAAACTGTTGATCGCTCAAACTGTTGATCGCTCAAAACGTTGATCGCTCAAAACGTTGATCGTTCAAACCGTTGATCGCTCAAACTGTTGATCGCTCAAACTGTTGATCGCTCAAACTGTTGATCGCTCAAACTGTTGATCGCTCAAAACGTTGATCGCTCAAAACGTTGATCGCTCAAACCGTTGATCGCTCAAACTGTTGATCGCTCAAACTGTTGATCGCTCAAAACGTTGATCGCTCAAAACGTTGATCGTTCAAACCGTTGATCGCTCAAACTGTTGATCGCTCAAACTGTTGATCGCTCAAACTGTTGATCGCTCAAAACGTTGATCGCTCAAACTGTTGATCGCTCAAAACGTTGATCGCTCAAACTGTTGATCGCTCAAACTGTTGATCGCTCAAAACGTTGATCGCTCAAACTGTTGATCGCTCAAAACGTTGATCGCTCAAAACGTTGATCGCTCAAACTGTTGATCGCTCAAAACGTTGATCGCTCAAAACGTTGATCGCTCAAACTGTTGATCGCTCAAACTGTTGATCGCTCAAAACGTTGATCGCTCAAAACGTTGATCGCTCAAACTGTTGATCGCTCAAACTGTTGATCGCTCAAACTGTTGATCGCTCAAACCGTTGATCGCTCAAAACGTTGATCGCTCAAAACGTTGATCGCTCAAAACGTTGATCGCTCAAACTGTTGATCGCTCAAACTGTTGATCGCTCAAAACGTTGATCGCTCAAACTGTTGATCGCTCAAAACGTTGATCGCTCAAAACGTTGATCGTTCAAACCGTTGATCGCTCAAACTGTTGATCGCTCAAACTGTTGATCGCTCAAACTGTTGATCGCTCAAAACGTTGATCGCTCAAACTGTTGATCGCTCAAAACGTTGATCGCTCAAACTGTTGATCGCTCAAACTGTTGATCGCTCAAAACGTTGATCGCTCAAACTGTTGATCGCTCAAAACGTTGATCGCTCAAAACGTTGATCGCTCAAACTGTTGATCGCTCAAAACGTTGATCGCTCAAAACGTTGATCGCTCAAACTGTTGATCGCTCAAACTGTTGATCGCTCAAAACGTTGATCGCTCAAAACGTTGATCGCTCAAACTGTTGATCGCTCAAACTGTTGATCGCTCAAACTGTTGATCGCTCAAACCGTTGATCGCTCAAAACGTTGATCGCTCAAAACGTTGATCGCTCAAAACGTTGATCGCTCAAACTGTTGATCGCTCAAACTGTTGATCGCTCAAAACGTTGATCGCTCAAACTGTTGATCGCTCAAAACGTTGATCGCTCAAAACGTTGATCGTTCAAACCGTTGATCGCTCAAACTGTTGATCGCTCAAACTGTTGATCGCTCAAAACGTTGATCGCTCAAAACGTTGATCGCTCAAAACGTTGATCGTTCAAACCGTTGATCGCTCAAACTGTTGATCGCTCAAACTGTTGATCGCTCAAAACGTTGATCGCTCAAACTGTTGATCGCTCAAACTGTTGATCGCTCAAAACGTTGATCGCTCAAACTGTTGATCGCTCAAAACGTTGATCGCTCAAAACGTTGATCGCTCAAACTGTTGATCGCTCAAAACGTTGATCGCTCAAAATGTATATTCTTGGTGATCTAAACTGTGACATGCTAAAAACAGATAAGGAATCTAATCTTCCTACCAAAAAAATTAAATCACTATATGAATTGTATCAATTATCACAATTGATTGATGAAGCTACTCGAGTAACTATGACTACTGCCAGCCTTATTGATCATATGGTTACTAATACACCAGAGAAAATTTCTGATTCTGGTGTTATTCATACAGGTATTAGTGATCATAGTTTAATATTTGCAATCAGGAAACTTTGCATTTTTAAAAAACAAGAAAACACTGTCGAGATTAGAAATATGAAAAAATTTGATAATCAAAAATTTGTTGCGGATCTCCTGGGACAACACTGGGAGTATGTATATATTTTTGCTGAAGATCCAAATGCTATGTGGGAAATTTGGAAGAAATTATTCTTAGAGGTCCTAGATAAGCATGCACCACTCCAACACAAAAAGATTAGATCAAAAAAGGTCCCTTGGATTACAAGTGATATAAAGCAACTTATAGTTACAAGGGACAAATTAAAAAGAAAAGCCATTATTACAAACCTAGAAAAAGATTGGAAAAATTATAAAGCAACAAGAAATAAAGTGAATATAGAACTTAGAAATACAAAAAAAGATTATTATTCCACGAAAATTGCTGGTCAAAAATGCAATCCTAAAGAGGCTTGGAAAACTATAAACAACCTTTTAGGTAGACAAAGCAAACCAACAGTGGTGAACGAACTAAAGCTAGGTGAATATTGTTTAACAAGTCCGAAAGATATTGCAGAGGGCTTTAATGATTATTTTTCAAATATTGGCCCTGATTTAGCAAGCAATATTGATGCCTCAAATTACAACTTTGAAACATATGTTAAGAATGCTAAATCAGAATTCACTGCATTTCAGCCAGTTACCGTCAGTAATGTCTACCATCTCTTGCATGGTCTTTCTAGCAATAAAGCCACTGGTGTTGATAAAATTTCTTGTAAAATTATCAAAATAGCTGCACCTGCCATTTCAAATTCGTTGACACATATTTTTAATCAGGCTATTGCTCTATCCTCTTTCCCTGATAAATGGAAAATGGCTAGAGTAGTACCTCTCTATAAAAATGGCCAACGAAATGTACCAGGAAACTACAGACCAATATCAGTTTTGCCAGCTATTAGCAAAATTATGGAACGAATTCTGTATGATCAACTGTACAATTACCTATCCAAATTTGAACTTCTGAGTAATTCTCAGTTTGGTTTTCGAAAATTTCACTCTACAGCTACAGCATTGCTGGACTGTACAAATGACTGGTATATGAATTTAGACAGAAAAATGTTTAACCTGGTGGTTTTAATTGACTTGAAAAAAGCATTTGATACTGTTGATCATCAAATTCTACTAAAAAAGTTGGAACTTTATGGAGTAAAAGGACAAGCTCTAACCTTTCTCAAATCTTATCTCACAAATCGAAGTCAAATATGCCAAATAAAAGGATCTATTTCATCAGAGAAATCGATCAAATGTGGTGTACCGCAAGGCTCTATTCTTGGGCCACTATTCTTTCTATTATATATTAATGATTTGCCTCAATGTCTGAATAAAACAAAACCTCGGTTGTTTGCTGACGACACAAATCTAACAGCCTCTGGAGATTCTATAACTCATCTTGAAGCTGCGGTGAATTCTGATTTGGAAAACCTTAGAAAATGGTTAATCGCCAATAAACTTAGTCTAAACGTAGCTAAGACTGAATTTATGCTAATTGGTTCAAAGTCAATGATAAAAAGTATTTCAAATTTGCAATCAAATGTTATAATTGATAACAAACAGATTAAACAAGTTTATGAATGTAAAACTCTTGGAGTGACAGTTGACCAGCATTTATCTTGGAAGAGTAATACTGAAAATATTTGCAAGAAAATAACAGCGGGAATCTCCGCTCTTCGACGATTAAAAGAATTTGCTGATAAGAAAACTCTTCTTTCTGTATATAATGCTATTGTTCGCCCATACTTCGATTACTGTTGTGAAGTATGGGATGTGTTTGGTGAAACACAATCAAAACGACTCCAAAAACTGCAAAATAGAGCTGCTCGAATTATCATGAATATGAGCAATGATATAGATCACTCTGTTGCTTTACAAGCATTAGGCTGGGTGCCACTTAAAACAGAAAGAAAAAAAGCTAAAGCAAAAATGATGTATAAAATATTAAATAAAATGGGTCCTGAGTCACTCACTAATCTTTTCACATATAAAGGTGAGATGACAGACCATAATCTTCGAGACATTTCAAGTAGTCTTTGTTTACCAAAACCGCGTACTAATAATATGAAAAATAGTTTCATGTATGACGGGGCATACCTTTGGAATTCTATTCCAAAAGAAATTAGGGAGAGCAAATCCCTTTCTTCTTTTCGAAATAAAATCGCTACTCACATTGATAGTAAATGTAAATAGATGTACCAGCTGTATATAGATTTCTACTAGTTGATTTTAATACGTAACTTACCTAAATCTATAAATGTATTCAATATACTATATTTCATACTCTGTAAATAATCTTAAATACTACAATTGTTATACACACGCCCCTCGTGGAAATCAGCTTCGGTTGACGGGGTCAGCGTGTTTAAATAAAGTTTTCTATCTATATCTATCTATCTATCTATCTATCTATCTATCTATCTATCTATCTATCTATCTATCTATCTATCTATCTAACGTTGATCGCTCAAAACGTTGATCGCTCAAACTGTTGATCGCTCAAACTGTTGATCGCTCAAACTGTTGATCGCTCAAACCGTTGATCGCTCAAACTGTTGATCGCTCAAACCGTTGATCGCTCAAAACGTTGATCGCTCAAAACGTTGATCGCTCAAAACGTTGATCGCTCAAACTGTTGATCGCTCAAACTGTTGATCGCTCAAACTGTTGATCGCTCAAACTGTTGATCGCTCAAACTGTTGATCGCTCAAACTGTTGATCGCTCAAACTGTTGATCGCTCAAAACGTTGATCGCTCAAACTGTTGATCGCTCAAAACGTTGATCGCTCAAACTGTTGATCGCTCAAACTGTTGATCGCTCAAACTGTTGATCGCTCAAAACGTTGATCGCTCAAACTGTTGATCGCTCAAACTGTTGATCGCTCAAACTGTTGATCGCTCAAACTGTTGATCGCTCAAAACGTTGATCGCTCAAACTGCTGATCGCTCAAACTGTTGATCGCTCAAACTGTTGATCGCTCAAACTGTTGATCGCTCAAACTGTTGATCGCTCAAACTGTTGATCGCTCAAACTGTTGATCGCTCAAAACGTTGATCGCTCAAACTGTTGATCGCTCAAAACGTTGATCGCTCAAAACGTTGATCGCTCAAACCGTTGATCGCTCAAACCGTTGATCGCTCAAACTGTTGATCGCTCAAACCATTGATCGCTCAAACCGTTGATCGCTCAAACTGTTGATCGCTCAAACTGTTGATCGCTCAAACCATTGATCGCTCAAACCGTTGATCGCTCAAACCGTTGATCGCTCAAACCGTTGATCGCTCAAACTGTTGATCGCTCAAACCGTTGATCGCTCAAACTGTTAATGGTCGCTCAACATCAACCGTTGATCGCTCAATAGAAATAGTTAATAGATCGTTTGGAGCGGATCCCTTCGTCGAGCGGAGCCCTTCGTCGATGAAGATATCAGAGTAAGACAGCTAGTAAAGACACGTTATATATAATATATCAGAGTAAGCTAGACACGTTATATAAAGCCTCAGGTTCACACGAGCGATATAAGTATATTAGCAACGAAAACAAAGCATAACTTTTCTTCTGGTACGTACGAAGATAAAACAACGAGAATTTTTCTTTGTTTCCTCTTTTGTTTTGCTCTTGCCTTACATGCTTCTTATGTTTGGCTTATGCTTCTTATGATCATGATTATGTCCATCTTTATGTCGCAGGCTTGACTATTCATTCCTTTGTTTTGCCTTTTGTCTTATGATTAATGATCTCGTGTAAACCAGGCATATAACACGAGTTATATTAGTGTAAGACGAGTTATATCCTTCTCTGATTAGTCTGATATCAGAGTATAAAACGAGTCTTACCCTGATGAAGGGCTCCGCTTGAAACGTCAGTATTTCGTTACTAAAAATCTCAGTTGTTCACACCTTTTCACTCTGCTATATATCCAAAACACTGTCTACGCAGCACTCTATACTGACGGTCGGATAGAAAGTGTTGGTCTCTCAACGGCTTTTCTACTCAGTCTCACGATGGCCAAATCACTCGACATTCGTTCGGTGATCACCCCTTCAGGGACACATGCAGTAAAGGGTTAAAATGAGGTGTAGTTTATAAACTAAAAATACAAACCTGGCATAATACTGCTTCCTGGTTCATTTTCTGGTAAAGATAACTCTCCAAAACCACATCTTGGTCCAGATCCAAGAAAACGAATATCATTTGCGATCTTCATAAGACTACAAGCTATCACATTCAGTGCTCCGTGTAACTCAATCATCGCATCATTTGCAGCAAGGGCTTCAAATTTGTTAGGAGCACTAGAAGAAATAGACATGACATACGTTGGTGGCATTAATACAAGGATGCTGGCATAATCAAACATTTGGAGTGTGGTGTAGTGAAATTAGGCACACAATTTCAGTTTATTATTTTTAATTTTTCTTTTTAGATTGATGGAGATATGCTGAGTTGTACCAAGTATTTAATTGAAGAGACTTTCATCATTTTAATCTATGCTAGTAGATAAAATTGATTTTTGGAGAAGAGCTGTCAGAATTGAACATTTTTGAGTACCGTGAGCACATCCGAATTGTTTAGCTGCAGTTGTAGCAATGATATCAACAATACATTTAATCACAGATCTTATATAATGGGCTATATTCTTAGTTGAGACAATCAGAAAACTTTTCAAATTCAAACAACTGATGACCAACAATATTGGCCCACGCTTAACGCATGACTCAACACCCACTCACACTAATTAGACACAAACAAACAATGACGTAATGAACCAGACATATATAGGTAAACCCCCGCCGCTGAGGCCGTCGAAACGTCAGTCACCAACAATAGTCTTTCCCCAGAGTCAAGACTACAACAACCTGGATGATCAACTTCACACATCTAAGTGGGTACCTTGAAAATGGTAGAAATGTTAGCTTTGCAATAGTTGCAGCCATTTTTTCTGCAAAACCAATCTTCGTATTCAATCCAGTTCCAACAGCAGTACCACCAATGGCAAGCTGGTACAGTCGGGGCAGAGTGTTGACTACACGTTCTTTAGCATATTTCATCTGGGTCGCATAACCAGAGAATTCTTGCCCAAGGGTCAGTGGAGTAGCATCCTAAAAGAGAGAAATATTAGAAACTTCTGGATTCTGAACAAGATATCAAATACATTAACATCAGACAACTGATCACCTCACCTGAGTATGTGTTCGACCAATTTTGATAATATCTTTGAATTCTTCAGATTTTTTCTCTAAAGCATGATGGATCTTTTCTAGTCCAGGTAGCAGCCTTTTATGGACCTCCATCGCAGCTGCGATATGCATGGCTGTTGGGAATGTATCATTGGAGCTCTAGAATTTAGCAACAAAAATACAGAGATAAGGTCATTATTTATAGATATATTGGGTTGGGTAAAATCGACCCAGGGTCATGAAATATTTTGCCCTCCTTTCTTCGGGCTATGAAATTATTTTGTTCATCAAAAACAAAATGTAACACACAATAAGATGAGCACACATAAAGACACAAAGTGTTTGTGTTTTTAGTGAGACAGAAAAAATACAAAACCACAAATTTTCTTCTTACAGTATTTCTGTTCATATGTGAAACAGGATTATTTTAAAAGTTCTGAGACGAGACTAGTGTGGAAATGCACCAGCCATGCAAATTTCAAAACAACAACATATATTTTCATATCAGATGTACCCATGATCTCACATTAGGATCAACTGGCATTGAACAATGCACAATTTAATCACCAATTCACCAATAGTATGCTTGTTTGGACGGGCTTCAAAAATTTTATTTCCTGATAGAAGGGGTCATGAAAATATTTGAATTTAGTTTTAAAATATTCCCGACCCACGAGTCCCTAAGAATTGCTATATTGTTATTGTGATATTTTATTCTACTTGACACTTGAAGCCCAGTATTGATCAACATGCAAATTCTCCCTAATAGTCTCCAAACATTTCCTATAGTACTAGTTGGGAGAAGTTGTTTTTAGTACCTGGCTTTTGTTGACATGGTCATTAGGATGAACAGGAGACTTGCTTCCCATTTCACCTTTCATCATTTCAATTGCTCTGTTACTGATCACTTCATTCACATTCATATTTGTTTGAGTACCTGATCCTGTTTGCCAAACAACAAGTGGGAAATGATTGTCCAATTTTCCTGAAATAACCTGAAAACAGAAAATAATCCAAAACATTACCTGAGATGTGTTTTAATTGTTTTATTAACAGACACAACAGATGTGTGTCTTTACAAATTGTTTAGCTCGAACAAGGCCGAGTTGAAGGTATGTCAAAGGCGCCGCAGGCTGCCACCATACGACCCATGTCTGACCACAGAGCACAGCTAAGACCTAAGTGTTGATTTTACTGAGGGAGGAAAATCGGAGACGCCGGAGGAAAACCCTCAAAGCACGGGAAAGATCAACTAATAACTCTACTCACACGAGTTCCAAGCTCGCAAATCAACACAAGGTTATTCCCAGACGGTCACCCATCCAAGTACTAACCCTGTCCGACCGGGCTTGACTTAGTGGTGAGTGGCAGTGCCCAGATAGCACACCCTGTGCTTCCCTTGCACAGCTTGGCCTCTCTCAATACCTATACCTAGGGTCTGTGCAGCATGCTAGTTAAGTTCTGAAAATTACTGTAGACAATGGCTATAATTTAAGTGTTTGTTCTTACCTCATCAGCAGCCTTGGTAATATATTCTGAAATGTTTGAATTCATTCCGTATTCTTTATTCACCATTGCAGCTGCTTTTTTTAGATATCCAAACGCTCTGATAACACCAAGCTAGTAACATAGACATTAAAAGACTTAAATATACTCATGTTTAGGGGTCAAATTACATGGCTGTTGAGAGCAAAGATGGGCCCTACCATCATTAGCATTTTATGCCATTTTCAATGCTTGTATGGGTTAGCTTTTATACAATGGTATCTCCCCCAAAATTAAAGTTGTTTTAATACCATTGTGATCATAACACACCAACTTTTATATAGCTAACAAATAATTTCCCAACGCAACCAGGTGATAAATCAGACAGTTTGACACTACTCTGGCTTTAAAAAGTTTTTTTAACTTTACTTTAAAAGTTACTGTCCATGACCCAACGTTTCTGGAAGCTTTTTTTTGGCATATCAATAGCGCCCAGTGCCCCATTGAATCGCGATGACAGTGGTTCATTACCAGAAGCATATTTGCATCTTGTTAATAAATAACGTCATCATCGGTTCTATGAGGGTATAAATAGGGATCCTAACTTTATAACGATCACCCCTGATGAAGACACTAGATTGTAGTGTCGAAACATTGGGTCATGGACAGTAACTTTTAAAGTTACGTTCAAAAAACTTTTTAAAGCCAGAGTAGCGTCAAACTATATCTGTTTTATATAGGGGGGCGTTAGCCGGACAACTGCCCTAGGGCCAAATAAGGGGGCCAAATAAGGGGCCCAAAGCGATAAAAATCCTACACATAGATGAAGCTTCTAGGGGGTTTATGGTCTTTCAAGGGCCCCTAAATGCACTGGGCCTATCTTGGCTCTCAGCAGCTCTGAAGTCAGCCATCTAAAAATTATATTTATATAATATTATATTTATATTTATATAATTATATTATAAGGGCAAAAACCGATTTAAGTCTATAATACTCATCACTATCATCATTATTGAGGCTCATCGCTTATCACTGGTACCTTATACTTGATAGCAATACAATTAAAGGTGCCATCTAGTCCGTTCTGCGCATGTCCACATTTCTGTTTACATTGTATTATATAAACATTGAACATTGCGGATTTGTTTTCAACGTTTGAGCTTTTCCGCCAAAAAAGCATGTTATAATAAGCTGTACTGTTCCTAAATGTGGATAATACATGTATATCAAACTACCACTCATGCCTTTGCCACCTTTGAACGAATACTCGCTTTCGAACTGTCGCAAATCTACTCCATTGAAGTTTGTTGACATATGGGGTCCCGCACTTTTGAAAAATAACACATGCGCAGAACGGACCGGACGGCACCTTTACGGATTTACAGTATGGGTGATATTTGAAAATTGTGCCAAAAAAGTAGTGTAAATCTTTAATTGTACGAGCAATATCATCATTACTTCATGTGCATGACAAAATTTGATCTACAATTTTGTATAAAATAATTGTACTCCTCTCAAGCAATCAGAATGCAGTAATTTTGTCATGCTTAATATAATAATAATTGACAATAGGGAAGACTGCGTCAACATACAGGCATTTTTTCAGACTCATCTCCAATTGGAAAGTTTATAATAGATCTTGCTGTTTGTGCTCCATAGTATTTATCTGAAGGAACTTCAATTTCACCAAAACTATCACTTTCAATTCTGCTGGTTGACTGCAAAAATAGAAGTCAGAGTACAAATATTAATCTTCTTTAACATATTCATTGGACATTTTATCCAAATTTTCACAAATTGACACAAGTCTTGATGATAAAATTATTAGAAAGCTCAAACAAAATCATTTCATATTACGTCGCAATAGACATGCAAACTATTTTCAGACCTGGGTATATTATATTTATAGGTAATATTTGGCATTTCAATCAAACCACATGTTGAAAGGATTTATGGTGGTGTAACATGGAATACATACATTTTAAGACCATATTGTTTATAAACTTTGGGCAAATTAATCTTACCATTGTCCGTATTAAACAGATATTATACTTTAAGGAGAGCTTTAGGATGCCTCGGACTTTATAAGAACGACAAAAACTGCTTCTCAGTTGACGAACAGCGAGACCCATAATTAATATTCAGAGATATTATGCAAAAAAGATAATATATACATACCCCTCGCGGAGAGCCTGGGTACGAGGTTGCATTTACAACTGCCATCTTACCCCCCTGGAAGCACCGTTGTGGAAAATACAGCCGGGGGTCAGGGTTAGAAAACTCGCTAGCCGGGGGGTTAAAAAACTCGTTCGCAGGTGAGCAACGACTGCTGGAACCCCCCTGGACATATCTCATTCACCTCTTCTCTCATTTTATTCCCATTTATTCTTTTAGTTCTTTTCCAAATAGCGCTCCGTCGAGATGACGTCAGTACCGATGTTTGTCCGCTTTTACCCATAATTCTTGCGGCCATAACAAAAGAAATAGCTCATTTGCAATAATTTGTGAGTCAAATTTGGTTTGTTTGTCCGCTTTTTGAGCTATTAATAGCAGCCAGACTCTACGCTATTCAATTTTCTTTCTTCAAGGATACCAACAACAGAAGCCAAGTTTAGTTTTTTTATTCAACATTGCAAATGGCAATCAGTAATGAATTGGAATTATAATGATTAATTAGAATGCAATAATGATATGGACCAGCATAAATATAAAGTTAATTGTTTGCTAATAATATTTTACATTTTTTTCTTTCATATTAACATTCTGCTATATTTCTAAATACAACAAAGAAATATTAACAGATATCATACAATAATAAATCTAATTTTTTCCCAATATATACTTCTATAGAAGTACATCAGTTGGGAAAGAATCTAACTCCTCGAGTTTGATCAAATCAGAACTTTTTCCACACCAAATAGCTGCCTTTTTGCCCTTACTACAAGGTAGGTCGAGGAGAAGACATGTAGGAACAGTGTCATCAGCATTGTAGGAAAGACGTCTTCTTTGTGATCCACAAAAACTCTGCAATTAAATATATTAACAAAGAATATTATAAAATATATGTTGCCTCTGACACGAGAGACTTTTGAAAAGCTAGAAACACTCGTCTATATGGCTTGTATTTTGTTACACATTTCTCAAGTCTCACAATATGCTATGTGTAAATATCTTAATAAATAAATATACAGAAAAATACGATTTTTCACCTGGGGGGGGGGGGGGCAAATTAACTATGACGACCACATTTTAGGGGAGTCTGGGGGACGGGAAATTTTGCATTTGAAATGGCATCTTCGTCAGAGACCTCTGAAATAGCATTAACTGCATTTTGGAGAGCAGAAGTTGACAAAACTTGAAGGCCGTCGAAACAGGGAGCGTTTAGTGACATTTTTTCTCGAAATTGTGACAAATCTGCAATGGGTTGACCACAAGCGTGTTGGTAATCGTTGTGATACTCGTTATATCAACAAGCATTTTTGGATTGTTTCAACGATGTCCTACGGTTCTGCACATATATCAAGTTCCAACAAACCCCGCAACAAACTTTAAGTTTGTTGCAACTTGATATAGGTGCAGAACCATAATACTGGCTGCAAGCTTGTCAAGCCTTGACAAAATAAACAGTTTACTACAAACTGTTAGCAGCTTTGCTGTCACGTGTTTGAAGTTAGATCCCGCTGTCTAAAAAGTGTCATCATTTTTGACTTTCAGAATATTCCATTTATTAAATTTTTTAATGAAATATATAATTTTAACATTTTCAAAGTATTCTTTAAATATTCTAAAATAAAATACGAAAAAACGGCTCCTACAGCACTGACATATTATTAACAAAATATAAAATAGGTTAAAAACATTGTACAGTACGTACTTTGGTAGGATTACAGGATTCTGGAGTAATGTCTCTGTAGCATTCTTGATCATTGCTTTCAATGGATTCTGAAGCCAAATAAGGCTTTAAGAAAAACAAACTCTGTCAATAAGAATAAACTTTAAATATTGATAAATAAATATATATATATATATAATTTATATATATATATATATAAATAACATTACTGCATGCTTGGTATGATACTGGGACCAGGGAATTTATGATTGAGTTTGAGCCAAGTTCAAGTTTTCGGCCGGGGGAATTAGGGTTAGGAAGACACTGAATACGAGAGGTTAGGGTTAGGGTAAAAGGTTTAGGGGTTAGGATTGGTGTTGTGGATTATTTTGACAATTATCATCAAAATGGTGTTCTAGTAATGCCTGAAACCGTTGGGTCGACAGTTTGTTGGTTTACCCAGTAACTCTAAGTCAACTCAAGGTTAACTGAAATTAACTCAAACTCATGGATTACCAGATCCCGATGCTGGTTGGTGTGATGGTAGCTGTATAAAATATATATATATATATTTTTTATTTAGCTTCATGCATGCACCTCTTAAATATACATAGAAGAAGCATATACTGTTAACAATTATTGGATGAGGTGAAGCATTCAGCTCTGGCAGATAACAAAAAACCTCGGCCTTGATAATTCTCGATATCATGCAAAAACCAAATCCAATAATTGTTTTATTATGCATAAGAATTGCTAATGCAATGCGCCGTTGAAATATATTTAAATAAATAAGTTATAGTGGTCCATTTTCTTTCACTGTAAACAAGCTGGCAGCAGCAAGCTAGCAACAATTAAGATATTGTAATGATGATGCCATAGCTACACTTTTGGAACATTGACGTCATATGAAGCTGATGTCACAAATTAGCCGTATTCCAACAGCCAATCAAAATCGAGATAGAGAATGCATAATATATATAATATTGGCATGGATCTATGGTATAATAATATTATGAAATACTTTTAAAACAAAAGAATTAATATCATTATACTGTACATGTACATGCATTTATTAAGTCAATTAAGATAAAATTTCCTTCCAAATAATAGGTTACCTTTTTTAGTATACTTTGTATATTATCGTCATCCGTTGGTTTACTGAAATGAACACTTTTGGATTTCTGGCCAATTTTTACATTGGAAAATGTTACTTTCTTTATGGAAGGGACATTTTCAATTGCCTAGTTTAAATAATTAAAACTTTAATACTTATCCATTATTATATTTAATAATTTTGCATGTCTAAATGAAGTACCTGCTTTACTGGGGTCCATTCATTGCTGACAATAGTTTGGTAATGAGCTTTATCACCTGCAAGCAAAGATTATATTTTTTTGTGATCAAACACATTAATCTAAAACTTAAGGTATCTGCATGGCCAGTTACTCAAAGCCTGGTTAACTTATCTGATGAATAAGTCTTATCTAATGGATACATTTGCTGTGTTGTATAATATACTGACTGTATATTACATATAATATATATTACACACTGCAGATGTGAAAGCTAATGGGTGGACATACCAATGCACAGATGATCGCCAAGATTAAATCCTCAATGTCCCTGCAGACAGGTATAGAACTAATCTTCTGATAAATTTTCTATGAGAACTATATTATACGTACATGTATAGAGAAGCAATTTATTCAACAGATAACACATTTTCCACTGATAGTGCCTTATTTCCAGCTAGCTTTTTATTTTTATTTTTATTTTTTATTTATTAGATTTATCACTCTTTGGTGAACGGAATAACCCAACAGGCTAGAAGCCCAATTGATAGGGGTTCCGAGGGCCTACGATTTAAGGTCGTTAACTGGTCGTTAGCTTTGTACAACTGGGCTCTGACACTAGTCAAGTTAATGTGTAGTTTTCAGAAGATAAATCTACCTTGTATCATTGAAATATTATCAGGAACAAAATCTACGTCTACATGACTATCATTATTTGCCAACAATGTAGAATTCCGTGCTGTCATCCCACAAGAGACTTCATCAATTCTGTTTGCAATCGAGCACAAAGACATAGGTTGACCAATCCTATCACCATCATTGTCTGTGAAGTTTAACACTGTACATGGCGACATTGAAGCTAAAGAGACTGTTGTTTTATTCTTTTTGCAAGTACTCTTACGAGTAATGACTTTTTTAATAGACCGTTTTCTTTTGATAGCAGATGCACTGTCATAAAAAAGAAATAACATTATTATCATGAATATGCAACAGACTGTTATTTAATAGCAATAAACAATGTGGAAAAAAACAAAAAATGTTTGTAAACTGATCTACATCAACTATAGAATTATACAAGATCATGCTCATGCTCAGTAAAAGTTGAGGGGCCTCCGAGAGCCAAGGGCCAGGTGGGGTTATGGTCTTTCACAGCCCCTAAATACCCTAGAAGCTTCATTTTATGTGTAGGATTTGTGTGATGGTTATCGTTTCGGGCCCCTTATTTGGCCCGGACCCTGGGCCAGTTGTGCCGGCTACCACCCCCTCTCGGCACTTAGGGCTGCACTGACCACAGCAAATTGACCACTAAAAAGGCCACTGAAAGTGTGGACAACATTTCCTTAACTACTTATTCAGTACCTGGCAGAATGATTTCGTGTTTTTTGTTCTACAGGTAAACAAAAAATTAATCAAGAATAATTAAGACAGTAATCTCTCAATCATAAGTACTAGCATAAAATTATAAAAAGATTGTTGTCAACGTGGTGGTGTCAATAGTTATTGTTTGTACTTTGTACATTATGCTGAATTCATTTGTTGATTTGTTCGTCCATTTGTCCTTTCATCCTTCGACCTTCCTTCCTCCCTTCCTTCCTCCCTCCCTTCCTTCCTCCCTCCCTCCTCCCTCCCTCCCTCCCTCCTTTTAATATTTCTCTACTTTTCCCAGTCCATCCCTTCCCCAAACACTATATAATTAATACCAGGTTCTGAAAATAAATCTTCTTCAATATGTTCTCTATAAACCACTACGTTATATGGAGTTTTCTTTGAGTAGGTCTTTATAATGCTTGACTTCAACCTATTTCCCTTTAAACTTGGGACATCCCAAGTGTCATCGAAATGTGTCTTCATTGTCTTTGCACTTCTACTCCTAGTATTCATTCTTTAATCCCAACACTAAAAAAATATAACATGCAATGTTATCAACAATGAATGGGTTTGTCACCACACAAACAATGAAATTGAAAACGTACCTTCGCCCAACAAGCAGAATTAGTTGTCTAGTTTTACAAAGGTATTGCAAATTGAAGCACATCTGCATGTAAGGGTATTCTCGGAGTAATTCCCAATACAGATAAACCATGAACGCTGAAATTATAAGACATAAAAACTCGTATAAAAGCAGATCATTATAAAAAAGAAATGTTACGTGATTCACAACAAGACTTTTGATTGGTCAAGAGAGACACCGGAAATGCTTAGGAGCCAATCAGAAACGTCTTTGTGAAACTGCAGATTCCCGCCAAAAGTAAATTTTGTGGCGCTTTTAGTTAGCAAGTGGTGCTGTTTTGTATGTTTTATTTCGGGTTTTTTCTCATAAATTTAACCCCTTCCAACGTATTCCAGCTCACGAATTACAAGAAAAAAGTAAAAACTGTAAGTCTAAGTAGAGAGTGAAGAGTTTGTGAAGAGTTTTTGTTCGTTATTAGGTGAAATATTTCGCGACAATTATTAATAGATATGGAGTATATTTTTTTGTACTAAGATTGCTTTAAAAACAGTTTTTCTCTGATAAACTTAAAGATAAAGATGTACACTAGTGTATACTATCGTATAATATATTTATTGAATATTTCTTTCTGTGTATAGGGATCAAAATGACGCAAGCTGTGTATTTAACAATGGACTATGAAGACTTGTCGTATCATATCGTTCCTAGTACACCAAAAAATAGACAAGCTGTAGTCTGTACATCACCAGCTGCTATTGTCCCAGATCTAGACACCATTAATTGTATGTACCACTCGAACTATGAACCACAGTCCGACATTTTAGAGTGGGGAGAAAAAGATGTTGAATTTTGTACTATTTCAATTTTATTTTACAACCCAATTTAAGAAAATTAATATCAGCAAAAAAGTGGGGGGCGATAGCCCCCTTACCCCCAGCCCCTGTGAACCTAAAAAATCCTCTATTTTTTAGGCAGGCAACCTATTTTCGTGATATTAAATACATCGCCACATCCCAGCTCGTCAACAAACCGAGTTCCGTCTGTATCTCCAAAGACCCCAGTAGTGACAAGAAACACTAGAAGAGGTAAATCTAATAAGATATTTATGATTTGCAGGTGCTGTTGGATGAGCAACATCATAGAGGAGATTGAAAGTCTTTTGAGTTAGAATTCTGCATAATTTATGATAGTAAAAAAACATTGTCTAGCCAGTTTTATTTTTATGGTTTTTTTCTCTATAATTTTTTGTCATTCTTGATTGTTTTACAGAACAGCTTGTACCTAGCCGATCACCATTTGCGAGAACAACGCCAGTTACTTCCACAATTGAAAATATAACAAGCAATCGTGGAACATGTTTGGAAGCAATTCATCTCTTTTCAGACGATGAGAATATTTTTTTGTAAAATTATCAAACAGATAAAGTGGTTAAGTTGATGTGTAATAATTACATCAGTAGAATATAAGGTGATTCTTAAATCATATTTTTGTTCATCAAATTATTATGATAATCCTTCAATTAATTATTTGTAACAAAATAATTAAATTCAATTAATGTATGTAATAAAATAATTAGGAATATTTTCTTGATCATTTTATTTTATATTTATGTCAAAATGAGGAAGCAAAGATAAAGGGAAATGTGTTTGAATGATTTCTGAAGTCTACAGAATACAAGTCTAAAGAATACAAGGCAATTTCTGGTTGATAAGGGGTCATTCACAAAATATGTGATGCTTGCTTTTGGATGTGGGAGTCCTAGAGTCTCAGACGAGGAAGTGTAAAATATTTTGTGAACGAAATGCTTCCCTAGTCGATTTCACCGGAAATGAGATTATCATTAGCGTGTCTTAACTTCATGTCAAAATCCTCCATTGACAAGCGTCGATCTGATCATTTTAAAAACATCAATGCATAACATTTAAGGTGGTCAGATCGCAAAAAAAAATTGCGGTTTGTTGTTGTCATGAATAATAAATTATATTTGGTCCAATGTTTCTTTATTTGATATATACACCAATGAGGCGTTCTACAGTCGTTCACCCGTCGTGTCTCGTCTGAAGGCGACAAAGAAGATATCCGACACTTGGTGAGACCTCGAATATCTTACACAGGAAGTTTATATGTTTTACTAGAGTGCCAAAATCCGTGGGATGTAAGCGATATATTTGGTGTTTACTACGCCGATTGTGACTGGAGATATTTGTTATTATGTCGTTGGATATTTCTGTATGATTCTCCTCCAGTCTACATGCAGCAATTAGCATGGAGATTGATAAAACAAACGACGTAGCCCAGCATGACGAGATGGAAGTTGATTGGCAAAAGCGAACGTTGGAATTACAAGAAGAACTGTCGTTATTGAAAGAAAGAGTTAACTCTCAAACGCGGAAAATTCGAGATATCGTTTCCGAACGGGTATGTATGTATCTAGTTTCATCAACATTGTATCAAATTCACTTGAAGACAAAGTCATCGCGAAAAAGATTCTCTGCTCCACAAGTTTCTTATTCCTTGGGAGATTTCGTTTGACAATCGATATATAGATATTATCGATAGAAACATTTCCTGTTAATGTTAAAAATTGGGCAATCATAATCTGTACTACCCGGCCATGTTTGTTGATATTATTCCATAATAGAATATTCTGGCGTTTGTCAGCACTTCATTGTGATGGTGAATACAAATCGGGATATTCCAATGTGATCTTTCCAGATTTCTAACTAGAAGTTACTATCGCAAGGCAAGTGCTGCTTCAAAAGTCATGACTCAGATAAGAATATCTTCTAATATCTTCGCTGTCGATATTTGCAAGTGTATGTAGCGAAAGTTTATATCGATCACGGTTCTAGCTGATTAGTATATTAACTATATTTGCTGTGATCTTCGCCGGTTAAACACTTTCATGTTTTTATTGTAAACTCTACTAAAGTAAATAAGTGAAATCTTGAGGGAGACAGCTCTACAAGGCTGACGACAATCACGCATTTTATAAACCTCATCAAGTGTGTCTGTTAATTGTCTCCCGTTCTAATACAATACAAGTAAAATCATTTAGATTTAAACATGAAAACAAGTTGTTTGTTTGTCCAGGATTTCCCTACAGGAAATGCCATACAACAATGTAATTAATTCTGATGTCCAGACCTTTGAGAAATTTTAGATCTGACTCAACATTGACTGTGGGAAATAGATTTTAAATCATTTATTTTGTGTATATATTTTTCCTCTGGGAGATTCTCAATGACATCATCACAAAGGAATTTCACAGCTGGGGTCTGACCATCTGACACCGTATATGGCATACCAAGCATTGTTTATATAACTATGGAGTATTTTGCTAACTCCTGTGCTTGTATAACGATTTTAAATTGACAAAGATGTTTACAGCATAGTTAACTTCTATTTACAGGCAAATATTAATTTAAATTTGGCTAAATCCTGTATTTCACTCTTAATTTTTCTAATAAATTATAATTAGATTATAAATAATTTATAATAGATTATAAATTGGATGCTTATGAAACCAGTAAACAGCAAAACTATATCACAATTACGCTACGGTAACTCTGGCTTCTTTTTCCCGAGTCAAATAGCTTCCAACGCTGTTTCATTGCTCGCACACCCTTGAAAGCGATTTGACTTGGAAAAAAGAAGCCACAGAGTTGCCTGCGGAGGAGGCTATTGCTCACCCTCGTATGTGCCATTTTATAATCAAAATGTACCATGCGATACTACGGTTGTTAGAAAGTACTTGTTGTCAACAAGAGACTGGCCTAGTGGAGCGACAAACATCGCTAATTGTGCCTTGTCCATTTGCTTTTTGGTTTTTAAGCTACAACACAATGAACTGCCAAATTATAATAGCGTAGCGTCTGGCTGCTATCAATAGCTCAAAATGCAGACAAACAAACCAAATTTGTTATGGCTGCAAGAATTATGGGTAAAAGCGGACAAACATCGATACTGACGTCATCTCGATGGAGCGCTATTACATAACATAATTGATGGTGTATCTTACAGTTTTTTTGATAACTGGAGCTATAAAATCATAAATGCACACATCTCATTAATATTCGTAGTGAAGCACTAGTAGAAAGCATTTCAAACATTTGTTTTGTTGAATATCATAGATAAAATCTGCAAAAGAATGTGCCAGCAAAGCAGAAGAAAGAAGTGGAACTTTATTAAAAAAGGTTGATTTTTCTTCATAAATTTGTTTCTGAGGGGCCCACTATTTTTTAGTAGGGGACAATAATATATCAGTTGTCTTAAATAGTAAAGCATGTGTAGCAATTGCCACAACGGGAGGGGAATGACCCGCAGAGCTACGCAATTTTGCAATTTTCTATGATTTCCATTAATTTCCATAGTCCTTTCATTAAATAATCACTTTTCAATGTGAATTGTACAGAATTATTAAAAATTGCAGTGAAGTTTCATATAAATCCCGAAATGACATCACCATAGACTATAGGTAGTAAAATTCGAAATTAAAATCAGCTCTTATTTCTAAAAAGGTTCAGTGTTAGGGTTAAGATTAAGGTTACGTTTGGGTTAGCACTAATTGTTTTAAATTTGGGTTACTTATATGAAACGTCAGCCAAAAATTGGCCCTGAAAATGTGGCAGAAATTGTTTTAAAGTTGTTTAGAATCAATGAACCAGGCCCTAAAAGGCATAGTAGCATGGCTTTGTGCTTATATGTAGTCCCCCAATGAATCAATGCCCATGTCTAACTAATTGAAGCTCTAAATTCATTACTGTATAAACTGTATATTTTACTCAATGCAGATGCAAGAATTTGAAGAACGTACACTTATTGCTGAAAATAAAGTACTAAGATGCTTTGAAAGGGTAAGCTACACTGTACCTGTTTGTTTTTATGATATGAAAATAGTGTGCTCTGTTTACAGTGTTAAAATCTAAATAAAACACTAAAAGGCTGGTGTATTACAGAAATAGTGGATCATCTACACTAGACAAAATGTCTCACCCAATGAGAGGTAGACAAGCACAAATTAACAACACTCTCTGACAAAGAGTCTTTGCTCGAAATGTTTAGACAAGTTACACACTATTTCAGCAGTATACCAACCATTTTATAGATGAGACCCAATATGACCAAAAAATAATATTTATTTTTTAGAACCAGCACATGGAAGATATTATTGAACAAAAAGACTCAATTATCAGACAGCTTCAAACGACTGTGGCAGATAAGGTACGTGGGCAGTATTGATGTAAATTTTCATTATTGGTCTTCAAATATTTCTTATAGTACTAGTTGGGAGAAGTTGTTTTAAAAACAGTTTACCTTTGGTGATCATTTTCATTATTCTCATTACCTCTATGCTTGGTTAACCATTGATATTATTAGGAGAAGATAGATGTTGATCACAATTGTGGCATAAATGGTTAATACACTCACATTGATTATGATACAAACAACCGATGACAAACAATATTGGCCCACGCTTAACGCATGATGCCAACACCCACTCACACTAATTATGACACAAACAATGACGTAATGAACCTGACATATATACAGGCAAACCTGACAAACACGCTTTACTGGATTCTGAAGATGACCGCTGCACTGAGGCCGTCAAAACGTCAGTCACCAACAATAGTCTTTCTCAAGACTACAACAACCTGGACGATCAACTTCACACATCTAATGATACTCCTAGGTTCAAACCATTTAATTTAATTGATGTATTACAGCAAGACAAACATGATGCAGAAGTCAAAGTATTTGAGGATAAAGTAACTAAAGTAAAGGAATGGGTGGCACAGATTGTTGGAGAGGTAAAGTTAAATATCAGTGAAATGGTTATCTGATTCTTGATCTATATATACATACATATTTTATTGAGCAATTCCTGACTGGGCTTTTCAATGCCATTACAATATAAAATTATTTTTAATGACTATCTTGTGTTTGAGATTTTATATAAATATAATCTTTGGCACTTTCTGATAATTCTAAACATTCCTTAAAATAACATCAGCTAATGATTCACCTTCATTCAGTTTATTAGATTTTATCACTCTTAGGTGAATGGCTATAAGCCCAATTCTGAGAAGACCCGAAAGTCTTACCATACCATTTACTGAAATTATTGCAAAGGTAGCACTTTCTCCTCGATTATTTTTAAGAGCCTGAGTGGAGGTCCGATCCAGAATTTGAACCTGTGTAGGGTTAGGGTTAACCACAACAGCTGCTAAAGTTGGTTAAATTTATACATGAAGTGACATCAACCTGGAGACACACACAAAGACAATTTTACAGTGATTCAACAGTGAAATAGGAAGATAGTTTTGGAATTGAACATTTTTTTCTAAACATCTGTTTGAAGCAAACTCTCAGTGACTGTATTGCTGCAATGTTTTTGCGTAGTTGCTGCATTGAAATAAGCTCAAAGCAAACTCTCAGTGACTGTATCGCTGCAATGTTTTTGCATGTAGTTGCTGCATTGAAATTATCTCAAAGCAAACTCTCAGTGACTGTATTGCTGCAATGTTTTTGCGTAGTTGCTGCATTGAAATAAGCTCAAAGCAAACTCTCAGTGACTGTATCACTGCAATGTTTTTGCATATAGTTGCTGCATTGAAATAAGCTCAAAGCAAACTCTCAGTGACTGTATCGCTGCAATGTTTTTGCATGTAGTTGCTGCATTGAAATAAGCTCAAAGCAAACTCTCAGTGACTTTATTTCACTGTTGAATCACTGCAATATATTTGCATGCAGTTGCTGCATTGAAATCACTTCTTGTGAATGAATAGTTAACCAAAGATGAAACTTTAGCTGATGATATACTACTTTTATAATAATAAATAATAATAATAATAAAGACGTATTAGGAGCATTATACAATAGTCTCAATGCTCTTACAACAATATATATATTCTTAAACTTACTTTTAAAACTAATTACAGTTTCATTATAAGATTTAGCCTACTAGATATATTAACACTATGAACAATAACTATTAATTTTAAAAAAGAAAAGTCTTAACTGCAGACTTAAAACTACTTAACATTTCAAAGCTTCTAATTTCCTGTGGTAATGAATTCCACAGTTTTGGTGCTGCAACCGAGAATGCTCTGTCTCCATGAGTCACCATTTTGGATTTTGGCTCGAGTAGCAGATTTCGGTCAGATGATCTAAAATTACGAGTAACTTTTATCAGAAGGTGCAAAACACAGTATATGTGAAGATATGAAACAGAAAAATAACTGTTCAAGTCACCATATATCTCAGTAGCCCTGCAGTGTGCTGGCACATTAAACTAGAGACATAATGGGTTAGAATTCCTCAGTTGGGTTAATCAGATAAACATTCAAAATATTATTCTGAACTACTATAATTCTAGCTTCAAAACGATATAGAGGAACTGAAGATACAAGTCAAGGAAAAAGATGAGTTGATTGCAAGTTTTAAGAATGGTAAGTTAATCATCAACACTAAGTTTCCAGTGATCATACTCATTGCATAATAGTTATTTTTTAACCAGTCACTTGTCCTGACAAAATATTTCATTACACCTAGTCAGCACCAAGGCCCACATTGATAACCACACCACTTTAGGTGCTGACGAGGTCATGCTGTACCTGTATACAGCCTTTTAGCCAGGGTTTATCCAATAATTTTGGTAGGTGTGGCCATGTGGGACTTAAATATTAGTTATCTGAAGTGCATTTTCCTTGACTTTGAGGGGTGAAAACCATGATTGAAGTTGGTTTAGAGACCACATAAAAGAAACGTTACAATTCTAATGCTCTAGAATCATAACATTAGCCAATGTCAAAGTGTTCAACTCATTCGTTATTAACAATTAATGAACTGTACTGTATTAAAGGAAAATATACTGTAGTGAGCTTGCCAAACTTAGTAGCTAACAGAGATTAAGAAACATCACAAAGGAGGAACCTCGGTAAGTTGTTGTTTGAGGAAAATATACTGTAGTGAGCTTGCCAAACTTAGTAGCTAAAAGAGATTAAGAAACATCACAAAGGAGGAACCTCGGTAAGTTGTTGTTTAAGGAAAATATACTGTAGTGAGCTTGCCAAACTTAGTAGCTAAAAGAGATTAAGAAACATCACAAAGGAGGAACCTCGGTAAGTTGTTGTTTAAGGAAAATATACTGTAGTGAGCTTGCCAAACTTAGTAGTTAAAAGAGATTAAGAAACATCACAAAGGGAGGAACCTGTAAGTTGTTGTTTGAGGAAAATATTTTGCTTAGGCCGTCCATGGCCATCCACACGAAAAGTGGCTGTCCAAAAATAGGAAGGCTACTGTACCTGGCTGTATAAATATGTATATTATTATTATTGTTATTATTCCAAAGCTATCTTTATATTTTAAACAGGTAATCTCAAAACTTTGCATAGCAACACTCCAAGTTTAACCAACAGCTGTAATAGTTTCGATGATGAGAATTACAGTATCATACGTGGACGATCCCATTCATCAGCTGCTTCCATATCACAAGAAAAAGAAATTGTGCCGGCCGTCCCACCAAGGAGGGCATCTCTTGGTATATTAAATCGAACTAATTGTAGTAAAGTTGATGGAAAAAATACTTTTAAGAATTCGAATAAGCCAAATTCAAGTAAGCCAAATTTTAGTAAGCCAAATATCAGTGAGAAAATTGACGAAGCTGAAGAAAGCTGCACAGATGGTAGAAAGCACTTGTCTGACAAGGAAGAGAACTTAGAAGACAAAAAATACCCAGTGAACTGCATAAATGAACAAAATACATTGACTGTATCAAATTCTAAATTTTATATTTCTCCTGAAAATGAGGAAAGAACTAAAGCAGTAGTAGTGAAACTAACAATGAGGGAACGATTAAAACAACTAACTGAAGATGAACAAGATGGGAGTACAAAGGAATCCTCGTGTGATAATAATGAGAAATATGATGCAGTTGATATGCTGTTAAACTCTTTAGAAGATTGCACAAGAACTGAACCAGTTTTAGAAAACAGAACTGGTGATCCACAACAGAAACACGATGTTGTGGAGCCAGTTGAGCACATGCAACAGAACAATGTTTCAGCTGTTAGACCTGAAACTGATACTTTTGGTTATACCAAATTATGGTATGGAGAAGAAACGAAGAATTTACACCATACGGTCGAAGCAACTGGCAAGGCACCTCAAAATCCTAACGTATTTACAAGTTATCTTCCACCAGAGTTTGTTTTGTCTCATTGTAAAGTGGACTCAGATAGTAGTGGCTGTAGCAGTTTGGAACATACTCCGCCAATCATGAGAGGCTCATGGGTAATGCACATTAATGTATATTTTTGAATTCTAAAATATTCCAGACACTTCAGGACATTGGCAACAAAAATTAAGTTTGTCTAATATGAAAAAACTCGTAAAATGATAGAGTACAGTAACACCTTTTTACAACTTTTCCGTATTTTACTTCGTTTTTGAAATATTTCAGTTGGTTGATATGTAAATGAGATGGTCTCTGACGTCAGGTGCAGGGTAGAGAATTTCCACTCATTAAAAAAGTCTTATATCTCAGTGATTGCTAAGTTTACAACGTTCATTATCATGAGGAGTTATTATACGCACATTTTCATGTACATTTGTGGAACAAGCTTGAAGATGGAACTAATATTCTAATGAGTGAAAATTCTCTACCCCACACCTGATGTCAGAGACCATCTCATTTACATATCAAACAAACTGAAATATTTCAAAAACGAAGTAAAATACGGAAAAGTTGTAAAAGGTGTTACTCTATCATTTTACGAGTTCTTTCATATTAGACAAACTTAATTTGTGTTGCCAATGTCCTTTAAACCTAACACTGACCCTAAAGCTAAATCTTACAATAATGCTTTATTTTAGAAATAACGTAATGTAGATTTCGATTTTGTATCTTACTACTCATGGTCTGTGTGATGTCATTTTGGAAATTTATATGAAACATATTCAACATGATATGAAACTTCATTGTAAACTTTGCTACATTTCTTGCATAGGTACAAGACCACAAAGCAATCAATCCCACGCTAGAAGTTGTCAGTTCCGAAGATACGTGTAAGAAAAATTTATAATGTGTCAATTTTATTAGTCTTTTCCATTCAAAAATGTTAAACTTATTTTAATAATTTAGGGAAAAGAAATTCTGATGTCGACACAATTAATGGCACACCCGGAGGATTTACGTATAATGTTGGTAATTTTAACTTGTAGTAGCCACTAAAATTTCCCATTTCATAACTGATATTTGATATCTTTATTAGGTACAAAGCTGTCCTGTCTATGCTCAACTTGAAGGGGTAAGAAAAATGATTTGTTTATCAATCACACTGTACAGTAGTTATGAATGTACATGCTCCTTTCTATCTTCAATCTCCGAAATGCCAAAATATAACAACAACAGTTGGCGTAGGGCAACTGCAACAACTTTCGCCAATTACTGAAGATAATATAAACTAAACAATACACATCATTTATTTATTTAGCTTCGCCTCTTAAAAATACATAGAAGAAGCAGGGTCACCACAACAGATAAACACCAATTACAGTGGGCCCTTACAAAAATAAAATAATAACTAATAACAGCAAGTTATGGGTTCAGTGAGGCTTCGCGATGTGTTGCACTTTAGGCAGACAGTTTTCCAAGTTCGAGGATCGTCAACATTGTAACAGGATAATAGAGCATTATTATAATAGTCTAATAGTGACTTCTTAAATTTTTTAAAGTTTAAATGATCTTGCCTTAAGTGTTCAGGGAGAGAGTTCCAAGTCCTAGTTGTTCTAATAAGAAATGAGTGATTGAAAGTAGTTGTTTTACATTTACACGTTGACGGAATGAGATTGCATTGACATTTGCGGAGGATCTAGTATTCTAGTAAGCTTTAAGGGAACAAGACGTTCGGGTAGGATATCGCTTGATATAGGTACAATGCCATTGATGGTCTTAAAGAAGAACAGTAAGTCAAGATACTCGTGCCAGTAGGAAAGTGGTTGTAGTTTTGTTGAAACGAGTCTGTCTCTGTAGGATTCTTCGCACATAAATAGAGTAGCTTCAAGATAAATTTTGAGGCGTTGGATGCGCTCTGTTCGTTTGATAAGACTTTTTCTCACTTTTACAGAGAGCTTCTGAAATTCAGAGCAGACCATGTACAGGTGATTCCACAGACTCATCAGATAACGAAGTAGACTCTGGTGATGGTGAACATGCAAGTGTGGCAGGACGAGTAAAAAATGTTTCTGTTGGTGACAGATTATTAAGAAGAGGAAGTTCAAAGAAGAAAGTTCTTAAAACATGTGCTCAGTACACGACTCATAATTTAAATAGTGTAAGTCATTCCTTGATTATTTATGTCTCAGCTATCTCGCGATAGTCTACCTCAATTTTTATTATAACATAAAAAGACCTGTATTCTACAATAGAATAGTTGTCCGCCCATTTCAGTGATCGATTACAATTGATCCAGTAGCGATATCGATCATTATAAAATATAAATACAGTAATCAACGCTCATTGATCATAATGATTGATCATTATAAATACAGTAATGATTGATCATTATAAATACAGTAATCAACGCTCATTATAAATCCAGTAATGATTGATCATTATAAATCCAGTAATGATTGATCATTATAAATACAGTAATCAACGCTCATTATAAATCCAGTAATGATTGATAAACAGTCCCATCAACCCGAGGTTTAAATAAAGTTTATGATGATGATGATGATGATCATTATAAATGCAGTAATCAACGCTCATTATTAATCCAGTAATGATTGATCATTATAAATCCAGTAATGATTGATCATTATAAATACAGTAATCAACGCTCATTATAAATACAGTAATGATTGATCATTATAAATACAGTAATCAACGCTCATTATAAATCCAGTAATCAACGCTCATTATTAATCCAGTAATGATTGATCATTATAAATCCAGTAATGATTGATCATTATAAATCCAGTAATGATCGATCATTATAAATCCAGCAATGATCGATCATTATAAATTCAGGAAATATTTGTTAAATATTTCAGGAAGCTGTTCAGAAGAGTGGTTATTTAACAAAACTTGGCGGAAGGATTAAAAACTGGAAGAGGAGATGGTTTGTTTTGAATGAGAATAAGTTATATTATTACAAAACTGAGGTACGTTTTTGGACAAAATAACATCTTAAAATATCGAGAAAGGTTGTGTTTAAATAGAGGAATGAAACACTGACATTTCTTCATCACTTCCTTTCTTTCAACCACTTCCTTTCTCATTTTGATATTTTAGTAAATAAGGAATATGTGCTTACCACAATATTCTATCTCCTTAGAATGACGGCAATAAAAAAGCTTTGGGGAAAATTCCTTTGGATGGTTTCTGTGGGATAACCCGTACGGAAGAAAGTCTTTCCTTTCAGGTAAAAAATACTTCTCCAAATACACAAGACATGAGGACCCTTACCAACACTCCAACCTTGTTCTCCCGTTTCTCACGCATATTTTGCTACACGATTTGCGTAGAATCATTAACCAACAAACTATTTAGCATGCAGCCCTAAAAACGGAAATTATATTCTGTTCTACCTCACCATTCATACTACTTTATTAGTCTTGACAAAGCCATCTGGTAACCGACCTGTGCGCTTGTCTGTCTGTTTGTCTGTTTGTAATAAAAAAAGTCCTGCGTAAGCAATGTTGAAATACAAATCAAATACTCTAAAAGGTTGGTGTACTGCCGACATAGTGTAGTGTATAGGAGGTCCTTCGAGCCGGAAGACGCCATGAAATACAAGGAGGTCCTTCAAGCCGGAAGACGCCATGAAATACAAGGAGGTCCTTCGAGCCGGAAGACCCCACGTTTCACTCCTGACGAAGGGCTTTCGCTCGAAACGTTACACCAACTACACAAAATTTCGGAAGTACACCAACCGAGTATTTGATTTGTCTGTTTGTTTGGTCATCTCCCTGTTGAACCTGTGTTCAGATCTATTTACCTTCCAAAATAGATTGATACAGGAAAGCGAAGGTACTACTTAAATGGAGAAACAGTTCAAGATATTGATGAGTGGTTGAAAGGTATGTATGTTATGTTGATAAGCCTGAAGCATAATTCACTTTCAGTCATTCAGATTACGTAGACTACAATGAAGAACATGAAATGCGTGATGTCGCGAGGCTCGTCAGGAGGTTCAACTCTTCATTTCTTTATAAAATATTCTTTTTTCATTGCAGTATTACAAAATGTCTTACGTAAGTTCATGGCTAGTCCACTACTAGCCCAAGTAAATGAGAAAGCAGTCATGAAAGGCTGGATCAAGAAGGTAAAATACATTCTGCACACCATCCAAGTGCTCACATATCATCTCTGTTTACGTATAATTTATGTATATTTCACGACAGGTAAAACTTGGCCAGTCCAAACATTGTTACTGTATTCTTCGCGGGAAATACCTATGTTACTATAAAGGAGAGAATGACCAGGTAATATTTTTATCTATGGCCACCTTTCCTTAAATATATGTGGTTCCTCAGGGCCATTGACTTCATTCCCAATTGCTATAGGATAAAGGTTACAAGGTATACTATTTTTTCCTGCTGTAAAAGATTCTAAGGTTCAACAAATAATTTCCCAACGCAACCAGGTGATAAATCGAACATAGTTTGACGCTACTCTGGCTTTAAAAAGTTTTATGAACGTAATTTTAAAAGTTACTGTCCATGACCCAACGTTTCGACACTCCAATCTAGTGTCTTCATCAGGGGTGATGGATGTAAAGACGAGGCTTGGTATATCAATAGCGCCCACGCCCCATTGAATCGCGATGACGGTGGTTTATTACCAGAAGCTTATTTGCATCTTGTTAATAGATAACGTCATCATCGGTTCTATGGGGGTATAAATATGGATCCTAACTTTACAACGATCACCCCTGATGAAGACACTAGATTGGAGTGTCGAAACGTTGGGTCATGGACAGTAACTTTTAAAGTTACGTTCAAAAAACGTTTTAAAGCCAGGGTAGCGTCAAACTATGTTTGATTCTTAGGTTCATTGACTAAATGCCTTACACGAGTTCCTGGATCGGGCACCGAGAGACATTTTAATTATTTTATCTTTAGGTCATGTAGACTATAATTTCTAGATCATAATACCTTCTAGAGTTACAATAGTATACCTTATTACCTTATATAGGCATGAGGTTGTGACTTGTCGTTGGTTGGATATAGCATGGGTTCCGCGCTTATTAACATATGTCTTTTTCTAGGCTCCTTTCAGTGTTTTAAACATGAAAGAAGAACACATTGAGAAAATAGCTAGCGTTGATTCAGAAGATGAGTTGGATACGAAGGACAATCATAACAGACGTTATACATTAAGATTGTACAACGATAAACAACCAACTACTAGTTCTATCTTTCTGGTGATTGAAAACAGACTTGATCTTGTGAGTAGTTAAGCTCTAGACATGCATAAATCAAACATAGTTTGACGCTACTCTAGCTTTAAAATGTTTTTGAACGTAACTTTAAAAGTTTCTGTCCATGACCCAACGTTTCGACACTGCAATATTTTATGAAATTTACAGAATGCTTGGTTGTACCATCTGACCATGGCCTCAGGACATGTGGACCAAACTGGAACAGACTTTGAACAAACGATTGCAAAACTACGAGAACTAGATGGAGATACAGGTATGGGAAGTAACCTGCAAGTAGTTTAGTGTGATTATCTAAACAAAGACCTAGCTCGCTGACTGACTTTCAGTTTATTTCCAAAGTTTCAGCATTCCTATCAATTTAGTTAAGAAGATATGGCTAGTTGAAGTTGGAGAGTTTGTCCAATTTCGACGCCATACTTGTTTCTCAAATAGGACTCATTTAAACCAACTTCGTAAATCAACTACAACGCCCTGCTGCAGAGAATCTTAACAAAACATCTGTTTTATTTTTCAGATAGTATGCTTTGGAGTAGTATAATTATCACTCATTCCAAAGAACCACTTGAAAATCCTTTGACTACACTCCCGTCAGAAGAACTCGAAAATAAAGCACTGCAGTTATTTAAGGTAAGAAATTAATGAAGCATCGTTATTTCACCTTTTATTAGATTTATCACTCATTTAGGTGAACGGAATACCCAACAGGCTAGAAGCCCAATTGATAGGGGTTCCGAGGGCCTACGATTTAAGGTCGTTATCCGAGAAGACCCGAAAGTCTTACCATTTGCTGATATTATTACAAAGGCAGCACTTTCTTCTCAATTATTTTTAAGACCCTGAGTGGAGGTCCGACCCAGGATTTGAACCTGTGTGTCCCACAACAGCTGGTCATTTCTGTTTGGTGTTGTCTCCATTTTTAGTCCATTCAACTATTCTGTTGTCTTCCTTTTTAGTTCATTCAACTATTCTTTTGTCTCCTTCTTTAGTCCATTCAACTATTCTGTTGTCTTCCTTTTTAGTTCATTCAACTATTCTTTTGTCTCCTTCTTTAGTTCATTCAACTATTCTTTTGTCTCCATTTTTGGTCCATTCAAAACTATCCTTTTGTCTCCATTTTTGGTTCATTCAACTATTCTTTTTTTCTCCTTCTTTAGTCCATTCAACTATTCTGTAATACAGAATGTGTCCCAGGACCTGCTATCGACTATCACGTTGTTTACGCCCAAAATGCATTGCAAATGTGTATGGTTCATGTGGAACTGAGAGAAGAGATTTATTGTCAGCTGATGAAGCAGACAGCCAAACGTGTTCATGTACTGAGTGACTCCGCTGATGCATTGGAGGTAACGTCATACACAATTACATCATACATGATGTCAATTACATCATACAAGATGTCATACTCACGTCATATTACGTCACACACACGTCATACATGATATACGTACGTCATACGTGGTGTCATACGTATAATAACCTCACAGTCAACATAACTGGCTGTCTCCTTTACCTCGTTTTTTCAATCATGGTGGTTTTTGTGTTGACAGCGTTTCCTTGCTCCACACTCCGAATGGTTGACATCTAGAACGTATTCCATGGCGTCTGATGCGACAATAGATCTTCGCCCAACCAGAGAATATGTTTATGAACAATGTTGGCAGTTATTGGTGTTGTGTTGTACGTTGTTTGTCCCGAGAGGACAAGTTCTGTGGTTTTTAAAAACACACTTACAAAAACATTCTTCAAAAGGGTAAGTAGAAATATGTAATAATTTGAAAAATAATCTGTCTTATTAAATGTTCCAAAGAACTAAAGTAGACAGGCTTGTTTGACTGTGGCAAAAGCAGAGCCTACCATAAAACCATAACGTCATCAAAAAAGCCAATGGGGACACCTCATCTAACGTTGTTGGCTGATTCTTACGGATAGAGATCGATAGGGGATGAATTTATACCGGCCCTAGGATTAGTTAAAAGCTCGTATTCAAGGTGTAGAACTTTGCAATGTTCTAGTATTTGCTTGACTTTATTTTCTAGAACTGTAATTGCTAAATACGCTCAATATTGTCAACATTACTTGGACAGAACGATCCAGAACGGAGAGAGAGAAGCAGGTCCTTCGAGAATGGAGGTATAAATTCATCTTCAATAGGAAATAGAAGTTGTGCTTCTTGTACCAGCAAGATTTTGGAATGTATATACCTTCTCAACAATGATGTGATTCTCATCATGATGTGTTTTTTATCATCACTAGGTTATCGCTGTTTTAACCAACAATCCTTTTGAAGAGAGATTTCCATTGAAGATCCCAGTTCATTTTATCAATAGATCATCAGAGCAGTTTGGTTTTGATGGTGCTACAACCGTTCAAGAACTTGTTGACTCGATAAATGCAGTAAGTATGGTCTTAAGAACATGCAATCAAATTAAAACAATCATGCAATCAAATGCAGTAGATCTTTATTATAGTGAAGTTAATAATGAAGTCAATTTCCTGTGGTTAATATTTTAGAGCGGGATTTCTTTCTATAGGAAATTGGCCTTCGTTCAACTGATCAAAGTGGATATGCATTGTACACTGATAACCCTGTTGGTCCTATACAACATTGTCTTCAAACCAGTGTCAAGGTTAGAAATATTTCCTGATCATATTTTTTATCTCGGATTATTAATGTTTCTTTCTGCTGTTTATTTTTTGTCTAGGTCTGTGATGTGATTGCGAAATGGGAAAAAGCAATGCAAAGTTCACATCAAGGAAAGTTAGAGCCTAATCGCATGATCAGATTAAGTTATAAAAACAGGTATAGCTACCAATCCCTTGCTCGCTTTTTCGGCCTGGCTCAGCTGTAATCATATTGTAGCATAAATTATGTTATATTTTGAATAACTAAGTTACGTTTGTACACAGGTATATATAGTCGTTGATCTTGAGTCATTGATCTTAGACGGTGTTTGCTTACGGTTAAGATCTTAGACGGTGTTTGATTACACTTGACTCTGAAGATGACCGCCGCTGAGCCGGCCGTCGAAACGTCAGTCACCAACAATAGTCTTTCTCAAGACTACAACAACCTGCACGATCAACTTCACGCATCTAACTTACAAACAATAAAGTTGATTATTTTACAATATGATATTGAAAATTGTGCCAAATTGCACTCGCCTAAGTGCCTAACGACTCGTACAATTTTGGCACAATTTTCAAATATCACTCGTAGTGTAAATGCTTAATTGTACTCGCTATCCACGTTTAGTCTATGGTTTAGTGTGTTTCATCTTTATACTAGACAGATTTAACATCTGCGATGGCTTTACCGTTTGTTAAGTCCATCTGAAAGACACTGCACTGAGTACATTACGACGTTATGTCGCCTGATATTGACAATGACGTCTGTGTTATTTCCCGTATTTGCTGAGAGACGACAATGATGTCATCTGATATTAAAGACGTCTGTCTTATTTCTCGTATTTGCTAAATAACGTCTGAGAGACGACAATGATGTCATCTGATATTAAAGACGTCTGTCTTATTTCTCGTATTTGCTAAATAACGTCTGAGAGACAACTATGACGTCTAAAGCCTTGATCAAACGAGAGCGAGAGCCGATGAGAGTTGGCAGGCGAGAGTTTGCATGAGTTTTTGCTAAACTCTCATTGCTCGGTCAAACGAACACGAGAGTTGATGAGTTTAAAACCCGCGCGAAGCACAGCCTTATAGGGCCTATAGGCTCGAATTTTATGTTATAAACAAATATGGCGCCGGGTGCTTCGTGAAAAGGCAAATGCCTTTGTCGTCCAAGAGAAAGTGGCTTCCAAGAGAAAGTTGTTCGTTGCTTCCACGCTTCTTTTTCTTTGTTTTTTTTACGCTTGTCAAGTTGCTGACAGTCCTAGTCACTACACTATTACTGTCACTTGTCGATGATATGTAATTATTTTTTATTTTTTATTTTTATTATGGGTAATGACTTGTTTCTGGGTTTTCCTGAGGCTGAGTTTCAGAAAAACGCTCAGAAACATCAGCCATTTTGTTGAGCCTGCCACTGCAAAGTGCAAACCGCCAGCCGTTTATAACTCTCATCGACTCTCGTGCACCGCATCGTGGACGACAATATCTCGTCCATATTGGACCTGTCATTTCTCCCTCCCCTCAGTCTGTTTGCTGATCGACTGTAAAAATAGCAAATGATTTAACTTTTCGCATCTCATTAATTATTAGTTTGTTTATCTCCCGTGCATTTGATTGGCTACTTTCTACTTGTGACACCCTTTTGGCATATATATATAAGCCCTATTTATTTTATTTCATCTCGTCTTACTCTGATGAAGGGCTCCGCTCGAAACGTCAGTATTTCGTCACTAAATTCTTGGCAGTTTACCACCTTTTCACTTTGCTATATATTCAAAACACTGTCTACGCAGCACTCTACTTTCTTAAAACTCTCATTGACTCTCATGAAAATTTGAAGCAGCTCAAAGTGGATGAGAGTTGACGAGAGTGCATGAGAGTTGATGAGAGTTGGCGGTCAAGCGCGATTTTCAACTCTAATCAACTCTCATCCACGTTTGACCAGGCCTTAAGACGATATTGGTATAAATACAGCCATTATATAAAATTTGACATCTTTTTTAGGCTTTATTTTAAAAGTCTTTCGAAAAACGAAACAGCAATAGAACGATACTTCCTTGTTTATCAGGTATATTTTTCTATAAATTATTGCAGAGTTTCACGAATAAATATAGCTCGAACACAATTTTCTCACATGTTATTCTAATAATAAAATGTAAATCCTTGTGTTTACTTTCAGACCTTTGATGCTATTCTACACGGCCGGTTCCCTTTAGCTAAAGAGCGCTGTACAAAAATGGCTGCTCTTATGGCTCAGGTACACAGCTAACAGTTCTTATATTTATGTTTTTTATTTATTTATTAACTAAAATACATAGAAGAAGCAGGGTCACCACAACAGTTAAACACCAATTACAGTGGGCCCTTATAAAAATAAAATAATAACTAATAACAGCATGTTATGGGTTCAGCGAGGCTTCGCAATGTGTTGCACTTTAGGCAGACAGTTTTCCAAGTTCGAGGATCGTCAACATTGTAAGAGGATATTAAATAGAGAATGATTATAATAGTCTAATAATGACTTCTTAAATTTTTTAAAGTTTAAATGATCTAGCCTTAAGTGTTCAGGGAGAGAGTTCCAAGTCCTAGTTGTTCTAATAAGAAATGAGTAGTTGTTTTACATTTACGTTGACGGAATAAGATTGCATTGGCATTTGCGGAGGATCTAGTAGGAAAGTGGTTGTAGTTTTGTAGAAACGAGTCTGTCTCTGTTTATCCAGACATTAAACAACATACCATTGCTATTATTCTTTCTCTTCCAGATGGAGTTTGGAGATCGTGTTGCTCATGATAATCAAAATGATGAGAAAGTTTCAAAGATATTGGAAAGATTTTATCCAAGAAAACTCAAGGAACCCCTGACTAGCGAACAACGAAGGTATGGAAATCATACATGATTCATCAGCGTCCAATAATTTGTCTTAGTACACCTCCGTCCAATAATTCTCAGTATTCGACGGAAATGACGCCACAGCTACTGGACATTGAGAATTAACTGGAATATATTGACCAACGAATTAAAATGGGGCCAATTACGTTCATATTGTTTCTTTTCTGTATAGACAATTGAAAAATACGTTCATCGATTCTTGGGTATCTTTGATTGGCAAAACGAAACAAGAATGTATAACATATTATTTATCCATAGCTAAAAGCTGGGCAACGTTTGGAGCGAAACTCTTCAAAGCTAAGGTGAGGATTGCTTCTGAATTTATACAAACAAATCATTCTAAAAGAATGTCGCAGCTAAGATATATCTTCATCTTTTAGCAACGGCGCATGGTGACAAGGAAAAGAGATTCAACAACCGAGACAATGGAAGAGATCTGGTTGGCTGTTCAAGAGGATTGTGTTAGCATTTTAGATGTTTCAAAAATGGTAAGTAAATTAATCTAAAATCTTCCGTCCTTCCCGTTATCCGTACTTCCAGACCAACTAGATCTTCTGATGGAAACACAGCTAAATTTATCATTCGTGAATGTAAAACAACTACCTATCAAAAATCCTTACTCATCAGGAACCTACCGAATTTGGACCATCTTGCCGATAAACTAGACCTCACAAATAATCTTAAATCCTTTAAATTAGTCATGCTTAAGTATTATTTTTCATCTTTGATAACTTGTTATAATTGTGAAGATCCTCGTACGTTCAAATCTATTTGTCTCCAATGTAACTCTGTTCGTATAGTCTCCCTCGTCTAATTTCTTGTTGTATGTAATATTCATATTGTAGTGATATATTTTTTTCTATAGTTAACATTCTACCTTTTGTATACGTCTCAGTAATTGGTAGGGATGAGCCGATATTGGTCACCACAAATTCTTAACAGATAAATTTGGGGCCAAACTTCACTTCGCATTGAACAAGCCATGGTATGCATTACCAACCGCAAGCAGACTAACATGCACCGTCACCGATGCAAATGTTTTGTTTGCGTCAGTTTGAAGGGTGGATAAGCTGGGGTTGTCAATGCAATCTGACTATCTGAGACTGCTACTCACATGTCTCTGGCTTTTAAAATGCGTTCAACTACAATCGCGTAATTTTAGTTAGAAAAAAGCAACTTGCAACGTTCTTGTTCCGGAAGATATTGTATATATTATTGGGGAAAGATGATGTGTCGGTAACCAACTGCATGACAAAGTTTAAGTTATATATGAAGTACGAATGACGGAAGTCGAAAACAAAAAAATGTTTCACCTATATTCCGTATAAAGAGAAATATGTCATGCGCCATATCAAATTCATTGTGGAAAAGTATCCGTGTTATAAAAAAGTTGGCGTTTTTCTTGACAAACAAAAGGAAATATCACAAGTAGAAAAGCGAGAATAATATTTATCGGGACCGCCGATATATGTTGACGCGATCGGCCGATAACCGATCAGCCTGAATGTTGCCAATTATCGGCTTCTACCGATGAATTTGCGATTCGATGCTCATCCCTAGTAATTGGCTAACGCTGTTGTGGATCCCTTGCCATTGTTAAACTTATTGTGTGTATTATTTGTATGTACGTTACATATGACGAAGCTATAATAAAATAAAATAAGTATATACTAAATATGATTTCTATTTTTGAATCAAATCAATTATGATTATGGTTTTTTGATCCTAGAATCCTGTCTTTAAATACAATTATCGCGCTGTCGTTACGTTTGGTGGTTGGAAAGAAGACTTTATGTTGGTTGTGAATAAAGCAACGCAGAAAGGATCAGGACAGAGTGAACTTGGAACTGAAAGATTATTGTTTGTTATGCCTCGAGGAAAGGTACATCATTTCTCGTTCCATGCTTTCTTTTTCTTCTTACAAAAGTAAAACTGTTCTTGGATTCTTAAGCGCCATAAACTTCGAAGACAATTTTTCTTTTCAGATAAATATAATGGCTTTGGTTAATTGTCAAGAACTGCATTCGATATATACTTGTTCATGTATTAGATTTATATGAGATAGTAATGATGAATTATGCTAACTCGTTCTGGGTTATTTTATGTTTTCAATTGTGTTTTGCGTAATGTTTGGTTATGGTCTTATGGACGAAGCACGTAAGCACGTAGACAGCGAAGCACGTAGACAGCGAAGCACGTAGACAGCGAACCAACGAGACCGAGAGCAAATGAAAATACTGAAGAACGGGAAGATAGATTATGTAGACGAAGGGAAAGAGATCGAACACGGCGTAGGGCACAGAGAGAGTCAGATAAAAAAATCTAGATATCTGCGAAAAAGCCAATAAATCACCTGCAATTTTCGAAGTCCTGGCAACATCTGTACCCCTAAAATTATAAATACGCTCTGCAGGCTCGCCCCATGATGCTTCGCATCTCCCTAGTATTAACTATGTGATACTTTACAGAACATTGAATACAGCATGCATGTAATTTATAGTACGCCGGGTGTCATGTGACCAGCAGATCCCATGCCGCTGCATGCCGTGTGTATCGAGAGGTTGAGAATCAGAATGTCTCAAAATCGTCACGTAATCATGACGCTCTCATGCACAGTCACTCATTGAGGTTCCTTTTTGTTTTCGTTAGATCCTCGAGATCACGTTACTTATTGCGAGCTATATCAACGCCATTGTTCGTCAACAAGGATTGACCTTTGATGTGACCTGTACCACAAAGAAAACTACTGGCGCAGCTGAGAAGAAGATCAAAGTATGGGACATGGAAAGTGCTGAATGGCCAATGGTTCCTGGCGCTGGACTTATTTAAACTGAGAAGAAATTATAATAAACATACCGTATACATTTTGTTGAATAATAGCCGCTGTCTTGGTGAGAATAATTTTTGAAACAATCGCTTCCCTTTCATCGAGCCTAATTGCATTCCTAAGAATTGGAAGAACACATTTGGCAATTCAGTTTTTTACAGTAAGATAAACGTTCTTACAGTATATTAGTAAAAAGTGTGAAGTTGATCGTCCAGGTTGTTGTAGTCTTGAGAAAGATTGTTACCTTGTTGTTACTGAGTACTGACTAGTCACCAAGAATAGTCTTTCTCAAGACTACCACAACATGAACGATCAACTTAACACTTCTAATGATACTCCTAGGTTCAAAACCATTTCCTTTAGCATAATACTTCATACATGAGGTGTTAAAAATTATAATCTCGAAGATAATTAAAGTGCCCCTGTGATCAAATTTTTGGTACCCCGAATTTTTACATATTTGTAAAGAGCATGGCGTTCTTACTTAACTTGCCAAATTTCAAGCAATTGCGAGCATAGGAAGTCGCCTTATCAGATTTTTATTATACGAGATTATACGACCGCCATTACTCGAACATGTTCCGGACTAGAGGAAGTGACGTCAAAAACTCAACACGTGGCTAGTTGTGTATGAATATTAAGCTACGGGTTTAGTCTCTGACGTCACAATCACAACTCTGCTGCAAGTTTTGAGCAATGGCGGCCAAAATTTGGGCGACTTTGGAGGTTGTGATAGAATGATGTTCTGTAACAAAAAATGCCAGGAAACGTACGTGATATTTCGTCGCAGGGGCATTTTAATCACCTTCCTTTTAAACAAAATTTCAAGAATAATCACCAACGGCTATTATTCGGAGAAAAACGGTACCTGTTTTTTAAAAATAGCGCGTTTTTAAACCTCATAGAGGCCTTTGATACTTCTCAAACTCTCTTCAAGTGCATATGTCAAGCAACGTTACGCGGCGTCAATATAATTGAGTTATAGCGCAGTTAAACCAATTAAGGTCATGTTACTATTAGTGTTTATATTTAGCATGAGATGTCAACAGTCAATCAAGATATGGTCTGAAAACTTGGCAAACCTCAAAATGGCTAACATTGTTAAACAAATGAGCTGCGATTTATGTTGGACGGTATACCTCACCGAGCACAAACCTTTAGGTTTATTAATATTTAAACAGCATGGTTGAATAATTGAACCCAAACGTTGCAATTGGATGATTGCTTCATTATACGAAAAATACAATGAATTCAAATACAACTTTCATTGAGTTTCCAGACCATATACCTCCATTGACTATGATGTCAATTATAGAGAATAAAATAATGAAGGCGAGGAATTGTATTTGAGTATAATAATAAGAATTAGGTTAAATTATATGTTTTGAGTCTGGTGTGTAAATATCGTGTGTAACGACGACAACAAAATAATATACATACATCAACAACTTGCCACAAATCTTGAATCAACATTCTCATTAATAATGCATACACCAAAGAAAATCAGCTACGTGCCCGAGAGGGTTTAAAATCGGAGAAATATTTTACATAAATTTCGCAACTTTCATATTGATTTTCGCTCAAAATATTGCTTCATTTGAGAAGCAAGTTCAAACACTCGTAAAGAGTTCCTCCAATTTCAAAATACCTCGGCTTCGCCTCGTGTTTTCAACTGGCTTCTCGGTGTTTTAAAATCCGAGAAAGAACTCCTACGCGTTTGTACTACTTCTGTAGATTAGTGAGTTGCTCTATAACTATTGAGCTACATGGACTAAGATAACAGAGCAAAGGTTACGATAAGTACTGGTTCGTAATGTGACATACGTACTACTTAGGTAGACTAGTGAGATGTTCTAACTATTGAGCTACATGAACTAAGATGACAGAGCAAAGGTTACGATAACTACTGGTTCGTAATGTGACATACGTACTACTTGGGTAGACTAGTGAGATGCTCTAACTATTGAGCTACATGGACTAAGATGACAGAGCAAAGGTTACGATAAGTACTGGTTCGTAATGTGACATACGTACTACTTCGGTAGACTAGTGAGATGCTCTAACTATTGAGCTACAAGTACTAAGATGACAGAGCAAAGGTTACGATAAGTACTGGTTCGTAATGTGACATACGTACTACTTAGGTAGACTAGTGAGATGTTCTAACTATTGAGCTACATGAACTAAGATGACAGAGCAAAGGTTACGATAACTACTGGTTCGTAATGTGACATACGTACTACTTGGGTAGACTAGTGAGATGCTCTAACTATTGAGCTACATGGACTAAGATGACAGAGCAAAGGTTACGATAAGTACTGGTTCGTAATGTGACATACATACTACGGTCATTTCCTATTGTTCCCTTATGTGGGAGTTGATGTAGGTTCTTCTCAAGGCAACTGTTCTAATTTCGTCATCGAAGCCCAAACTAAAGTGACTAATATGAACACAATCTTATCTTAAGTGTTGACCCATTCAACTACTAACCCCCCGCCCAACACTCAGTGGTGATGATCGAGCAACGCACTTACTACTCGTGCCACCGATATTTATAAAACAAGTCGTGTATTACGCATGCTGTGATTGGTCAGTTACCGTGTTTATATCAGGCTATGCAAACACGGTTGTGACGTCACATCATATTTCGCAATCTTATTTTATAAAAGAACAAGAAAATGGACGCCCTGTATATAACCTGATGTAAACACTCGAGAGAGTTTGGTTGAATTTGAAAGTACTTATGGAAACCCTTGCCTGTGTTCGCATAAACATTCAAATAATCCAAACTCTCGTGTTTGCATCAGGCTATATATAAACACGGACGGCCATTTTCTATTTCTGGTATTACTTATAAGAATTGAAAACAATGTGACACACTGCTGTAGTGAATGTGGGAGAGCTTGGATACTGCAGTATGTCTGTTACAATTTATATAATCAATCCCAGGGTTGATTTTGGAAATGTTATCAAAAATTAGTCTTCCCATGGCTTTTGAGGCAGCACTTCCCTTGCGATAGTATCTTAAAGTTAAATATAGACCTTCGACTCACTACATCAGCCGGCGAACGCATAATGTAATGTGCATTTGATCATGTTTAATAAGGGCAGCTTAACAAATTTCTTCTCACGGCTACTATAGATACCCAAAATGAATTTTCAAAGTAGAACTGGCTTACTTTGGCTGTAGGAAGAGCTTTTGCGTCGAGGAAAGATTTTCGTGACAAAACTTTTCCAGTGAGCCGGGCTACGCTCGGCTAATATAAACAGCCCCAGGCTAAGAAAGACAGATGGTTGGAGATATGTGCGGCATTAACTATGGCGGCATATACAGAAAGACTGTATCAAAGACTAGACGCGTGATTCACGCGGCGTGAACGAAGGTATAAAAGGCATTCATGGATAGCGTTTGGCTGTAGCGTGGACGAAGCATGAGGGTCTGATGTGCGGATACGATGGGAGAAAGGAAGTTCAAGTGTGCTGGAGTGGTATACTAAAAACATGTATTGCTTAGCTAGAACGCCAAGAAGACCAGATCACCAGACGCCAGCCAAAAGTAGATTATGTAGACAAAACATGCGCAGAAGATCGGAACAAAGGTCAATTGCTGATATTTCTCTATCTTCTATATATACGATATTGTGTTTATCTAAATAAATATCGTACATAAACACAGAGAAGTTACAGAAATATTTTCTGCAGTGACCTCGAACTACAAGACTATCTGACTATGAGAATTGGAAATTGTCCCGGTTCATGCCGCGGTTGTAGTCTAGTCTAGAAGACCTGAGTGACAAACACCAGGCGACGAATTGAATAGCTAAGACGTTGAGCTTGTGTTAATGGGAAGTGAATAAATGTCGACAGCGATGTCTGCTGTTGTCCAGGCAGAGTAAATATGTACGTGATTGATTAGGAGTTTAGGGCCAAATTGTTATCAGATGTTGGTTCGACTAAATTTAGAGTGTAAACGATATGAGTCTGTTAAAAACCTGTTTAAATAACAAGGAGCAAACGTTTCAGGTACCAAGCGCTACAAATAAGTTAACTAAACGGCTTAACACGTAATTTCTTTGTCACACGTACTAGTTTATACGAATTAACGACGCTAATATTTTCGCAGCGTATTAAACGGGCCTCCAGTAATGAAAATGTAGAGAGTAATGATAATTGAAATAAAACACCAACTATCGATGTAATTGCAATTGTGATTAATTATACTTGAAATATACCATGTAAAGTGACACTGCATTATCCTCCAAATGTTTTGACTAAAAATACCACGGCAGTCACCCGGCCCTGTCTATCATTTTTAAAGCATTAGATTTTCCAATTTGTATGAAAGGTCTCAGTTGGAAAGACTCTCCTGATAAACCAAGGATAATCCCAATGCTTTCGTAGCAAGTGCTTCTAAATTAAATCAGAGGCTCTAGTCTGCTAGTTCCCTTTGTGAGGAACCATGGCTAAATATTGCTACTTAGTGCGGCCCACGACACGCGAAGTTTATATGTCCAATATTTGGCTGATATTTCGCGTGATAAAGCCAAACATGGCAATATGGACAACGTACATGTACGGCTGGCGTTAAAACGTTGTAAAATATTCAATTAAAAACATACTGTGTTTACATATCAAGTGATTCAGTTGTCAGCGGGGTTCGACAGAATTACCGAACAAAGGCCGCGAAGTAAAGTGAATTATTTTCGTGGTTTTGCGGCAGTTATTTTCACTGCGGCTTCCCTGGGAGGGATAATTTATAATTTATAAAAAGAACTAAGCTTTCAAAGTCAAACTGTGTATTTAACAAGGAATCTAAGCGGAGGTAAACAAAGACAGCGCCTGCTGTATGTCATCTGTACAAAAAGAAACAAAATGAACAGGTTGTAGTATTGAGATGATCACGATAAGGACCAGTTGACCAATCAGAGCTCACGATAAGCACCAGTTGACCAATCAGAGCTCACGAAATCCTGACGTCACAAGTCCTAAAGTGTTGATCTTTCAAAAAAAAGTGAGATGGCGGCCTTGAGGTGGTGCAGATGTTTTCAGTTAGGTTTATAGACCATCATTGACCCTTACCCTTGCTCCTATTTATCCCTACTCCGTATTATCGCTTCCTCTATTACAGGTAAACGGTTAATTTGTCTGTGTGATATTTGGATAAGCCGCTCGCTTGGTGTAATCGCTCGTAACCGACTCAATGGCTCTTTACAAATGTTAGGAAAGACAATATGCTAATTGAGCTGATATGAGAAGACTATTTTGTATTCACCTTTTTGATGGTAATAACGAAAGCGTAAAGTGTGGCTGAGTGATGATTTTCATCGACTGTTTACTAAAAAGTGACCGCTGAGGGTTTAAAGTGACAAGTTGAAAAAGCAGATTTCGTTGGACATGCTGTGCGTTTACAGTCAGTGTGTTTGCTTTCTTTGTTTCATCTCGTTACTTCTCGCTCAGCTTTGCTTTCGTAAAAGACAATATCCTATGCCGTGGCTTTATCAGGCACAGATTTGACGTTATTATTTTCAATTTTTCTTCTTGTAGAACCTTCTCCATTTTTGACGTTCTGAAATGACCTTGATTGCTTCGTCGATAAATTTTTCCTCCAATTTTATCATGGAAAATCAATTAATGGATGACTATGAGACTTCCTTTCTATACGAGTGGCAAACAGCGGAAGAAGACTTAGAGTTCTTGGACTATACATATTGTTTCGAAGGTAAATGTTTTATCTTGATCGCTACTCGTATTGTTTTAGTGTCAAATATCTCTTGTCTTCGTGACTTTGTCTTGAGGTCCAAGGACCGTGAATTATTTGGCTTTCTTTTAGCAAGACAAGTGAATCAGAGCGTGTACGAAAGTGAAAACCCTATCAAATCCATTGTATTTTATTTAGATTAAGTGTATAAATGTAGTATATAATGAATTATGTTTAATACCTGTTTGCACATAAATATTTTGAATTGTTTATTTCGTTAGTAGACAAGCCAAACAAGAGGCGCCTGTCGTTGAACGCTTGTCCAAAACAAACCACAGCTGGCATTTCAAACGACAATAGCGAGTGCGATGAAAAGAAAACCATTCTCAATATCTCCCTGGAGAAATTACGAGCGATAGAAGATCCGGAAAGCTGTCTTTGTCGATCGGTTTTGATAAACAACACGTTAAAATGGATCCAAAGTGGTTCAAGCACAAATGAAGGGTCGTCAAATTATTTTCCATGTCCTCTACCTTCGAAACGATTGCGGTTAGATGAGATGCCAAATAATTACAGCACAGCAGACATTCTAAAGGATTCGTTTGAGGATTATCAAGAAGCGATCGTATCACAAGAAAGCGACACTAACGAAAAGGAAATAGGAAATCATCAAACTGACAAATTATGTTATTCGGAATTAGATACAGTAACGCGACAAACTACAAAAGATGCCAAACGGAACTGCGATACGATACGATTCAGTGAATTAGAATTTCCAAATGTTATATGTCCCCTTGAAACGTAAATTTATAATAGAAAAGATCTAGTAGAAATATTCTTTAAAACATTCATGTTTTGGTCGGGACAATGAGTGTGGCTGAAGAGCCTTCAAGTTGTTCGCCAAATTATTTAATAGAAGATTTTCGAAAGTGTATAAATTCTTAAGTATTAATGTATTTGTTGAGGTAATTTAATATTTTATAGATGGAATATATAAATTATTACTTTAATAAATTATATGTAATATGCACTCACTAGTATAATTATTATGTTTATATGTTATGTATTAATTTATATATTATACAGAGAAAGTACTGAATAAAAAGAACAATATACATTTTAATATTATGGAAACTGACCATAGTGGAATCAATGTATCATGTTACACCAATATTTATTTTTGAATAGTATTACATTAGAATTATGCCAAATAATGTCACCCCAAATAGCTATCACCAATTTACATCTGTGGTTGCCTTTCGTAAAGGAAAAATAACTTTATCAATCATAGGTGTGAAATAAATAAGCATTGAAACAATTATTTGGTTAATACATTTACTTGTATTGCTACTGTGATTTTCCATGCTGCATCAAATTTTAAGGCACGCCATTATTGACAACAAAAATTAAGTATTTTATTCCATGCCAAATTTGCTACACCAATATATGCTATACCAATATATTTGGCATAACATGCATCGATTCCACTATGGGCAACTGGCCTGAATTACTTGTTGATTTTACAAAACGTTAGACCTCCTACACACTATTACGGTAGTGCACCTGTTTTTTAGAGTTTCCGATTTGAATTACTTGTGCTGCTTTTCTGCATAGTGTAGATCTTAGTAAGAAACTCTGGTATATAAAGAACCTATTTTAATGCTGTACAGCATTTTATGCCGGGTTGGTTGGTTTGTACCAATTACTGACTGTTGCTGATTGATATTATACGGCAAATACTTCAACAACACCATCTTTTCAAGGGTGTGGTGTACCCTAAATTCTACTGGGTAGTAGTTGTAATGGCTTATGTCCATTAATATATGTAAGTACTCTTACTTAAGTATTTTTCAACACATTGAAGTTCTCTTATTTCTCCTTTTCATATTATATCCAGTTCTTTTGAGAAGTTAGCAGCTTTCATATTTATACTTGTTGTAATGGCTTACACTACAGTTTGACTTTCATATCAAATGTCTAGCTGTTACTGATGGTAAAATACAGGAAGAACACAAACAGACCTCTGAAGTATCTTATTACCATGTCAAAGGATAACACATGATTAAATTCATTCTAGCACCCACTTTATACTTGACACAAATAAACAACAAAAAATCAGAAGAATTTGCTGAATAATGAAATGGCATTCTCTGATCAAAAATATTTTATTTTGAGCTTTCGACCACCAGTCTGTGGTCTTATCTATATTTATATGTTTGTTTATATTTATATGTTTATATCTCCACAGGAAGAGAACAAAATAGTGGACAGATAATTAAGAGATTTTCTCAGTTGCATCTGAAATGTTTGCCTAAGAAATTTCTGTGAAATATTTCTAGACAATTTCTAGCATGAAGTAGCTCTAGGTAGTAATTTATCTAGTTCCAAGGGCTGTGTTCTCCATCATTGACTAATTAACATTCACCTTGATGTTAGCAAGTGAAGGAATACATGACAGTGTGGTTGTCTACTTGGCATTGGCACGGATATTGTCGGTGACCACAATGGCTAACCACCGTCCAACGGAGCAGAGCATATAAATCATTTTGTGGTAGGTCAACCAGAAACAAACCAACAAGCCATTAACAGTTAGGTAAATGCCTGTTACAAATTTAGTAAAGTAGTCGAGTGCTACGTAGACAGTGTTTTGAATATATAGCAAAGTGAAAAGGTGGTAAATATGTCCCTCAATGCGAGGAGGCATTTTTTGAAAGACCACTCACTCCTACATTTTGGAGTCATTTTACAACAAATACATCCAACAAATCATAGAAAATTGTCATTTTATTTCAAAATTTACAAACATAACTTATTCACTCTTATATAACATATATAAATGTTCAGAAACAATATAAATATAAGAAATTAACAATAACATTTCACTAATATGAAATACACACTACAAATCTAAATGTTAACCGATAGTATAAAAACTATACTAGAGCACGCTATAAATTACAATATTAGTCTGTATTAAAATCTTCAGACTACTACATAATTAATATGCTATTCCATAATAATTTATGCACCATGAATGGGTCACGAATTCTTAAATACCGACCAAAACTTGCATAATTTGATCCAAATCGTCTGTAAATGAATTCTCTGCGGTTTTATTAAACTTGAAGTCATCACTACATCTTCTAAATAACGCTGATAAACCTGTATTAGCCTTGTAAATATTGTCATTATCATCTAATTCTCCACAAGCAATTTGAATACCTCCATCTGACCACGATAAGGTCGCGTCAAAATCGTACAACGAAATATCTATCTCAGCAAAATTGATTTCTCCGTGTAGATCAGGTAGTTCATTGTACGAAGGACCAGTTGCGAGACAAGCCGAGGAACATTTTCCCATCAAGTTCTTTTTAAGTTGATGTGATGTTTGCCTGAGATCAATTAATGTCTCATCAAGTCCAGCAGATTTCCCAAGATTCACACCGTATGACCGGCAATACCTGTTGCTAAACTTCTGTGAATTGTTTTCATAACTAAAAGGGTCTCTTGGTCTGTCCAATGTCATTCTCATTCGCACAGGGACAACTTCTGTACACTCCGTAGCACCTCCAAACGTACCAACTTTTAAAGAACTTGTTGTCGTCGTCTTTCTCTCGTTTACTACACAATTGTCTATGCTCATGGCAGCCATTCTGTCGTTTACGTTTACTCCTTCGCCGTGTTCAATCTCTTGCTCGATTTTTCGTATCGTATTCACTATCATCACTGTCTTTCGTAACGAAGGTTCAAGATTTAACCGCGTTTTAGCTTTAGCTAGTTTCGATACGGACATATCAAGAATAGTTTCTTTCGGTTGTACCGGGCAGCCATTCTTGTCAATCGATTCATCAAATTTCCGTTTGGTTCGTCTTCGCTTCTCTTTCACTTCGATCATATTTAGTGGCTCAAACTAGAAAATAACAAGAGTTTATTGTGAATCCTAGACATTAAACCACATAGCTTACTAACAGAGATAATCTCCCACCATGTAAAGCAATATTTAGATACAAATTAATAGTGACAAAGTTCATTCATTCAAAATATTCTGACGACACTCCACAACATTCGAAAACTTACCGGTTCGAAAATTCTTCAACCGAAGTGATAGTCTGAAATCCGCCTCTGCGACCTTCCCAAACTGGAATACACGCTTCGAACTTCGCAAAGAAAGGGTAATATTATCACAGTCCTTCAGAGAAAGTAACGATCATTAAATGATTCAATGAATGAAAAGCCGGTAAAACTTTATTTGTTGGCAACGGTGCGCACCTTGCCAACCTCAAAATGACACGTGATACTTAAACCCCCAGGGAATATATTGGACGTCAATTGCTACATTCTAGTTCAAAGCAAATGTCGTGTACTGAATTGTGAATTGATTGTTAATTTTGTTGACATGCTGAGCAGTTAAATTCCAACTGAGAGTGTTTACTAGATTGCAGTGTATGGTATAAGTTATTAGCTTGATTTCCAAGTGAGAATTTAGACATCTGCACCAGCTTGGTAAAATGCAAATTTCCGGCCCACAATATGACGTCACGGGCAAAGCCGGAAACGACGCAGGATGACGGAAGAAGCGAGGACACGCCTTTGTGATTGCCAAGGTGAAATAAAGAGAGAATAAAAGTACTAATGGTTTTCTCGTAGAAGAGATATTCCAGCATGAAACTAATCAAAAGATTCTTTTATCAGTAGAGTGTTATTTACAAATTGCGATTAATAGGGCCCGATTTATACATCGGGGTGGGGGTCGAAGAGAAATATATTTGGTGCTGAAGAAAATTTTACGCAACCAAATTAAGATCAGAAATTTAACCGTCCCAACCATTTATAGGTAAAGAAAATCTTTTACCCAACCCAAGAAGAATAAAGTTAGATAAAGCCCAATTCGCGGCATATCGTCGATACAAGTTTTAATAACAAACCCAAATAGATATACAGACAGATCATACTGTAACTTTCAGATTATTATCTCCCTATACAGAGCAGGAATCCAAGGAAGGAGAGGAATACAATAATAAAAGCTAATGTGCAATGATGACTAAGGAAAACTGATGATGAGATATGAATATGATCTTAATTTGTTTATGTATATCGTCATGAAAATTTTGCTACCCAATCCTTCAGTCTTAGAATTTTCAGTTACCCAACCATTTTCTCTTCGGCCCGCACCCCAGCTATAAATAATGAAGGATCCGTAAGGAGAAATAAGAAAAGTCACGGATTGTGAGCATAATAATCATCCCACTGACAATTTCTGGTCCTTAACATGCACCTGAACCATAAATCCGGCCTATTCGTAAACGGTTTACTTAGCACTCGAGAAATCATGGAACATGGAATAATGCTTCACGTGACGACAGGTCGATGAGAGTAGCAATTTGTTGTCATTATTTTAATCGTTATATCCCACTGATATCCGTGTGTTGTGTGGGCGACACGGCGTGTAACGAGACAAGCACTTTCACGGATGATCTGGCGGCGCATTGGCGGAAATGCCTCAAAGGAATGACCTTTCTGTTTTTGTCGGTTAGGTTAGGTCAAGATCAATGTTAGCTAACGCCACTCTTGGTTTAAAACGTTTTTTGAACGTAACTTCAAAAGTTACTGTCCATAAGTAAACACTAGCCATTGGAGTGTCGAAACGTTGGTCTTCATCAGGGGTGATCGTTGTAAAGTTAGGACGAGTGGTTTATTACCAGAAGCTTATTTGTATCTTGTTAATAGATAACGTCATCATCAGTTCTATGATGGTATAAATAGGGATCCTAACTTTACAACGATCACCCCTGATGAAGTGTCGAAACGTTGGGTCTGGACAGTAACTTTTAAAGTTACGTTCAAAAAACTTTTTAAGCCAGAGTAGCGTCAAACTATGTCTAATTTATCGGCTGGTTGCGTTGGGAAATTATTTGTTGGGTTAGAATAGTTCTTGAAAACGGGAAGGTCCTTTTGAGACATCTGTTTTAGCCTTCACCTCGTAGCGTCCGGCCTGTCGTTTACCGGAACCTCTAGTTTATCATTGACGAATGTTTTAACGCATAAAGTGCAAGCGGCCACGCTAGGTATATGCAGGCTAAAATGGATAACTCAAAAGGACCTTCCCATTTTCAAGAACTACTCGAACCTAATCCTAACCGTGACAAAAACAGAAAGGTGGTCCATTTGAGACATCCCATTTAGTAGCCATTTCCATGCTACGCCTATGAACATTATAATTCATAATAAATTATCGTAAAGCGTTTTCAAAAATGTTAGTTATGCCTGAAATTACGTAACGTGAGTATCGGAATTTTTTTAGAAATTTAACGTGGATGACGAAGCGTAAAATCAAAACAATCTTTCGAAATCAGATACCAGAAAATTTTCAAGAATTAAAAGCATGTAGCATGTTAGAAGCGATTTGATGACAAAATAAACAAAATACGATCACCAAAAATGTGTGAATGCGGAACTAGTGAACAGAGAAAAGTGTTTTACTTTTGAGAGAAGCTTCGTTAGAGTGAAACAAATATCTCAGTGACGAAGGATCTTCACTCGAAACCTTAAACCAGGTAGTATAAGAGCACAGTATTTTTAGCTGAAACATATATATTCTGTGTTGTATATATACACTGTTGTAAAGTGGATATGAGGTCTTAGTAGACAGATATAATATTTACAATAATATAATTTGGGGGCAGATCCAAATTGGGAAATCCCAACCGCGAGTAGTCTCCCTCGCAGCCGCTCTTAGTGTGTCACCCGCGAGGTGATTGGAAAAACGTATTATTGGCAGCTCGATTACACTGTGATACCATAATCTTGACTCTGTGTGGGTATAAACTCATGGACATTGAACGAACTCTGGTCCGATCGTTTATAAACCAAACACAGCTATTTGTGCAATATTACGACTCAATAACATTGTTTGTTTTGACACGTACGGACCATGACTGGTTTTGTCTAATTTGTCAACGTAACAAGAATCTCCCAATAGTTACAATAAACCTTTATGTTTTTTGTTATCAATTTTTATTGATTGTGTCCAATAAATAGATTCCATTTTATCGTTGTCTGTTCAGTAAGAACATTAGGAAACGTAACTCCGTTGGTTACGTAGTTTTGTTCTTATCAGTTGGTCAACGTTATCTGTGTGTGTCAGACAACGGCAACATGAAATCTATTTATCGAACAATATATATACACTGTATATTTACAATATTAATATGACAATTAGTATTTCTGAATCGGATAATTTCGGGTTTACGACGCATTTATATTAAATGTATCAATTGTTATATGTCTTTTTTACATAATCAAGGTGTGATTACCATTTACCATGAATTCTTGGATATACCCTGCTGTGTTGATGATCCTCAGACACTACTGTCATTTTACGGTCCACCGCTTACACCGGATGCGAAGTCATGCACATACAGAATGCAGATTATATTTGGATTCTGCATTTACATAACTTAAATAAATATATATATATAAATATGAAGTAAAATTTATATCTTATCTGAATAAAAATGAAGTTTGCCATCAAATGAAGCAGTGACCAACTAAAAACAAATAAATAATTCCTTATTTCGACACCTACTTCAGCAAGCTATCTTAGGCCGACCGCGCTAACGACGCATATACTGACGAATATAATTCAATGGACGAAGGCAAGTTAGAAAGAGAAAGAGAATTATTTCAAAATAATCTTACCTGAGAATTGGCAGGATGAAATGCAACATCGTAGACAACATCAGTATGCCCTCTCAAGCGATGGCAAGGATTGCTTTGTCGTACGTCGTATATATACGCCTAGATTGAGGGGTAAAAACAGATTGACACATTACAACGCAATAACAACAGCAGCAACACCACCAGCAACAACACAACAACAACAACAACAGCACCAACAACAACAACAGCACCAGCAACAACAGCACAAGCAACAACAACAGCACCAGCAACAATACCAACAGCAGCACCAGCAACAGCAACAGCAACACCAACAACACAGCAACAACAGCATCAGCAACAACAACTGTTGCACCAGCAACAACAGCACCAGGAACAACAACAGCAACGACGACGACGACGACAACAGCACAAACAACAACAACAGCACAAACAACAACAACAGCACAAACAGCAACAACAGCACAAACAGCAACAACAGCACAAACAGCAACAACAGCACAAACAGCAACAACAGCGACGACGACGACGACGACGACGACGACAACAACAACAGCACAAACAGCACAAACAGCAACAACAGCAACAACCGCACAAACAGCAACAACAGCACAAACAGCAACAACAGCACAAACAGCAACAACAGTAGCAACGACGACGACGACGACAACAACAACAGTATCATGGCCAGCAGCAACGAACAACAGTTAAAATATACTGGATTTCGCAAAATTAGCAGAAATGTTAACTCTTCTTACTGATTTATCCTCTGATCCAACAGCGAAGTATTTAGAGCAAGGACTCCATGACACACCAACTGGATGTGAACGGTTAACATGACCTTCGTACTTTCTAACACATCTAAGGAAAAAAGAATATCTCTTTAGTTATCTCAAATATCTCTTTTTTATTCACAAAAAAACGGATCATTGGAGCGCGACAACGCATGTTGGACTTCTGCTGAAAATATCGAGAGAAAAATACCAAATATGAACCGAATCTTGGTTAGATTTTTCAACAAAGATGATTAAAAAAATCGTGACAATATGCCTTTGTCTACAACAACTAAACTTTAAAGTGCCCATAACCTCAAACTTTTTTATTGTCTTGTTTGGAAGAACTTTTAAAATGATAAAGTAACTTCTTTTGAAGATTTTCGTTTCTTTGCTTTCTTTTTGAGATATATCAGTTTGTTTGATATGCAAATGTCTGGAATTTCGTCACACGTGCATAATGACTTATTGGAGAAATGTGTATATCTCTTTCATTCTCGAACGAAATCCTTTAAAATCAAGATGTTTGGTGTTGTGGGAGAAACGCACACGTGTTATTCACACTTTAGTGTTTTTATTTGATGAACGCAAAGATATACACCATTCTTAGATAACTCATTATGCATGTGTGACGAAATTCCAGATATTTGCATCTCAAACAAACTGATATATCTCAAAAAGAAAGCGAAGAAGTGAAAATCTTCAAAAGAAGTTACTTTATCATTTTAAAAGTTCTTGCAAATAATACAATAAAAATTTTTGAGGTGAGGGGCACTTTAAATATTTAAAATGTTTAAAAACTCGCCTGTTAGTACGCAAATCCCAAAGTTTTACGCCATCCGAAATGGCTGCCGTGAGGAATAAATCGTAAGTTTGCGAAGGAAGAGAGAAATTCTTAGATCCCTAAAAAAGAAAAAGAAGTTGAAAAATACAAAAATATTCACCACAGTGTAAGACAGACACTTTTTGAACAATATCACTGTACATAAAGTAAATGGTTTGAACCTGGAGTATAGGTGTTGCGTCATGCGTTAAGCGTGGGCCAATATTGTTCCTCATCGGTTGTTTGACACAAACTACAAACAGGACTTACATTAGAAAGTTGGTATACCAACTTGGAACATAAACCACTTAACAGATCACAACAATTACCAACACCATACAAAAGACTTCTTTGCACACACCAACGAACAATAGACCTACCTACAAACAATACACCCGCGCATGACGCAACACCCATTCACACCAATTATGACACAAACAAACTATGACGTAATGAACCAGACGTATATATAGACAAACTCTGTCAAACACGCTTTACTTGACTCTGAAGATGACCGCCACTGAGGCCGTCGAAACGTCAGTCACCAACAATAGTCTTTCTCGAGACTACAACAACCTGGACGATCAATTTCACACATCTAATCACTGTACATAATACACCCCTTTTAATAATTATAAAATGCGTCCGCACCTTTATTAATCAAACTGTTAGTTATACCTCATTTAGTTTAATGCAATGGGCAGATCTCGAATGAATATCTTCAATTGTCAACAAACATCGACCAACATTCATATCAAAAACATCAAGAGATCTATCTGATCCTGCACAAAGTACAATATCTTTAAAAAGTTAAGGACGATTATTACGATATGAAGCTATTGAGAAGTCAGAATTAGTGACGAAAGGATACAAGAGTAAAAGCCATTAATGGACGCGAAATGCGTAATATTCTGAGCTTTCTCGAGGGAAAAAGAGGTCACCAGCTTATAATGACTTTTGCTTTGGTACCTTGAATGATAAAGAAAAACCTTATTTAGTGTAATATTAAAGTTCCTATCTCATGGCTTTTTATATATTTTTGTAAAATTCATTTTAAAAACTAACTTGAAAAGATGGTGAAAGTTGTATTCACCTTTTAAGATCATCTTTGGTGAAATCGAGATGGTATTTATACAAAAACAACGTGTTTCCTGAACTTAGGAGGATAAACTTGTCCAAGTAATAAAAGATTGCTTCGTTGATTCCTTTGGAGAAGTTTGGGTTATCCTAAAATATTAAACAGTGTCGTTATTATTAAAGACTTATTAAGCGAGAATGAGGTCTGTAAGGGATTTGCTTGAGGTAGGAAGGGAGGAGGGAAAAAGGAGGGAGGAGGGAAAAAGGAGGAAGGGAGGAATGAAGGAATGAAAGGAAGGAAAGAAGGGAGGGATGGATGTTGGAAGAAGGTAGGAAAGAAAGAAGGAAGGTAGGAAGGAAAGGAGGAAGGAAGGGAGGGATGGAGGTTGGAAGGAAGGTAGGAAAGAAAGAAAGAAGGAAGGGATGGAGGGAGGATGGGAGTCAGGAAGGATGGGAAGAAGAAAGGGAAGAAGGAAGGGAAGAAGGAAGGGAAAAAGGAAGGGAAGAAGGAAGGAAAGAAGGGTAGAAGGAAGGGAGTAAGGAAGCGAGAAAGGAAGGGAAGAAGGAAGGGAAGGAAAGGAAAGGAGGGAAAGAAAGAAGGAAAGGAGGGAGGGAGGAGGGAAGAAGGAGGAAGGAAGGGAGGAGAAGGGAGGGAGGAAGGAAAGGAGGGAGGAATGAACGAAGGAAGGAAAGAAGGAAGTGAGGAATGAAGGAAGGAGGGTATCTGTAGAAATAGTTGACTGATACTGCATCGGTATTTTCACCAACCTTCAAACCTGCAGTAATTGAATGTTTTTGCTTTGTGAATGTGAGAATTGTTTCAGAGCTGTTAGAGACCCATACACGAGCTGTGTTGTCTTGACAACTAGTGAGCAGTAATTGACCATCATGGCTAAAGTTAACTGACTGAACGACGCCATTATGACCTGAAAGGAAAACGTTGAATAATCTCAAAGATATACTTGATTTTCTAAAAATGAGTAAAGCTCTTGATGTCATATATGTTGCTTATTTGTCACAAAAGTCTAAACATCTCAAGAACGACGTGAGATATGAAAGAGCTCTAAATTGCCATTAGCTCTAATTTTCGGAGTTCACTTAAATAAAACAAACTTAATTTTCGTTTCATAGGTACTGACATTTGAGATGAGCAACAGTTTAAAAGGAGACGATATTGGCATTACTCCAAAACTCTATTACCAAAAACTTTTTTTTAATACCTGAATATACTCGTTGTTTACTGGTTTGAGGAAAGTTTAACACATGCGCAGTTTGATTTGATAAAGCGCATGCTAGCTGTTTTCCACTACCTACAAAGAATGAGAGAAATGAACTTTTCTTATAGTTCCAAACCATCATAAGTGCTGACATAAAAACAAATTGTGTTACACACTGCTGTAGTGAATGTGGGAGAGCTTGGAGTAGACAGACGATACATGGACGATCGTCAAGCGCGTATCCTCAAAAATGATTCTGAGTCCCAGACAGGAATCGAACAACCTTCTGATTGATAGGCAGTACATATATATCAATCGCAACCAGTACATCATTGTAACCTTCGCTCTTCATCTGAGTCTCGTTAGCTCAATGGTTAGAGCGTCTCACCGGCAATCAGAAGGTTACAGGTTCGATTCCTGTCCGGGACTCAGAATCATTTTTCTGAGGATACGAGCTTGACTATGTATCGTCTATAAAAACAAACTATTTCATATAAAAATATCTTACTGGAAAACGTTATTTGATTGATGGCAACTGACGAGGAACATAAAGATATTTTATCTTTTAATTCTATAGGAATATTATATTCTTGTGGTTCACTGTCTCCCAAACTACATAGAAAAAATACAAAACATCTACATCATCTTTTACAGCATTATAAATCATAACATAATCAAAGAGCTTTTTACTTAAAAGTAATTTTCATAGTGTAGTTCTTTAAAGTGCCCCTAACCTCAAACTTTTTATTGTCTTATTAGGAAGAACTTTTAAAATGATAAAGTAACTTCTTTTGAAGATTTTCGTTTCTTTGCTTTCTTTTTGAGATATATCAGTTTCTTTGATATGCAACTGTCCGGAATTTACGTCACACACGCATAATGAGTTATCAGAGAATGTTATATATCTTTGCATTCATGAAATAAAAACACTAAAGTATGAATAACATGTGTGCGTGTTTCTCCCACAATACCAAACTTCTTGATTTTAAAGGATTTCATTCGAGAATGAAAGAGATACACACATTTCTCCAATGAGTCATTATTATACATGTGTGACCAACTGATATATTTCAAAAAGAAAGCGAAGAAACGAAAATCCTCAAAAGAAGTTACTTTATCATTTTAAAAGTTCTTCCAAATAAGACAATAAATTTTTTTAGGGGCACTTTAAATAAATAAACTCAACGTTAATTCTTACCTTTTTGTATTTTTTACAACTCCACTTGATTTTTGTGTAAATTGTGGTTTTGCCTGTTTAGGCGGATTAACTTTTGGAGAAAACATTTTAGCTCTAGCAAAATAGTTTGAAATAGAAACAAAATCAATATCGTGAATATTTCGTGAACTTAAAATAGATTATATGAGTACTCATATCACGTTAGAACTTCTACATAACACCAAGCATTAAAGTGTAAATATGAATTGAAAATTAAGTTTGTCTTATTTGAAAGAACTCTTGAAATGATAAAGGAACTCCATCTATAGTTTTTCGTTCTATAGCTTTTCGTTCTTGCGATTTGTCTGATATGTAAATAACACACTGCATACTTAAATAATGACTTGTAAAAGTAGAAATATCGTTGAAGTTATCAAAGTCACACTCAACTGCGCATGTAAGGGGTATTTGTCTTATGACACCTAATAACGAAAGTTTCGATTGATTTAGCAAAATAATTTCAACGATATTCCTACTTTTACAACAACTCATTATTTAATGTGACGTATACAGTGTATTATTTACATATCAAACAAATCGCAATATCTCAAGAACGAAAAGCGATATGAAAAAACGATAAATGGAGTTCCTTTATCATTTCAAGAGTTCTTTCAAATAAGACAAACTTAATTTTCATTTCATATACACTTTAAGAGATAGATAATACATAGACGATCGTCAAGCTCGTAAAGAGAAGAGTCCTGGACAAGAATCGAACCTATAACTTCACTGGCAATCAGAAGGTTACAGGTTCGATTCCTGTCCGAGACTCGAAACATTTTCTGAGGATTTGAGCTCACACACGAGGCGATAAAGCGCGGGGACGTGTCTCGCGGAAACGTGTCTCGCGGGGACATGTTGCAGGGACAAATCTCGTCGTATGCACCATGAAAAATCTTGTCGCGGGGAGAAAATTTTGACAAAATAAACCAATCAAAGAACGTTATTTTATTTTTATTTTCCTTCTCTGACATAGCCTGAGAATCAGGCTATCTCTGACATGTCCCTTGTGTCCTCAACAGGGGAAATGTCCCCGCAACATGCCCCCGCGATTTGTCGTCTCGTGTGTCGTAACCTTTAAATAGATATATTACCTTGGCGAGGCTGTGTAACCAGATGATTTTATTTTGTTTTTGAATGTAACAGCTTGATTTTCAATAGCACTTTTCTTTTTTCCAGTTTTATCTTGTTCTAATGTAACAAACATAATTTTACTATGATCGCATTTTAAGAACGAGATATACAAAGACCTGATATTTCAAATGTTATATTTGCTTACTTTTTATATTGCTTTTAGCCGGTTTTTCTTGTTTTGGAATAAGATCAGCTCTTAGCGGAGAATTTTCACTTAATGGCGCCCTAAATAAATCAAAATAAAGCTGACTCGATTGTAAAATATCCATTCAATAAGTCTTGTCTGGTATTCTTTCAGGTGCAAACTCAGCACGTTTAATGAACTTTTCGTGTTAAGGGAAATAAATGGGGTTCCATTGGCTGGAAATCGGACTTAGTGATCTTACAAAATATTAATTAATGCGACATAATTTATCAATTCCTTCTTTACCCTTATGCTTCTACTTACTTCGGGACCGCAGTAATTGGCGATCGCTGTTGCAGCCACCCTGCCACATGTACTATACTTGTTATATAACCTTAGTAAATAAATTTATTAATATTAATTACTCTATACATTCTAATATTTGTGGCGAAACCAAATAAATAAATAAGTAAAAATAGCTAATTGAACAGCTTTTCAGAGCTCGAAGTTAAAATATTTCGAAGATGTCAAAAGCTGTATGACCTGCTCAGGAAAACCAAGTGACAAGCTTACTTTGACAAAATCGATATTTCTGGACAAACAGTTGCCAAGGCAGGGGTGGCACCAAATGACTCGCCTTCATCTGTAGTAGTACAGCAACGGCTTCTTGGAATTGAGATATTAGCTGGTGAGGTATGTTCTGCGAGGTCCTAAAATATGCCAAGAACTTATTTTCAAAAATAAATAAAAACTTATTTTGAAGAACATTATTAGTTTTGCTGCTAGTAGATATGGTACAACTATAGAACACTGAGTCAGCATTCTTTCAGGAGCTCTCTAAAAGTTCGTTTACAAGAGTTCACAAGATCCGATTTTCGCCACCGAAATTCTCTTTTTGTTGGATGAAAATATAGAGCATGATATTCGCAAGAGATTCACACAATCGGATTTCTTAACGGACAAAAAGTGGAACCGTTAAAGAGCGAGTGTCAGGGTAGTGTTTTGCGCGCTTCTTTTCTTCTTGGCGGCCATTTTATGGGACGCCTATTTCAGTTCACAAACGAATCCGTCGATATTTGATCAATCCTTCTTATAAATTATCCATTTTCAAGTTTTCTAAGAAGTAAATATACCTGAGTGATCAATTATTGTGATATTTTTCGTAAAATTGATCATTTACTATAGTAATCGTTTTATTTAATAAATTTTAATTTGCAAAGAGTCAGGAACTAAAGCCATCCGGGCCAGCTTGTTCGTCAGAAACGGCTTTGCACGCGGCCCGCAGTGGTTCACAAACAAGCGAACCGCAACTGTTCAAATCGTCTTGAACATTAACTTCATAACGCCCCGAAGTCAGGATCGGACTCCAATTTCAACATTTCCAAATAAATCTAGAGTTCATATGCAAATTATAGTTCTAACGATGCGATGCACAGCAATCAATTCGTATGAAAACAAAAACACAAGCGCGCAAAGCACTACCCTGACACTCACTCTGTGAACAGACCTAATTGAGAACCACTAAGAAAATGCTGAGTCAGTGTTATAGAGCTACGCCATACTACACTAGCAGCGTTATCATTAGTCATAACTTGGCTTTGGGAATGAACTAAATAAATGTTATTTCTTGATGATAAGGACACAAATCTAATGCGTTTACTATGCGAAGAGATGTGTCAAAATCTTGACCCTTGCTACATACCGTTTTTCCCGCCAACTCGCGCTCATCACGTGATAAAAACACGTGGACAACGTGAAGAGAATTTTGGAAAAGACTTCCAAGAACACAGATGATCTAGGGATAATATAGGAACTGGTTGATAAGAACGAAATAAAGCATGAATGTGGATGTATCAGGCTGGCCATGCGCGGGAGAAAGTGATGGGAGAAAGTGATGGGAGAAAGTGATGGGCGAAAGTGATGGGCGAAAGTGATGGGCGAAAGTGATGGGCGAAAGTGATGGGCGAAAGTGATGGGCGAAAGTGATGGGCGAAAGTGATGGGCGAAAGTGATGGGCGAAAGTGATGGGCGAAAGTGATGGGCGAAAGTGATGGGCGAAAGTGATGGGCGAAAGTGATGGGCGAAAGTGATGGGCGAAAGTGATGGGCGAAAGTGATGGGCGAAAGTGATGGGCGAAAGTGATGGGCGAAAGTGATGGGCGAAAGTGATGGGCGAAAGTGATGGGCGAAAGTGATGGGCGAAAGTGATGGGAGAAAGTGATGGGAGAAAGTGATGGGAGAAAGTGATGGGAGAAAGTGAGATTGGGACGAGATAAAGGAAGAACAGAGAGAATAAAAGTGAGGGAACAAAAAGTGGGGGTAGGAAATGAAAAAACGAAGTGAAAACATAAAACAAAAGAATAAATATGAAAGCTGCTAAGTTGTCAAAAGAACTGGATATAATATGAAAAGGAGAAATAAGAGAACTTCAATATGTCGAAAAATACTTAAGTAAGAGTGTTTACGTATATTCATGGATGACGTTTCGTACGATGTGTCCTTCTTCAGGTCAGAAAAAAAGTTCTGAGTCCCAGGGATAAAAACTGTAACCTTCTGATTGCCGATGAGATGCTCTAACCATTGAGCTAACGAGACTCAGATGGAGAGCGAAGGTTACAATGATGTACTGGTTCGATTGATAGTGGCACTATATCAATCAGTAATGCTTGGGTGTTAACACAACTTGATCTTGATGATCGTCCATGTATTGTCTGTCTACTCCAAGCTCTCCCGCATTCATTACAGTAATGTACAGGTATATAGCAGTCACTTACTTTGTTATTTTGTTTATCTTGAGTAAATACACAAGAGCCAGATAGTGGGACAAGAGAGAACTCGCGAATGTTAAGTTCATTGGAGGCAGGAATAGGATCTATGTAGATAGGGAACCAGGGAAAGATTTTTAAAGAGTGATAATCTTGACTGCTATGTAGGTGGTAATAGTAATTCAAATCAAATACTCTAAAAGGTTGGTGTCAGTGACTGTCAGTCTACGGCTAGTTGTATAAAACCCAGTCAGAAGTCAAAATTGGGTCTTCCTGAGGAAAATCATAATATATCTTGGTAACCGAAAATTTCATCTTCATGGACTTTTTTGCTGTTAAAGTTATCGGATGTTATGTCACAAGAGGCATTTTTGTGGCAAGTAACAAAAGAAAACTAGTTTGGAATGCCTCTTGTGACATCACATCTGGTAACTTTGACAGCCAAAAACTCCATGAAGATGAAATTTTCGGCTGATAATATATATTATGATTTTGCTCAGGAAGACCCAAATATTACGAATATGTAAAATCCGCAAACATGAGATAGGCAGTTTAAGAATAAAGGTGTACAGTATAGTTAACACTACATGTAACTATAGTTAAACTGAACTACCTAGTTAAACAACTGGGTCAGTCTAACATGAAGTGAAGGTCCTTTGCTCAAAACATTACACTCCCCACACACTATTTAGTACACCAATATTTTAGAGTCTTTGAAGATTTTAAAAAGAAGTTACGATTTTTGTGAATTAAGTAATTAAGCAATTAACTAAAATGCAATCGGAATACCTCGAAAATCAAAGACTTTGATAAGTTGGCATGTGTTAACATTTAACACAATAACAGCATTTGTTGTCCCACAGATAAGAATTGAAGTTTCTTTCAACAGATCTCTGAAACAACAGCAGAAAATTAATAATCAATCTAATTCAATCAAAGTTTGATATTTGGTTTTATTAGATAGTTTGATATATCTAGAAGAAAACCTCTTAATTTTTTACACAAGCTGTTAAATTTTAATCCTTTTTACAAATGTTGGTTGATTATAATGATAACATTTGATTGTATTTTTACCTTGTTACGTGATAATCAGTGCCAGATATATGTTGATCCTCTGATGCAGTTTTGATATTGGTGTAAAATAACCCAAGAACTGACAAGCCTGGTTCTTCTTCATTGTCTTTAGTTAGGTTTACCAATCCTACATCTGTCTGACACGAAGGAAGGCTAGATGCTGTCTTAAGACCTTCACAATACAAATAACAATAATTACAAGAAGCACTCGCCATGTTTCAAGAATTTAAATCATTCATAGTGCACTCAGGTATTACATACATCGTTCATCATTTGCATTAATCTTTCTCTGGTTTTGTTGGTTCTTCGCAAACAACTTTCTTAGGTCTAAAGAATGGATACAATTGAATCTTTCTTCAAGAGAGAAGATTCTGACCTATCAATAAAAACAGAGATTGAACAAAATATGTCAATAGTGATCCTTCAGGAAGTGGAGAGACACAGACAGACAGACAGACAGACAGACAGACAGACAGACAGACAGACAGACAGACAGACAGACAGACAGACAGACAAAGACAGACAAAGACAGACAGACAAAGACAGACAGACAGACAAAGACAGACAGACAGACAGACAGACAGACAGACAGACAGACAGACAGACAGACAGACAGACAGACAGACAAAGACAGACAGACAGACAGACAGACAAAGACAGACAGAGACAGACAGACAGAGACAGACAGACAGACAGACAGACAGACAGACAGACAGACAGACAGACAGACAGACAGACAGACAGACAGACAGACAGACAGACAGACAGACAAAGACAGACAAAGACAGACAAAGACAGACAGACAGATAGACAAAGACAGACAGACAGAATTTGAATTTTGAATTTCACCTTTATTTGAATACGGTAATTTCAATAAGTTACAAATTAAACTTCTTTACATGAAAGCCGTAATAATAAAAATATATAAATTGCTATCTAACAGTAATTATTTCAACTAACTTAATACAACAATAAATATTTTTACAATTTTGAATTAAAAAAAAAAAGTATTTAGAAAAATAAAGAAGATTGAATTAATTGACAATTTCTGTGTATGCAGATAGTTTATTTTTGAATTGACAGACAGACAGACAGACAGACACAGACAGACAGACAGACAGACAGAGACAGACAGACAGACAGACAGACAGACAGACAGACAGACAGACAGACAGACAGAGACAGACAGAGACAGACAGACAGACAGACAGACAGACAGAGACAGACAGACAGACAGACAGACAGACAGACAGACAGACAGACAGACAGACAGACAGACAGAGACAGACAGACAGAGACAGACAGACAGACAGAGACAGACAGACAGACAGACAGACAGACAGACAGAGACAGACAGACAGACAGACAGACAGACAGACAGACAGACAGACAGACAGAGACAGACAGACAGACAGAGACAGACAGACAGACAGACAGACAGACAGACAGACAGACAGACAGACAGACAGACAGACAGACAGACAGACAGACAGACAGACAAAGACAGACAAAGACAGACAGAGACAGACAGACAGAGACAGACAGACAGACAGAGACAGACAGAGACAGACAGAGACAGACAGACAGAGACAGACAGACAGAGACAGACAGAGACAGACAGACAGACAGAGACAGACAGACAGACAGACAGACAGACAGACAGACAGACAGACAGACAGACAGACAGACAGACAGACAGACAGACAGAGACAGACAGACAGACAGACAGAGTGCAGACAGACAGAGTGCAGACAGACAGACATACAGACAGACAGACAGACAGACAGACAGAGTGCAGACAGACAGACAGACAGACAGACAGACAGAGTGCAGACAGACAGACAGACAGACAGAGACAGACATACAGACAGACAGACATACAGACAGAGACAGACAGACATACAGACAGAGACAGACAGACATACAGACAGAGACAGACAGACAGACAGACAGACAGACAGACAGACAGACAGACAGACAGACAGACAGACAAACAAACAAACCGGAAGAAAAGTAGATTTGAGATAGATTACGAACAGCTAGAGCTGAATGGATTTGGAGCCGAGGGAGTAATTATAATGTTGTACTGTACATAACAAATCCATAGCATGAAACTAAATTACCATGCCATCAGCAGAACCAATGCTCACTTCTTTTTCAAAAGGATGAAAGGCAAGAGAGAGAAAAGGATAGGCTAAAGAAGATCAGAGAAATAAAAATAAGAAACATGTCCAAGCATAAAAAAGAAGTTTTGTTTACTTGGATTAGCTTTGTAATGATTTTTATTGCCATAATTACCATTAAATAAAAGTGGCATTAGACAATAAATACTGGTAGAGTGAAAAAATAATGTGAAGATAAAATACCAGAGATAATAGGTGACTGATAAAGAGTTGTTTTCTCATCAACATCCCAAACCTAGTTTTTAGAAACAAAACAGCAGGAATATTAACATTAAAACATAACATAGGCCCACGGGAAAGTGGGGTTATGGTCTTTCACAGGCCCCTAAATGTCCTAGAAGCTTCATTCTATGTGTAGGATTTTAGATGACTTTTTGTGTACTGTATATATTTTGCTAATAATATTACAGTTTATTATGGTATATTTGATTCAAATCTTGATGTGTTGAAACAGATTTGTTTTATCATTGCAAATTGGTTCACCAGAAATCTTTGGATGCACATTGATTATTTAGGCCCATAAATATCCATCAACATCACTTTTAAAATGAAGAAAGTTAAACTTGTTCAAAACAAGTATTTAGTATACCCCTCACCCAGGGGCATTACCAAGGGGGGCTGACTTTCTCAAGACCAATTTTGAAATGCTTCCGGATGGGAGGTCCACATAATACTTTGGGTTAGATTTTCAGGCATATTTGGGATTACAATTTGTGACTTAGTTTTAGGAGTAGCACTACCAGAAACAACCATTAAATTAGGTGGGGCACTTCTGCTGGAAACCAGGCTAGCAATGTCTGCGATGACATACTAATTTTGTCCCCCCCTCACCTTGTACGTCCTATCTTCTGATATGGTGACCAGTAGATTATTTTGACAGGGACAAAATTTTGAAGCTGTAACAGGAGCTAGATGACCCTTAATGACAGCATTCAACTCGCATGACTAAAATTAAAAAAATTAAATTAAAAATCTTCAGCCTAAACTATTACAATATGTATTACTAGAATATATTTTGTCAAAAAAGTAATAATTATTACTGACCTCAATGACAATTATCCATACTTCATTTCCAATAGAAATACATATCATATCATCTGAATTGTTAATACTAATGTGTTGAACATATCCCAAATCTTTGGCAACAGTCACACTTTTTATCTGACTGCAAAAATTATCTAAAACCATAAAATATAATATTAATTATTTTACTTTGCTAAACTTTATTATCCTGCAAAAAGTATTCAGAAATCTTTACAATGTGGAAACACTTAAAGGGAAATGGCAATAAAAATTTTCTTTGTCTCATTTGAAAGAACATTTAAAATAATATATGAAGACCTTTTAAAATTTCCCCGTAACTTCCCTAATTTTTGAAATATCTGTGAACAAAAATATCTGCAATCCGCCATCTTGTTTTATAATTAGATCTAATTAAGTGACGTCAAAACCAGGGTAAACATTCTAAAAGTTGTAAATAATTGCCCAAATATCAGTGGAATGCGTTCAAATAGATTGCTACTTCACTTAAAAGTATACAACACCCAAAACAACTACGATTTAGCATCTATAATGACTCGATAATTGCTGATATAAAAAATATTTCTACCCTGGTTGTGACGTCACGCATATCCAAGGATGGTTATGCATATCCAAGATGGCGGAATGTTCAATGTTCTTTGTTAAAAAGAAGTGAAATATTTACAGAACCAAGAACGATATGGAAAATCTGTAAAAGGACTTCATATATCATTTTAAAAGTTCTTTCAAATAAGATAAACTTAATTTTTATTGCCATTTCCCTTTAAAGTGCTTCTCTCACGTTTGGGGATTTTAAATATTCGTAATATTTCATTCTTCATAGACTTTTTTGCTGTTAAAGTTATCAAATGTGATGTCACAAGAGGCATTTTTGTGGCAAGTAACAAAAGAAAACTGGTTTGGAATGCCTCTTGTGACATCACATCCAGCAACTTTGACAGCAAAAAACTCCATGAAGATGAAATTTTCGGCTGACAATATATATTATGATTTTGCTCAGGAAGACCCAAACATTACGAATATGTAAAATCCCAAAACGTGAGATTGATACTTTAAGTACCCGTACTTTAGCCAATCAGAACACGGTCCTTTTAAAAATGTTACAAATGCCACATATTTATTCAAGTCAGTTATCTAATTGACACTCATCTTCCAACTTACTAATTTTCTTTAGGTACCAGACAATAACACAGTCTTCAGATCCACTGCCAAGTATAATGGGGTCTTCTTTGTTTCCAAAACACAATGCACTTACAGAGAGCTTGTGTCCAGAAAATAACACAGACTAAAGTTTTAAAGAAATATTTATGTGAACATTCACCTGTCATTACCAAAGTTATATTATGTTAATCAATCCAAAGAAATATTAGGATGTAATGGGCTATTACAATTATTATATATATTATTATATATATTATATATATATTACTATTACATATTCAACATTCATTTTATCTCTTTAAAGCTTAATTGTTTTTTAATTAATAATTACAAACGCGAAAAACGTTCTCATGTTTCAACTCAATTTTCCACATCTTCTCCCTACCTTTTCGTTCAAACAACCATGACAGCAAATTCCAAAAGACTCTTCCTCCTCAGGGAAAGCTATCCAATCTTCGTCACAAGCTAACTGAACGTTGGAAGTTGATTTTAAAGTTGTTAAAACTCCACCATGAAGACACACTGCCATACTTATTCACATCTCCCGCGCACACTTCCCACGCGGGACAACCACTCGAGAGCATTTGGTGAATACTTTCCATCTATCAAACTGACGTGATGTCAATTATTTTGTCCTTTATTTTCTTCTTTTTAGGGTTAAAATTAATATTTTCTTAGGGTTAGGGTTATTTTCTTGGTTAGGGTATGGGTTAGTATTCGGTATTTATTGATAAAATTTCTTGATAAAGACATTACGTCAATTCCACTGATGGTATCTAGTGATAACCAAACCTGCAATATGGCGTCCGGATCTGGTGCAACACAAACTCAAACACAAACCACAACTTCTAGTTCATCTGCAACTAGGTCTAGTGTCCCAGATGACCCAGTATCTAAGGTCAAAGCATCCATCCCCTTGCTAAGAGAATCAGTTTCGGTAAAAACATCAATGTAAAAAGTTCTTTATGATTTGGATTTTTAGACTATTAAAAATATTGTTCTTGTTTTATTTGTGAAGAGTTTGTTTGAACAGGCCAGCATTGTTGTGCAATTACAATCCTCGGGAGAACCTCTTCAAGTAGATACACTTGATGGGTGAGTAATAACACCAGCCTCTTGCACACACAGATACACTGATCATACTACTGTAATATAACTGTACTTAAAATACATTCATATTAAAAATGACAAAATCTAACTCTTATAAACATATACTATATTAAATTGGCATGTCAAAGTGCAAGAGGCATATCAAGAGGAAACATGGGTGATGACAGGTGAATTAGGGATGATTTGAACAGAGGTGGTGCATGGTGATGAGTGGTGCACAGAACTAGAGTTGAGGGAGAGAATGGAAAGAGGGTGGAGAGGTCAGCTCTGAGAAGACAACCAAAGATGACATGCAAGACGAGGGCCCCCAAGAGCCAAGATAGCCCCAGGGGAAGGTGGGGTTATGGTTTTTCATGGGGCCCCCAGATGATATGCCCTAGAAGCTTCATTCTATGTGTAAGATTTGCATGATAGTTATCGTTTATAGGCCCCTTATTTTGCCCAGGCCCTGGCTACCCCCCCCCCCCCCCCCCCCCCCCCCCCCCCCCCCCCCCCCCCCCCCCCCCCCCCCCCCCCCCCCCCCCCTTGGCAGGGTTGCACTAACTGTGGATGAAGACTGTGGATGAAGTCTGTGGAAGTGGACATGTAGATGACAAGACGATGGAAGCAGAAGACATGGGCCATGGCAGGAAAACTACCTTTATTTAAAATAAACAAATATGACAATGAAAGTAAGACGCTTACTTAAACATGCCAATAGTGATGATTATTTTGCATCTTTATTTTCCTGAAGCAAATTAACATTGGAACAACAAAACCTAAAGTTTGCCAAAGCATTAGAAGAGTTCTACCACACATGTGATGCTTTAGAAACTAATATAGTAAGTATATCATTGTTTCTAAACTTTCAGAAAACTATGCCATACTCCTACTACTAGGTTAGGGTTAACTACGGTTAGGGTTAAGTTTAAGGTTAGGATCAAGGTTAGGGTTAGGATTGAGATTAGGGTTAGAAGTTTTAGAAAATGTGAAAGTCCTTTTGAGTTATCCATTTTAGCCTTCACCAAGTGCCACTAAATCTTAGACGCTACTGTATAAAGTAAATGGTTTGAACCTAGGAGTATCATTAGATGTGTGAAGTTGATCGCCCAGGTTGTTGTAGTCTTGAGAAAGACTATTGTTGGTAACTGACGTTTCGATGTCGGCCACTTGACTCTGAAGATGACCGCTGCTGAGGCCATCGAAACATCAGTCACCAACAATAGTCTTTCTCAAGACTACAACAACCTGGACGATCAACTTCACGCATCTAACACTACTGTATGTTAGCAGTACACAAACCTTTGAGAGTATTCTTTGAGAGTTTGTTTGTTTATCAATAAAAAGGTCCTTGGTCAACTCATATTTATTTAACTTTATTGCAATTTATTTTATTTTCAAATATATTACCAGATGCTTGCAAGAGCTACAGTTGTCCAGTCACAGGAAAGCCACAAGTTTACAAGCAAACCAGACTCAAATCTCAGTGAATCACATGTACCTCAACAAAATTATTCAGATTATTTATTTGCTGTCAGATCACAAGTAACTGCAACGAAAGAACTTCATGATCTACTGAAAGATTTTAGTCAAAGTCTGAATCAATAGAATTCTTTACTGTTTATAGGAAATAGGAATTTACCATGTAAAATAAAATAATTTAATAAAAGTATTTAAATAAAGTAAATGAACTCAGGAGAATCTTATAGACAAGGGTGGCAGAAGCGGATACAAGCATACAAGCTTGACGATCGCCCATGTATCATCGTCTGTCTACTCCAAGCTCTCCCACATTCACTACACTGTGTGTTAACAAATAAACATTACCGATATATAGTGACTGCCGCATAGGCAGTACATATATCAATCGAACCAGTACGTCATTGTAACCTTCGCTCAAGTCTCGGTGGCTCAATGGTTAGAGCGTCTCACCGGCAATCAGGTTACAGGTTCGATTCCTGTCCGTGACTCTTCTGAGGGATTTTTCTGAGGATACGAGCTTGACGATCAGCCATGTATCAAATATCCAAAGTGTGGGGGCATCGCTAGTTGCACAAGGCCAACCTTAATAGGTTTCTCTGAAAACTTGTCTTAAATCGGTACCCCAGACCTCCTAGGTGTCTCAGGCCTTAAATGGCCCTCACCCCCAATATTGAAACCGTTCCACCGAAGAAGTTGATTGTCCGGGTATAGCTGGGGCAACTGCCCCCACCATTCTAGGGGCCTGTGAATCCCACAAGACTGACTACATGTCCCCAGGCCCGTCCTGTCTCTCGTTTGTTTTTAATAAATAGATATTTAGAAAAATGTGCAATATTTCATGTTTTACTTTGTCCAACTTGGTTCAATACATTTCCTCTCAAATTGTTGTTTTTTCTAGTTCATGTTAGATTACATTCTTCATCATGCTATTATCATTTTTTTAGATCGTCTATTACTCGTTTTAAGGTTTCCCGTTTTTTCTCATAAATATCCATTATTTTGGCAGATCTATCAAGAAGTTCTTGTAACTCCTTAGCTTGCTTTAAACCCTTAGTTGCAATGGCATTGGTGTCTTCTTGCAGGTTACAGGTCTCCTCTTTCAGAACTGAGAGTTTTCTCTTGCTTTCCTCAAAGTCTTCTTTCACTTTAACTTCTTGATTCTTCACGCAGTTCAAAACTCCGACATTTCGCAAAAGGGAGTCCTCAAGCGAACAACAGCGCTGTAATATTTCATGGAAATTCTTTAGAATATCAATGTGTTTTTCAGTCATGATTTCCTGCCGCCCTATTGGCTATTGCCTTACCTTCTTTCTAGGAATACGAAATTACATACGTCACTAATCGATAGCATTGCTTGACTTTTTGTGACGTCACGTATTAAAATCCATACGAGAATTAATTTACAAGAAAGACAAATTTGAAAATATGTCAATGGCTTAGTAGAACGCGATTTGAAAATGCCTAATTTGTGAATGTTCAGTAGCACACAGTGTTTTTGTGATTACGAATTTCAATTTCCGATCTTGGAAAAACGCGGTCGATGCTGATTGGTCAGCCATTCGGAAGTAACTGATCCAGTAATGAAATATAATTTTTTCTCAACAACTTCGTGAGAGTTCGCACTTTTGATGTATATTTGCACTATCGTGTAACTTATTTGATGAATTTTCGCAAACATTTTATATAGCGTCAAATACTTCTTTTAATTGCTAATACATTATGGGACAACAGAGCCATATTGGGCGCCATATCGCTTAGAACTTTAGCGGCGAATTCAAGTCTGAAGATCATTATCTTTGTTTTCAAAACAAGCAATAAATATTATGGCAGTCAATGATAGAAACAAGAAAACTCACATTGAAGAACGAAAGATGCAGTCTGACACGAAACGACGCTTGGGATGTGATGGAGATTTGCCATTGTTGGAAAAAGTGGTATATTTTGTGGTGTATTGTACATGGTTTGCAATAGCCGTGATTAAAATTTATAAATTTCCTCTTGGTTAGTATAAGTTATAGTTTTTGAAATAATTTTAGAATAGTTTCTAGAAGCATTTGAATGGCTTCTTGAAGCATTTAAATGGCTTCTTGTAGCATTTGAATGGCTTCTTCTTGAAGCATTTGAATGGCTTCTTCTTGAAGCATTTGAATGGCTTCTTCTTGAAGCATTTGAATGGCTTTTGTTTTTATAAATTATGCATAAAATCATTTGCAGTAGATATATTTAATTAATTTTTGTCATAAATATTTCTTGCCTATAAAACAGCAAACTATACGTCATGCAAGTCTTCTGTTTGTTTAGTTTGGAGTAGAAGCCATTAATTCTTTATAAAAATCATATAATTTTAATTCACAGAAAATCCTGTTGAGTTGTACAAAGTGGATTATAAAGATGGATGGAAGTTCACAGGGAGAAAAAGGGTAAATTTAATATCATATCCACAAAATTCAAAATTTTATAGTTTTACTCTTTCACTAATATCTGATTAAATAACTATTCTGTAGGATATCTCAGATTATGAGTGGCAGTTTTGGGGAAGTCAATTCAAGAATCTTCTTATAGCATCTTTGTTCCATGCTTTTGGAAGCTGTTTTATATCAGGGTTTTTTCCAAAGGTAAAAATACATGCTCTTTTGGTACACATTTGATTTTTGGTAATATATTTGAGAAAATCAACTTGAGAAGTAAATTACACTGCTACATAACTAAATATTATATGAAGTGTCATTTTCTTTTTTTGCAGTTTAGGATGGTGTACTTTGCAATGTTTCAGCTAGCATTTCTTTGGTACAATCTTGGCTGGAAGCCAATGCTTGTGTTTTTGGGACATAATGTTATCTATTACATTGCAAGTCAGTTGAATTCAGTGCTCTTTTGCTGGTTGTTAGGAATGCTGATTTTGATTTCATTTATCTCCATTGAACGTCTTACAAAATGGCAGGTTAATTTACATTATCATGCATATAAATAATGAATTAATTGGTATATATCATAGCCTTTCTCTTGCACTCCAAGTGCCATATCTAAAGTCTTCTTTATTTTAACTTTTTAGTTCTATACGTTCACCAAAAATGCCCAAGATGGTGACTTTGTTCTTTTTGCATCTATGATGTGTCAACTAAGGGGCATGAGTTTTTGTTTGGATGCCTGTGTGGCATCAAATGGCAAGACGAAAATAAAGGAACACCAAAATGAAGTGAGCTATGGGTTTGTGGACTTACTTGGGTACAATTTGTATCTTCCTCTGTTCTGCAATGGACCAGTTGTGCTTTACAATGAGTTCTATCAACAGGTAATTTTAAAAACTGAGGACAATTATAGAACTTCAGTTAAACTTAAAGTCAAGAATCATAATGCAAGAATAAGGGACTATTTACAGGAGGTTGGCCTAACCTTAGACACTTTTTATGCTGTGGCTTACAGGGGCGTACGGGAAGGGGGCCCATGGATCCCCCAGTTAGCGTTCCTGCCACGCCCAATCAATGCATTTTTGGTCAATTCAGTTAGGTCATTTTGGGAAGAGGAAGAAGAGTTGGAGGAACTATGTGAAAAGAAAGAAGTATACTTGTTTCCTTCTTGTTTAAACTAATTGTCTATAACGACTGAGTACAGTAATGTGGACTGCCATATGAATATTGTATTCGTAGTTGTGTCATACTCTGAATATTTTTGCTGTTAAAATATTAAATGTATAAAGTATACCTCAAGAAAGTTGAAGAATCTATAAATATATACTTGAATACTACTCTTAGCTGGCTGTTTTTTAGAGTTAGAGTTTGGGGTGTGGCGGCGGACAGACGGAAGCGTACCTTAATTCATGGTCTGGGGACAACGCGGTCAAAATCTGGTAGACCCCCCAGGTCTTCCCAAACCAATATGCCGGTGGCTTAACCCTGTAAGCCCCCTCCCCATGAGTGATCAGCATCTAACTTCTCCTAATGATATCAATGGTGAACTACAACACTACAACAACTTCTGTTGTTGTAAACAACTTCCGTTGTTGTAGTCATCTTCACCACCGCTGATAACAACCTGGATGATCAACTTCACACATCTAAAGTACTTTGTGTTTTTAGGTAAAAAAGCCCCCTCAAGAACTCTCAAAAGATGTTATACTGGCATTCATGTTGGATGTATTAAAGACTCTTTGGTGGTTTTTTGTAATCGAATTTGGCATTCATTATCTGTACATCACATCTCTTGCCCGTGATCCTTACATCATCAATATGGTCCCTGTGTGGATGTCGACAGGACTAATGTATACCCTAGTCCTAGTCTTTTCAATCAAATATGTTGTGTTCTACAGATTTGCTGGAATGTTTGCCAGACTAGATGGTGTAGATCCACCTGGATACCCAAATGTGTTCTTAGTATATATTTATTCACTAATATGTGGAAGTAAGTAGAGTAGCACAATTCAACTTATATTTATCTTTGATTTATATTTTATTTATTTGATTTGCCACATGCAACTTTAAGGTTATGTGTCATAATGATACAAAAGAATAACAACAACAACAACAACAAAGAGAAAGGAGTGCATGTGGTAGCGATACCGCAACAGCTTACGCCAATTACTGCGGGCCCAGATGGGAAAAGGTTTATAAGTTAAAAGGAGGGAAATAGGATTATCTAATTGAATAGCTAATTATAGCAGTGGGGATATCCAGTCAATCATCGGGGCAGTGTTACACTTTGTGCAGAGTGATTTGCATTTACACAGGCGATATTGTTTTAAACCATTCTAACACCTTATCTTTTATCACTTGCAGGTATTTTGACAAAGGATTACACAATTGGTTAATGAAGTATGTAAAACAAAATATAGGAATAAGCCGATTATTTCCAGAAGTGTTCAACTTTTATCTTAATTTTTCAGGTACATCTATATTCCCCTTGGTGGCTCAAAGAACAGCATATTCAAGCAATTACTCAGTTCCATTGCTACATTTGCTTATGTCTATTACTGGCATGGGGCATATGATTATTTATTATACTGGTCAATTATTCAATGGTGTGGTGTTTTTGTAGAAGCAATGGCAAGAAAAATCAGAAAGACAGATATGGTTCAGCATCTAGAAGTATTAAGACATATTTTTGAAATATTAAAAAATTTCCTAACAATTGTACTCCAAATATTGTAATGTATTAATTTTTTTTCAGAACGATGTCCTGTCTGCTGCAGCCGTAAGACGAGTTCATGCCATTTTGGGGATTTTCTCACTAACAACGGCAATCCTAAGCAATGTTATTTTCCTGGTTAATTATCAATCTGTTGTTGCATATCTGAATGTTGTTTTTATCAAAGGCAAGTTCATAAACACACAACTTTGTACCTGTATAAAGTTTCCAGCCTTCAAGGGTGTTAACTGCCAAAAACAAAGATGCATTGATGAAAACTCTTTATCAAATGTGAAGAAAACTAACATATAATTTTTCTTTTTCAACATAATTATTTAGGTGGTTTATGGACGGTACTGTCATGTGCAACAGTGGCATATTGCTTGGTTCAAGTCATCATGGAAGTTCAGTTACAAGTAAAAGAACATACACAATCAAAACAACACTTGGAATAACATCAAATTAACACAGAAACACTCTTTGATTCCGCTTTGGAAAAAGCACAAGTGAATATCTTAAGAGAATAATTATTTAAAACTGTAGTTAGGCCATAATGAATTTTAATCATACATACTGGACACAGGGTTTGCCATTGCCATGTCTTCTACTTCCATCATCTTCTGTCTATCCTCCATAACCCTAGTGTCCTCATCCACTGTCAGTCTTCTTCCATTCTGACCCTTCCACCTCCATCCTCCAAGATCTTTTCATCCAGTCATCAATGTCCTTACACATCAAATATCTAAAAAGGTTGGTGTACTGCCAAAATAGCGTGTAATTTGTCTATAACGTTTCGAGCGAAGGACCTTTGTCAGAGAGTGAGACGTAAACTGAAATAATGAAGGGCCTTTGCTTGAAATGTTAGACAACTTACACGCTATTTCGGCAGTACACCAACGTTTTTAGATATTGCATCATTCTTCCTTTACACATGCCTGTACCTCAATCTCTTGCTCTCCTATCAATACCCACTTTCTCCCTCTCTCAACTAAAGTACAGTACAGTACAATACAATAATAATCTGCATAAAATATATACACTGTATATATTATGTATTACATGTAACTATATAGATTGATTTGTAAATGTTACAGAAGAAATATTAAAGTACAAATAAACTGGTTGTCATTTTATTTTACCATATTGTGGAAACTGTTTCACATTTACAAATATTCCAACTTGGTAATTTCAACAAGTAACAAGACCTTCACCATGAATAACCTAAATCACATATTACAGGTGTACCATACTATTACTGTATATAGATTACAACAGTATATTATATACCACAATATAACAATGTAATTCTATATATTAGGCCAAGTAAAAAATATAGTAGTTTATCATCCTAACTTCAAAATAAAAGGAGAATGCGGGCAATTCTTTTTTCAAGATGACTTCTCCAAAATGGCCATCACCCCTACCAAAACCTAATTTTAACACATTAAATATATTTAACATTGTATTACAAGCACAGATAAAACCATGACAGAATCGAATGGATTTCTCTGCAATTGCTTCAATACAAGAATGCACCATGTAAAACCCGAAATGAACCGAAAAATCCTGAGAGTTGCCAAAAGGTAACGGAAGATACAAAAGGCCCCAAAAACAAGACATTTTCGATGCAAATAAAATAAAAAATTTAAAAAATTTGATGCGGCCGGAAAAAAGGATGCGGGCGGGGATGATAAAATACTATATATTTTTACTTGGCTTAGAATAGTTTTCCCATGGAGAAAATAAATACAAACTTGTATAGAAAATATTTAAAACAACAACCCAAGAGCTTTATTAAAAATTCCAAGCTTTATGTCTGAAAAGTGATTTATGTTTTTCATGATAAAGGAATGTGTTCCCTTTAAAAAGTTTCAGGGTTCGTTTTAAGTTCTTGCTGCATAGATCCATATAACAGGATGTTTAACGAATGAACTTCTTATATTGTAATATTGTGTAAGAAAAAAAGGTTTTTTAACTACTTAACCAGTCCTATTTTTTTGGCTTCTGTTTCATAAATAAGAAGTCTCCACATCTTAACAACAAATACCTCAGCCTCGTCATCAAGAACCTAGTAAATAAACATAGCAATTCACTTTTTAAAAATGTCTTCAATATCAAACACTAATATTGATAGGGTGTCTAGTACGTATTCCTTATAAGGAGGTGCAAATAGAAGGCATTGGCGAGCAAATAGAAGGCATTGGCGAGAGTGAATTAACGAGCAAATAGCTGACACTTTGCACCCTGGTACGAGTTGGATTGTAACCGACCCCAAAACAACAAAGGTCCTAGCCCTCCGGCTGTGTTTTCAAGCCATGCCTTATCCCCCACCACATCCACTCCCCTATTTTGGGAGCTACATTTAGTAGAATAGTGAGAGACTAAGCATATGGGATTAGAAATTGACTGTTAGATGCACAATGCACTCAGTAATGTGTTAACAATCCCACATCTGGTACGAAAGCAATGTATTTGCTCGTCAATGCCTTGTATTTGCTCGTAATTTCACGTTTCCCTGCTTACCATACCTGTATGAACCTGTATGTACTTCTAGTACATATTCTATATAAGGAAGTGGCCTACGTAGGCCACTTCCTTATATAGAATATGTACTAGAAGTATACTCAGGTTCATACAGGTATGGTAAGCAGGGAAACATGAAAATCACGATGAATTACAGTATTTTCTTTATCTTACCATGGACACATCACGAAGTATATTTTCTGGTGGACTCCTTGCAAGCAGCTAAAAATTATATCAGAAAATGTCAACCTAATGTGAACAATAGCAGACTTCCTGAATAAAGTGCTACAATATGCAGACCCAATAATCCTAATAAATTTCCAAGCTGCTGACAGTGTCCTACTTAAGCCTGCGTAGCAGATGGTTGCTTGGGAGGAGGCCCCCAAACAACCGTTTGCTATGCAGGCTAGTGTCGTACTTGTTTGTAAAGCAACCAGTAGATACAAAACTACATACCTTACTGCACATAAAATCAACAAGACTTGGTTCCTCTTCACCAATGTATTCCACAATTTTTTTATTAACCCAAGGTCGTATCCTACGATCTATGAGGGACTGAAGAAAAAAAGTCAAACAATTTTAAAATCAAAACACATAACTGAAATTCTGTATTGTAATACCTGTATGACATTGGCCATCTTTAGTACCGCAATCGCCAGAAACAAACTGACAAAGCTGGCTTGCAGCAGAAGCTCTACTAACAGCAATGGTAAGTTTACCTTTGTTTAGTGACCATACAAGAGAATTGTTTTGACTTTTATCCTTGTTAAAGTGATGTTCTCCACATGACAATCCATTCACCAGCAATATATAGCTATATTTTTCTTATTGGATATCAGTTCATGGCTAAAGTAAGACCTTATTAGAAGGTTGTTTGTAATATCACCTAGACATGCACATTGATAACCAACTCTAGTACGTAAAAGTGGGATAATACTCTCCCAGCACCATACCTGATCCACACATTCCCAATCCAACGAGTACGCAAAAAGTTCATCTTTAGCCGTTGGGATTCTTTCTATCAGTGACTTAATACTCTTTTTCTTCTCTTCGGCAGATTTAGCAGCAGAACTTGCCACAGCTTTCATCTCTTCTTCTGAGTAGTCTAGCGGAACAAGCTTTCGTTTTGGGTTTTTATTTGCTGCGGAGTCTTCTTCACTGTTGAACACAGTTCCAAGTTTTTTCCTATTTGAATTTGATGAACCCTATACATTAAAAAAATACACTCAGGTGAACACAACTTTTAAAACCACCCATCTCTATACCTGTTTCTACCAGTATATACCTAGTATGCATGTATATGTGTTTATAATCTATATGTCCTACAAAAATTCTCTAAATGGTTAGTGTACTGCCAAAATAGTGTACCGTACAAGCTTTAACGTCTGAAGCAAAGGCCTTTTGTCAGAGTGAAGTGTAAAGTGAAATAAAAACTCAGACACTTTTATATGTATCTATGTGTACCAACCAGGGCAGTGCTCTTATTTAGCCAGAGACCTTGACTTTGATTCCCAGTTGGGGCATGTATATATTTTTTATTTTACAAAATTCGCCGTACTACACAAAACAAAACAAACAAATAAACAAACAAAACTAACTGGCAGGGAGCATAGCTCCAATAACGGGATCCCAGCATGTATATGACATATTATTATAGACAAGCTGGCAATAAAATGTAACGTAATAATACCACAGCAGCTTTTGATTTCATCTCAAAGCCAAACGTTTTCTTTGATGTTGTTTCACCATCCAACTCTGGAGTTTCTTCTTGTATTGGCTTGGTTACTACATGTACTTTTGGTGAGTTCTTTGGTGATTCCTGTACAGGAGAAGGGACCATAGGTGCAGATTCGATCTACGGTGAGAAGAAATCACATGAAAAATAATTATTAACACATCTTATTCTATTGAAATGCATTTCTTATGACTTGAAGTGGCAGTGCTACTGCCTAACACTTTCTCAAAAAAATATTATGTCTTAAAGCAAACTAACCACTACAGCAGGTTTAAACGTTGCTTGTAAGGTCGGCCTTGCTTCTGGTTCTTCTTCGACTGCTGGTTCTTCACGCTATAATGTCAAAATATTCATTATTACAAACTTAAAGCCAGACTCGTATACACTATTCTGGTTAATAACAATTTTATTTTTACACTTTAAGTGGTCCAGTATCTAAATACAAATCAGTTCACTGCTAAATCAGTTCACTTGCCTTAGCTTGTTCTTCCTCTTCTTCAAAACCAACATTATCTCCCAATCTTTTTCTCACTTCTTCTATTTCTTCGAGTTCTCTTTGACGATCTTTATCATCAGACTCCATTTCTCCCAACCGTGCTTGTAATCTCCTGTCAAACGAGCCTCCCCTATATTATACCATTAGAGAAAAGAGCTGTTGTCTTAGCAATTTAGAAATACTGCAACACATTCATCAAATACATGTATACAGGCACAGGCTTATCAAGATTTGGTGGCTTTGTATACTGGACACAAAATGTGACATCATTGAAATGTTGGGTTGAGAAGTAGGGTTCATATTTCTTTATTTCAGAGTTAGGACTAGAGATTTTATTTGGGTTATGGTTAGGGTTTTTTGGATCCTGTTAAACTTATGAATCTTGAGAGAAATGATTGATATGTCTATGATGTAGTCTGTCTATTGTCCCTCTGGTATAACACAAAGAGGATGCCCAAAATTCACCTGTAATATTTTGGATCATCACCATCATCATCATAATCTTCTAAGAACTCTAACAAGTGTTTTTTCTCTCGTGACTAAACAAATAAGAAATAGTTGAAAATATGCAATCAATATACACAAGTATGAGTATGATTGAAATGTCTAACATTTTTTCTTACCAGTTCATTCTCTTGCTCTCGGTCTTTCTCCAACTCACGATCATAATCACGAAGCTTTTTCCTCTCTCGTGCTTCCCAAGTTTTCAAGCGCTATGTGGTAAAAAGATAAATAAGCTTTCAGACAATGCTTTCATGTGATGAGAATTTCAGTACAAAGTGAATACTCTAAAAGGTGTACTGAGGATGTACAGAAGGATTACTGAGGGTTTACTGAGGCAAAGGGTGTAATGAGGGTTTACTGAGGCCAAGGGTGTAATGAGGGGATAATGAGGGTGTACTGAGGCCAGGGATAATGAGGGTGTACTAAGGGAGTAGTGTATTAAGGGAGTACTGCATACTGAGGGTGTACTGAGGGAGTACTTTGGAATTCTATTCCAAAAGAAATTAGAGAGAGCAAATCCCTTTCTGCCTTTCGAAAGAAAATCGCTGCTCACATTGATTGATTGATTGATTGATAGTAAATGCAACTTGAAGTACTGTACCTGTGAATATAGATTACTGTATACTAGTTAATAACTTAGATTTTATCTAATACATATAATTTTGTAAATAGCTTTTAAAATTTTTTATCTGTATATTTTTGCACACGCCCCCCATGGAAATCAGCTTCGGTTGATGGGGTCAGCATGTATAAATAAAGTTTTCTATCTATCTATCTATCTATCTATCTACTTAGGGTGTACTGAGTGTACTAAGGGGGTAATGTGGGAGTAATGAGGGAGTACTGAGGGGGTAGTGAGTGTGTACTAAGGGGTACTGAGGGTGTACTAAGGGGGTACTGAGGGGAGTAGTGAGGGTGTACTAAGGGGGTACAGCTGAGGGTGCACAACACTTTTACATCACTTATTGAGAACTAGAGTACATGTTTTTGTAATACTGTCCTAAAAAATTGTAAATCTACCCTTATGGAAATGTTAAAGAAAATGTTTTACCTCCACAAATGCTTGGTTCCTTTCTTTTAGCTTTCTTTCTCGTTTTCTTTTTTCATATTGTTCATCTTCATCTAATTCCCGGTTTTGTCGTCCTTTGTCTCTCTCCTCTCTTCCTGCTCGCTCACGATCCCTACTCCTACTCCGATCTCTACTCCTCTCATCATTCCTATTCCGTTCAGTGTCCCTTTCTTGACTTCTATTTGTCTCCCTCGGTCTTTCTTTACCTCTGTCTCGATCCCTGTCTTTATCCCGGTCTCGATCATTCTCTTGGTTCACTTTCTCATATTCCTTGTCCTGCTCTTTGCTACGTTCTTTCTTGTCTCTTTCTGAATCCTAAATCAGCAAAATATGTCTATTTAATCCAACCATATATAAATAGTAGCGACACAGCACCTGTAGTTATCATGATGATATGAGAAAACTTTGGCCTGTACACAAGAAAGAAAGCATCAAACAGTTAAACTGAATCATAACCATTTTCTAGACATACTGTAAACAATTAAATTATGTTACCAAGCAGATTCAAGGCAAAAATACAAATTATACATAGTGCTATATAGTATTAGTACAGCAGAAATTCCAACAAAAGTTATTCAGAGCATTGTACAATACAATAGCAGCTAAAACTAAAATGCAAGTGACAGTTAGAACAGAGCTACTGTTAAATAGTATAAAAATGAATACAAAAATATCTACAAAATGAATGCAGAAGGAAAGTCCACCAAAAACTCTTGCAATACCATTCAAAGAAAAGGTTAACCACACGACAATTTCATTGCAGAAAGATTGACAAATATATACCTGTAATCCATATGGCTGAATGCTAAAAAGTTATGAACACACTGACAATTGCATTCCTTAACTACAGCACACAACACAACTTAATAATACTGCTACAGTAAAACTTGAACTCTTCTGTACATAAATATGTTAGACAATTAATCCACAAGTGAGTGGCAACTACTACTACTTACCCTACCACTGAGCCTAAGAAGGAGCGTGCAATCATTTATCACAAAATGTTCCATATTTCCCCAAAATCTTTTGATGCACAAACTGTTATGTGGGCAATAAATTATACAACTATTATACGTTTATTCCACTAACTGAGGAAGAATGCAGACACCCTAGGTTTACCTATAAGCCTGTAGCTTTTACACTCTTTAAATAAGTAAGAGCTAATTCATAAATATCCTATAATAATGACAAAAAGATTGTTCTAAGTATTAGTACAATATTTACTTTAGCTCACCTTATATGCATCCCTGAAGAAGCGGATTTCTCTTGAGATCAAATGCTTTTTGTCTTTATCCATTCCCATACCTTCTAAATTTTCCTAAATACATTGTGAATAAAGGACTACTTATAGTACATTATAAAATAACCGGAAGTAAATGAGTGAGTACACGCTATTTGATTGGTTACTGAGCTCAAAAACCGTGCATTATAACTCAATAAAGCATAAGCTGACGTGATTCCTCGCGTAGATTGTCGTTTTTGATGGATTTTAAGTAGTTTAAATCACAAAAGAAAGTCAAAGAATACCTGGATACAAAGCTAATGAAGGTACTAACACAACAGAATGTTTTAACTGCAATGTTGAGTGCATTTTCATCGCTAAAATCGCCAACGTGTTTTCATCAAAGGCTTCCTAGCAACGTGCGTTGTTATGTGCTAGCAACGTCTCTTATAACAGGTAAATCTACATTTTTCATGGTTTTATTGTTAATTTAATGGTGTTCTTTTATAAAAGAAATAAAAAACTTTGTCTTGTGTGGTTATAGAGTTATAATGGCACTCGAGAAGCTAGTAAGACACTCGGCTATCGCCTCGTGTTTTACACGCATCTGTCGTGCCATCATAACTCGATAATCACACGCGACACATTTTTTATTTCTTAAGTATAATGACTAATATTAACTGGTAATGGTTAAAGTTAAGACCTCCATAGATGACGTTAACTTTTATTCTAGCTAAATATCACAGAAATGTGTGGAGTCGTGCCTGAACAGGTGGTTTTTTGCAATATTTTACCACAGTCACAGAATCCTAAACACCAAAATATCTGGAAAATTAACATAGTATTTGATTCAATTTACCAATAAGCTGGAAATGACTTTATTTTTGCAAAAACTGAAGTATTTTGGTTTGTTTTTCTTTCCTTATCCTAGTAATAATTTTTTTTAATAATTTAATGATAAGTTTTACAAAAGTCAACAAGATTCTTGTCTTATTTAACAAATAAATAAATACATGTACATGTATTGTAAGTCATGTATATGTTGTACACTGTTAATTTGGATCAGTTCATAAAGAAAATTATTTGCCCTCAATCTCACAAACAACCTGTACTTGGGCAATTTCTGAGACCTTGGGCAAATATTTATGTATACTCCCTGGTAAATACATGTAACAATAAAGAATATAAAGTAAATATTATTCCATATATTACCTCATTTCCACTATGACTAGCTTTCCATTTGTTGATTGAGCCTAACAAAAAACACATCAGTCAAATGGTTAGAGTCCATTGACTTATATACACAGACCTGTCAAGAGGGGCGTTAGCCGTGCAACTGCCCTGGGCCAAATAAAGGGTGCGAAACGATAACCATCATGCAAATCCTACACATAGAATGAAGCTTCTAGGGCATTTAGGGATGCCTATCTTGGCTCTCGGAGGCCAAGTATATACGTATAACGATTAAAGTGCCCCTAACCTCAAAATGTTTTATTGTCTTGTTTGGAAGAACTTTTAAAATGATAAAGTAACTTCTTTTGAAGATTTTCGTTTCTTTGCTTTCTTTTTGAGATATATCAGTTTGTTTGATATGCAAATGTCTGGAATTTCGTCACACATGCATAATGACTTATTGGAGAAATGTGTATATGTCTTTCATTCTCGAACGAAATTCCATTTAAAATCAAGAAGTTTGGTGTTGTGGGAGAAACCCACACGTGTTATTCACACTTTAGTGTTTTTATTTCATGAACGCAAAGATATATAACATTCTCTGATGACTCATTATGCATGTGTGACGAAATTCCAGATATTTGCTGATTGCATATCAAACAAACTGATATATCTCAAAATGAAAGCGAAGAAGTGAAAATCTTCAAAATAAGTTACTTTATCATTTTAAAAGTTCTTCCAAATAAGACAATAAAAAAATTTGAGGTTAGGGGCACTAAATTAAGCAGAATAATTGTAATTCACCTGCAAATTTTCCTGAAAGAACATCTGAATTATCTGTCAACAATCCAGTGATATTTTTTTTCACAGCAGCATCTGCTTCCTAACAAAATAACATACAGTAATAATGAGAAAAACAACCCTAAATAATAATCTGAAAACAGCAGTTCCATACCAGGGTGGCTTCATCTAATTTTTCTTCTCCATTTTGCAAGTCTTCCTAAAAAGAAAGTATGAAGAAATACTAAGGGATTGCTTCCTGAACTGGTGTGCACCAGTATCATGGTGATAAAAATTTATGAATCCATAATGTTTGGGTCTTCCTGAGCAAAATCATAATATATCTTGCCAGGTGAAAATTTTGTCTTCGTGGACTTTTTTGCTGTTAAAGTTACTGGATGTGATGTCACAAGAGGTATTCCAAACCAGTTTTCTTTTGTTACTTGCCACAAAAATGCCTCGTGTGACATCACATCCGATAACTTTAACAGCAACGAATATGTAAAATCTCCAAACGTGAGATAGGCACTACATAGTAAACTGCAGGATACAGCGCATATTCCTCATTATTCAATCTTAAATTTAGCTTACATTTGGTTTGTTTGCTTCTCTCTGTTCTGATGCTTTATTTTTCTTATACTCCTCAAGCATTGCCTTGGTTTTTGCATCAACTTTAACCTACATACAGTACATCAGACCATGAATTACAACCAGAATATTGGTGAAATAAAATTGACAACTTAAGAACCCCTCACAAGAAAGCATTGGTCACAGTACCACTAAATTTTTTTCTCCAACTGTCAGATCATGAAGCAGTCTAATGGCTCGCAAACCAGCTTCTGCATCAACATATTCACAAAACCCAAATGCTAAATAAATACAAAAACTGTGATGAGAAATCTTAAATGGTGATATAAATGTTTTGTATTGCGTAGACAGTGTAGAAATATAAATAAAAAACTTGTAAACATTGGCGTACTATCAAAAATAGTGTGTAAGAGGTCTAAGGTTTCAGGCAAAGTTTATGTTCCACTCTCTGACGAAATTCCTAATTGCTCAAAACAACCTCACACATTATTTCGGCCGTACACCAACCTTTTTCAGTTTTCTTTTTGTAATAATCTAAAAGTTGGTGTACTACCAAAATGGTGTACTACCATTTTACGCTCTGATTAACAAACATGCTTATAATAAATAATATCTTTAATCAAAACACTTTGGGCTAAAGAATTAGTGTTTCTTACAAAAATATATAAAATTATGTATCTTGAAAGTTGTTCATGTAAAAAAATAAAACAGAGACCAAATATTCTACATGCAAAGATAGCTCCTCGTTTAATTTGGGATTTTAAAAGCCCTAAGAACAAAAGATTGTCTATGTGATTCAGTTCTAGATATTGGTACACGTTTTCGATTCCGCAATCTTAGGTTGTAGTTGTGTTCAGAAGGCTCTTCAAACAAATTATTGAAGTTTTTATTCTTCAGCATGCAGTCCAACTCGTTCTCTTCTCTGGGCCAGTGGTTCAAGGGTGTCCCAGAATTCTCAGACAGTGATCCCGCACTCTTGATTTTTATGTTATGCCTATGCAGTACACTAATAATAATTATATATAGATAGTACTCAAATATGTATATAATATTCATTGATATTCATACTAAGCAATTGGCATGGTTACATTTGGCAATCAGTTACCATTTAAGTTCAGCTCTCTTTCTTTGACAAATATTATAAATAAAAAATCCTACCACATACCTTGCAATTTACCATCTGCACCTTGAACACGTTTCCAATTCACAACAATACCACATTTCTAACAATATTATATAAATAAAAAATTATTTCTTTACAATTTACACCTTATTAATTAATATAGAAAATTATCTACAACTAAGAAGTCATATTATTATAATACATACCATTAGCAACTGCCTAATGAGAGCATCACTTGCATGTTCAGTAATATTACCTACAAACACTGTTACTGTTGGCTTGTCACTTCCAATGTTCCGGTACTAAAGACAACATACTAGAATTATAAATTTTATGTATTGCTGTATTAACAATTGTTCATGTATCATCTATATATTTACTGTAATTAAATTATGGAAATTATTAACATCATGTTATCTGAGCATTTTTTATCTGGTTCATTTTTCATTAAAGAAATAGGAAGTATCATGTAACTTGAACAAGGCACTTCTTCAGAAAATTAAGGGGTAATCTTTGAGTTATAAGCCACTCAAGTTAAGCCCTTTATTTTATTTCTTTAGTTACAATATACTAATCACCCTTGATTCACCATGATGTGAAAACGAAAGTGTCACTTGTTTACATCCTTCAAATGTCAGGGCTTAACTTGTCTAAGTTAAGTGTAACTTGTCTAAGTTAAGTGTAACTTGTCTAAGAAAATGGCGATGTCGGGGGCTTAACTAGAAAAGGGCTTAAAGTGCCACTACGATGAAAATTCACCCCGTCTTTTAGATTTTCTTTAGCATAGAATAGTATTTCAAGGTCGAAAGTGATCATCGATGTAAAAAAAAACTAAAAATTGGTATTTTGAAGTAAGTATTTTGAGCTCTGAAATCACTATTATTTAGGCCACCATTACTAAAAATGTGTTCCAAGTGAGCCCGCAATTTCAAAAGGTAATATTGTTTGTGACGTCAAATTCTCAATGCTACGCCTGAATTTCAGTCGAGGTTACTTGTTTTCTTCGAGAAGTAGATGAAATGTTCAGCCTTTCAGATGAAGAATTTGAATAAACGACTTTGATTTACTTGAAGAAATAGAGATGTGGAGTCTTCGCGTTGAGAATTTGACGTCACTTCGTTACGCTGGTCAAGAACATGAACGATTAATGGCGGACATAACAACTCCAGATTCGGAGTCAGAAAAATAATACTTGCCATCGTCTAATCGCAAAACGGTTTCGACCGAGTAATATTTAGCAGCTCTGCTTTATAAATACGTAAACATATCGATAGGTAAAAATTTGATCGTAGTAGCACTTTAACTTGAAGGGCTTAAAAGATTACCATCGATTTATAGACTATTAACACTCTATCTAAAGTACAAAGGCTATTTCAATGATATTTGTTATTACCTGTTCTCTTTTCTTCTCATAACCTTCATTTGGTCTTCTAACATATTGTGGACGCGTAGATTGCTATAAACAAAAATAAATTAATTTACAAACAGATACCGTATTTCCTTGAATAAACGCCTCCTCGAATAAACGCTGCCCTCGAATAAACGCCGCAGGAGAAACAAAAAATATTAAACGCCGCCCTTGAATAAACGCCGCACTTTTTCTCATCGATGCGGCATTTATTTGAAGCATTCATAATTTTGGAGCTTGAGTACTTTTCTTTAAAAAATATGACACCATTAAATCTAAAGCAGTTTAGCCTCCGATGTCGAAGAGGCATACCCCATTCTTCAGCTGTTAGACTCGGACCACGAAGGAGACAGTGACATTGATATACAATGAGAAAAGTGACAAGAGTGCTCTAGTCACCAGAAACTTTTCAATTTATATTTATATATATATATATATATATATATTTAAAGACATATAAACTTTATTTTTTGGGGATAAGTGTTAATATTGGTTATGAATTTGAATTAAACAATAAATTCACAGTTGATGTTAAAAAATTTACAATAAACGCCGCCCTCGAATAGACGCCGCACCCGCAATGCGAAAAATTTAATAAATGCCACGGCGTTTATTCATACTGCCTTAGTATATTAGTGTAACAATAAAATTATTTCAGTACTACAGTATATACAATAATTGATGAAAAAGGTAAAAACCATATTGTTGTTGTTTTGAATCTTACTAAAAAACAAATATTACACCAATTCATAAAATACACAAGTAGATTTCACATCTATAGTACCCTAAGACCTATTTATGTTTGTCAGGAATCTGCTTTAAAAATGTTTATTATACTAAAATTTTGATTATCACCTTGCTTCTTAAGCAACAACCTCGTACCCAGGCTTTTCACCCGCCTCGCCGGACTCAAGGCGGGTGAAAAGCCTGGGTACTAGGTTGCTTAAGCAATGTCTAAACTTTAAGATCTACTGTAGTAATGTGTGATATCTAAGGAATATTGATTGACCAAATTATTACAGTCATTAAAACATGCTTTACCATCATTAGTGTCTCAGACTTCTGCATCATCGAGGGTTGTAAAACTGCTGTAATAAAAATAATAAAACATACACATGATGTTTGATTTCTATTTCTACACTGCCTATGAAGTATTACTCTTTCATGTAATAATTCAATACAGTGTACTAAAAAAGGTAATTGTGTACTGACAATAATCCCTTCATTGGATTGTGTCAAAGAGTATAAAAACATTAGACTAGCTTCTAGACCCTAATTTTGGCAATACACAAACCTTTTATAATATTTTATTTGTATTTCTAAAATGCCTATGGAGCAAAACACTTTTATATCACAAAACATGTTGTGCTGCATATGCATGTAGTGTAGAAATACAAATCATATATCTAAAAAGGTTGGTGTACTGCCGAAATAGTGTGCAAGTAGTCTAACGTTTCGAGCAAAGGCCCTTCGTCAAAGAGTGAAACATGACTCATTCTCTGACGAAGGCCCTCTCTCGGCCTTTGCTCAAAACGTTAGACTACTTACACACTACTTCGGCAGTACACCAACCTTTTTAGATATTTGATTTGTATTTTTATATCACTATTTATGCATAATAGCATCGACTTTTCTGTTTCCACCAAGTTGTGGAAATACATCAACACACCAAAGCTTTTAGCCAATCACTGTGCAAGTACATTACATTTTTTATACTTCATTGTAATAGTCACGTGGTGTTTTGTAATGACAGAGTATTCCAAATACGTTTCCCTCAGTTACCAACAAGACTCTTTCTCCTTTCTATTTTCAATTTATTCTTATAAATAAATACCTGGTTGTCCTGGAAGAGGAACTGGGAAGCCAGGGAAAGGAGGAGGTAAAGGAGGCGGTGGTAAACCAGGGGGTAACGTGCCGACTGACGGTGGCATATAGCTTGGCATCATACTACCTTGTCCACCAACATGAAGAGGAGCCATGGTGGACGGTGGAGGTTGATGAAAAGACATTATTTGATGAAAATAACGTTAAAAACTGTCAAAACTAAAATAACGTGCCACACATTTCCAACAAAGTTGTAGAGTGAGCCTGTAAAGCATCCTGGGATACGTTATGCCCAGTCTCCGGATTAGTAAACGGTCAATGATATTCAACAAAATCCCATCAACTGGGATGACATGCTCTGGTTAATTAGGAAAGTTGTATTCTAAAATCATACACAAAAATGCATTCTAAATATAGAAAGAAAAACAAATTGTGTTTAGCAAAATATTCAAGCTGAAAAAAAATTGCAACAATACTGTGCAAATCAAAGGAAAATTTAGATTTTAAGTAATTGCAGAATTTTGAAAAAAAATTGACTCAACTTTCCAACTCTAATTGGGGTTAGACAGACCAAAAGTGGCTCCACCCAACACCCTCCCCCATAGGCATTGCAGGGTTTCAACCTTCCACATTTTAAATGGGGGGGGGGGCTGAGTTAAAAATCTAATTAATCCTAAATTAAAAATCAGGACAAGCGCTGTTAATACGACTATAGAGGCTAGGAGAGAAGCTATGGTAATCTACCTTTAGCTGTGCGTTACACACATGTACGTCGCCCACATCCAGACTTTTAGCTGTGCGTAAAGCACACCCGAATTTTAGCTATGCACACCGGACTTTTAGCCCAGACCCTTCTGTCAGGACTAGGTGGGAAAAAATGGCACCGGTAAGAGGCAACTCTTGGATTCATTTGAACTATGCTCGCTGTAGAATTAGATGAAAAAGTTTGCACAAATTGCTGTTAATTGTCTTTCCGAGCTTCTAGATTTCAAAATTTTTCAGGGGAGGACCCATTGCTAGCCATGTTTCTATTCTGTGTGTGTGTGTGGTCTATAAATGGTCTAAGGTTGCAGATAATCAATAAAATTAATTTAATTTAAAAGTACAGTGAACATTATGTAGCATACAAGATATTTAGTACAATAAAAACATAACTTTTTTTACACACAATGAGAGAAGCTTTTGTACATTGTTCATGGAACTTAGCCACAAGCTATTGGTTAAGCATATTGTCTATGGTTATTAAAAATCCCTTTTTGCATGTCCAAACAGGCAGACCAAGAAAGATTATCTTGTAATTCATGATTACTTCCCAGCTTGTTTCCTCAGCATGACATAAATCTTCTCTTTCACCCAGTCTTTATTATGCGGCTCGTATTTTCCTGATTGCGAGTCAAGACTGTTTTTGCAAAAAAAAGTAGAAAGAAAGAAAGAGAAAAAACAAAACAGAATACAGTCATTTAAATCACAAGGCAATCAATAATTTTCAAATGAGTAAAGAAGGAAACCAAAAATTATAAAGCAAATGGTACATTAAACAGACGAGATCACGAAGTGAATCAATGAAGTCAAAAAGTTGACTTATATCGTAAGTGATCGATGGACTGCTGGGATTTGTTCGTTTCAAATGTTCCTCGAATATCTTACACACTCCTAAAAATCAAAATAGATGGATTAATTCAGAAAAAAACAACAAAAAGGGTCTGGTTAATGATTAATAAAGTGAAAACGAATTGAAAATTAAGTTTATCTTATTTGAAAAAACTATTAAAACAACGAAGAATAACAACTTACAGCTCTTCCATATTTCACTCAGTTCTTGAGATATTTAGACTTATGATGTGATATTTAAATGAGATGATCTATGACATAGCAAGTTGTACACAATATTAGAAAATCATGTACATATAACTTTCCAATATTATTAAAATAAATTGCTCAAAAATTGTAATTGTTACAGCTCATGAAACAAAACATTAAAGACAAGCTTCAAGTGATTTTGTTCAATAATCTTAAGATATATATACAGGATTTTCCAATGTTGTGTAGAACTTGCTACGTCATAGATTATCTCATTTGAATATCATCTAAGTCTAAATATCTCAAGAAGTAAGTTAAATATGGAAGAGCTGTAAATTGTTATTCCTCATTGTTTTAAGAGTTCTTTCAAATAAGACAAATTTGACCTTGAATCCTTGATAAACACCAAGGTAAATAGAGTTATGACTTTTTCTATTTTAGCAACTCAAATGTGGAAATCATTACTACTCAATTTTAGACAGCTCTCTCACATCTCTTACAATCAAATCAGATATTCTCTTGTGTGCTACCAATTGCAATATTCCCATGTGATGTTACAATATCGATTATAAATTAGCTTGAGTAACTGGTAATGACTTTGGTGTAGTTTGCATTAGAAATTCAACATTCTCATAAGCAAAGCCATTGTTTAAATGATGGAGAATGCTTCCTACTTGTTCAGCAGCAATATTTAATATGAAAATTTGGCATTTACAGCACTCCGAAGAATGGGAAATTCAGGAATCTGCAGAAAGATCTGGATAAAGTTACTCAACTTGTCAATCAATATTGCAATGTTGCACATCCAAGTTGCCGGTGTCTTTTAGGACTGTTTACATGTATTTAACAAGTTTTGTAATTGGTTGATTAAAATAAAAAAAAATAGAATCAAACAAACCAATAACTATAAACCCTACCACTTTTGTTCCACACAGCCAATCACAAAACCTGTTGATTTTAGGTAAGTTCTTACTGTTTAGCAGTCAAGAAAAAGCTGTCATCTAGTATTCAAATTATGACCCAAAATGAAGTCAAACTTCATCAGTTTAAATTACCTTCCATACACTCTTCAACTTCTTCATAATCAGCGTATGTTCTGGTATCATGTCGCCCAGGTTGTACTAGCAAGATACTATGTGGCTACAAGGAAATTTGGTTTGTATATCAGTTCTATAGCAACGTTGGTACTTCAAAATTTTATACACATACATGGTTGACAACACGTGTTCCAAACTTTCATAAATGCCCAAAATTGAACAAATATGAACAGAAAGTTGGATAGAATTAGCATTATAAACGCATACCTCACTTAGTTACTTACCATGGTGTCCTACAAGAAACGAATTATAGGTTTTAAAGCACAGTTTTCAACAGATACTACCCAAACAGTATCAATACACTGGCTTCTTCTCCGCTGATGTGAACAGACCACCAGCTAAGCTATTTCTCATCCGTCAAAAGTTGATTATAATCCAATATATAAACAACCAATCAAAATCCAAGAAATCAGCATTCTAATGTTATTGGTTACATCCAATCAGAAAGCAGTGTTAGAAATGAGGGGAAAGTGTTCAGTTTTGAAAAAACGAACAATTACGAACAATAATAAAACATGTTTATAAAATGGTACGTTTTATTATCTCTCTCATTTCGCCTCCTTTTTGAACTCAATTATACTAACTCTGTTACGTTTTGTAGAAATATCTTGTGAAATCCAACGATTTTGACAGTTCTGACGAAGAGGAAAGTCTAGAAGAAAGCAGTTCTCTGCATATCGACTGGTAAAGTCTATATTAAAAATTCAATGTTTAATCTTTTCAGCAAACTTCTAAGTGCTTTTTACCTTTAGGCTGGATATTTCTGGTACAGCTTTTTCCAATATACTCGGCATTACATCTCTTCCAGGTAAGTTTATAAAAGATTTCAAGTTCAATCATATTGGTTTAATTGAGCTAATTGACCTCGGGTCCTCGGCTAAGACTTTCCTTTGTTTTGTTAAACTCTACAAATAGGTTGTAAATTTGGAAATATCCATCGAAATTTAGAAAGAGATATCGGTAGGTTTCTTATGTCTATCCAGTTTACTGATGGCAAACAACAAAATGTATTAAACTATCATCTTTTTACACAGATTTTTTACAAGAACTCTCCATACAAGATATCTTTGTGTTTTGTACCAACGAGGATCTTCAAAGGTAAATACAAGCCTGATGATTTATATAAGAGTAAGGTAAGATAAGATAAGATAAGATAAGATAAGATAAGATAAGATAAGATAAGATAAGATAAGATAAGATAAGATAAGATAAGATTAGATAAGATAAGATAAGATAAGATAAAAATGACACTCAATAAAAATGAATTCTCTCATCTTCAGGTATCGTGTACCAACACTGTTCCAGGATTACGAAAACGCTGGATTTATCGTTCACCATTTTCCCTTTGAGCAAGGTGATGTCCCATCCCAAGATCAAACCTTTTTAATTCTACAGGAACTGACATCATGTTTTAATAATCAAAGAAAAATTGTCCTCCAGTAAGTCCCTTGGTCGCTAAGATACAATTTAGTTTTAGTTTGGACAGACAGACAGACAGACAGACAGACAGACAGACAGACAGACAGACAGACAGACAGACAGACAGACAGACAGACAGACAGACAGACAGACAGACAGACAGACAGACAGACAGACAGACAGACAGACAGACAGACAGACAGACAGACAGACAGACAGCTATCGATAATTTCAGGGAATTACGCTAGAGTATAATTTATATTTCTCTTTAGCTGCGACCAAGGCCTCGGAAAATCATGTCTTAGTAAGCATGCATTTCATTGACATTACATAATTTATTATTAGTTTTTTTTTATAACACATCGCTAACTAAGATTGATCATTTATAATATTATTTAGTTGCTGCTGCATTTCTGCTTAGCACAACACAAAATATCTCCCCAGATCAAGTTATTGAAAGACTAAAAGAGCTACGAGGCTCTGCTGCTATCCAAACTGTCAAGGTACAGTCAAAATAATGTCAAAATTTAATACGCCGACACTTTCATCATGTTTTAATAGTGTATTCTCCTATGTTTGTTAATAGCAATACAATTTTATTCACGAGTTCAAAGATATGGTCAAAGAAGAAAAGACTGATAAAAGCGAGCTTCTATCTTTATATCCAGACGTCGCATTTTGTCAACAACGAAAAATTTCAAGATGACAACTGACAATGTAATTTGTAAATAAATTATAAAACCTTTTAAATACAGTTTATTTCGTCTTAAATGGATAATTGGGGGTGTAGCTCAGTGGTAGAGCGTCCGCTTCGCATGCGGAAGGCCCCGGGTTCAATCCCCGGCACCTCCAGTATATTTTTCCCTTTGCGTTTCTCATCTTTTTTCGATAAATAATTCTTCTTTTTCTTTTACAAGTTCACAAGCAAGGTTTTTGAACATAATTCGTGATGTTCCCGAAGAAATAAACCACAAGGGTTTAGCGAAATAATTAATCACAGAAATAATATTCTCGTTCCCAGGCTTTTTACGGTTGATCACAGCAACCCAAGTTTACTATACCAGAACTAGATTTGTAGAGTCAACAAATAATTTCCCAACGCAACCACGTTGTAAAGTTAGGATCCCTATTTATACCCTCATAGAACCGATGATGACGTTATCTATTAACAAGATGCAAATAAGCTTCTGGTAATAAACCACCGTCATCGTGATTCAATGGGGCGTGGGCACTATTGATATGCCAAACCTCCAGACAACGTCTCTGATGGTACCGCGGATTAGTGGTAATAATTTTGGAATTTTCCCACGCAATCTTATGGTAGGTTCGACAAAGCAGAATTTTCCTTTTTTGTAAAGAAAACAGCGTTTTGGTGTTCTTTTAAACGCGTACAAAACTGACGTTTAGTCTGACCGATTTATTCCTGATCACAGTCATTGCACGGAATGGAATAAATAGCGTCTTTCCTCTGTTCCTTCGCAATACGACCTTAATAGGTTTTGCAAAAATATGACCCAACGTCAAGAAAGGTTTTTGAACAACTTTTACGTTGAAACTACCTAAGATTATTAGGTAGTGAATTCCCATTAATGAATTCCCATTAATTCCAAGTAAAGTCATATATGTCATAGGTCTTATATAGTAAGCTTGGGATTCTGTGAGCAGATGATTGCGATCGGGTTAGTTCAGTGTTCACCCGTAATTTGACTTTCTCTAATTCAAACTAGTATTTTTAAAGTGATGAAGAAGAAGACCTGTTAGTGTCCATGTTATCCTTCACAGTAACAAACGTTTGTTTTTCAACAAGTTTACGAAAAAGTCCATCTTTGTTGCGCATAAGTTGTTCATAGGAGCCAGACTCACATGTTGTGCCTTTATCAAGGACATAGATTGTATCAGCATTCTTAATTGTCGAGAGACGGTGAGCTATGGTGAGTACAGTGCGACCTTTCATTAAACGATCCAAAGCTTCTTGAACAAGATATTCACTTTCTGCATCCAGAGCACTGCGAGAGAGAAATAAGATAACAAAATATGTGACCCAGACGGCAGAAGTGTACAGTGTGGGGTGGAAAGTAACTAGGGGTGGAAAGTAACTAGGGGTGGAAAGTAACTAGGGGTGGAAAGTAACTAGGGTTGGGGTGTCCGGTGCGTATAATCGTACAATAATCGTACCTTGTAGCTTCATCAAGAATCAGGATTTTTGGATTCTAAAATATTGCAATGAAAAAATGTGGTCATGAGCGTCCTTTAGACTTAATAGTATATGTAAAAATAATATTGCTGCTCGTTACAAGAATATATAAATAGTTAGCGGATATAGTAATAATAATTCATCATAATATTTATTCACCTTTAATAAGGCTCTAGCGATGGCTATTCTTTGTCGTTGTCCTCCTTTAAGAAAAAATGAAAATAAATGATATTGAGAATGTGAAGAACCAAGTATACAAGAGCATGAGTACAGAGCCAGAGCACCAGAGTAGTGTCAAACTATGTCTAACTATGTTACGTTGTCAATTCTCTGAAAAACTCTGAGGTCCAAAAAGGACATGAACCAGCAACCTTCTGAATGCTCGCCAGACGCTCAATATTGGCAGAATATCATGAAAATTTAACACAGCTTGCACAGCACAACCTTTACAACTTGACTATAACTCTTAACTTAACTATAACGGTGGGTCTGTCGTGGTTTGTCCACGTGGCAAGAGTTCCTCAACTCTCTGCTGAAAATCGTGGATTTCCTCTAGGTTCTCTCACGGGAAAGTTCACAGGATGGGTTGGGAATAATATAGTTGGAAAACTAATGATGAAAAACTATAAATAGTAGGTACGTATGTCATGAGTATGATTTATTTAGAGTCAATCACGCAGGATAAGGTTACCCTATTTATCCGAGCCAGAGGCTCATGTTTTAAGCGTTCGACTATTCAGTTTATCACTCTTAGGTGAACGGAAAACCCAACTGATAAGGATTCCGAGGGCCTGCGATTTAAGGTCGTTTTCCGAGAAGACCCGAAAGTCTTACCATTTGCTGATATTATTGCAAAGGCAGCACCTTCTCCTCAATTATTTTAAGACCCTGAGTGGTGGTCCGACCCAGGATTTTAACCTGTGTCTCCCAGCTCATAGACATGTGTGGTAACCACATCATATGGAGAGTGGATGTAATCAAATGCCCTAATGAGGAGCGAGAAGTTCCATGTTACTCTGAGGTTGATTGTGATAATAAATTCAACCGTTTATACTTTAACTTGACTCAACCTTACCGGAAAGACTTTGTCCTTTTTCACCGACCATTGTGGAAAATCCGTCCGGAAAACTATGAATGAATTCCAGAGCATTAGCTTGGGTAGCTGCATCAAGGATATCTTGAAATTCCAATGTTCCATTTTCCGGTCTCCAAGCATAAGCAATATTGTCTTCGATAGTACCAGAGAATAGTACAGGCTCCTAAAAAACATATCAAGATGTTTATTACTAGTACGTATAGTAAAGGAGATTGGCGACAAAAATTAAGTTTGTCTAATATGAAAGAACTCGTAAAATGATAGAGTAACACCTTTTACAACTTTTCCGTATTTTACTTCGTTTTTGAAATATTTCAGTTTGTTTGATATGTAAATGAGATGGTCTCTGACGTCAGGTGCAGGGTAGAGAATTTTCACTCAGTAAAATATTAGTTCAATCTTCAAGTTTATTCCACAAATTTACTTGAAAATCTGCGTATAATAACTCCTCATGATAATGAACGTTGTAAACTTAGCAATCACTGAGATATAAGACATTTTTTAATTAGTGATAATTCTCTACCCTGCACCTGACGTCAGAGACCATCTCATTTACATATCAAACAAACTGAAATATTTCAAAAACGAAGTAAAATACGGAAAAGTTGTAAAAGGTGTTACTCTATCATTTTACGAGTTCTTTCATATTAGACAAACTTAATTTTTCTTGCGAATGTCCTTTCACTGTTATCATAATCCATGTAGTTCAATGTTTCAAGTTAGCAAAAGGTATTTTGCCAAGCTTAATAGGCTTACCCAACCTCGTACCCAGGCTTTTCACACGCTCGGCGGACTCGCTGAGCGTGTGAAAAGCCTGGGTACGAGGTTGAGGCTTACCTGGCTTACAATTCCAGTATGATTTCTCAACCAATCAGGCTTTATCTCTTTGCTATGATGTCCACCAATCATAATTGAGCCAGCATCCGGGTCATAAAACCGTAATAACAATGTAGCAATTGTGCTCTTCCCAGACCCGCTCGGTCCAACCACAGCCGTGACCGCGCCTTCCCGAAGTTTGAGATCCAAAGAGGTGAATACAGGAGCATGAGGACGAGTGGGGTAACTGAAGGATACACCTTGGAACTGAATTCCTTTCACAAGATCACTTTCAGGCGGCACAATTCCAACTGTCAAAGAAGGAGTTAAACAATTTCACGATCCTATCCCGTGTTTGGCATTTTAAAATATTTGTAATGTTTGATACTTTCTCTTAAAAATAGTTACGCAACGCGTACACGTGTCTGCTGACATTTGAGTTACAGAGAAATGTGAGATAAGTAAGTTCATTGGCTTGTGTCCATTCTTTGTGAGTATGTCCGAGGCTATTAAGAACGGGTGCTGAACTAGAAGATAGTTTCGCGCTAAGTTGTCACGATATACTGCGGAATGGGGGCAAACATTTTAAACTTCTAATGTGATCAAAATATGTCCAATTAATAATAATAATATTTATTCATGATATTCATGATATTCACGTCACCGAAGTGTTTTTCAGTGGGGTCCTGTAATACTTCACAAGATTACGTTACGTTACGTTACGTTACGTTTTTTTGCGTTGCATTGCGTTGCCTTGCACTGCATTGCCTTGCATTGCATTGTATTGCCTTGCATTGCATTGCATAGCATTGCATTGCATTGCCTTGCCTTGCCTTGCCTTGCCTTGCCTTGCTTTGCATTGCCTTGCCTTGCCTTGCCTTGCATTGCATTGCATTACAATTACATTAATCACATTAACAAGAACGTTTAATAATTGATTATCAAACCTGATCGTGGTATTAATGGTTGTCTGTCAAGAAGTTGCCACAAACGACCACTCGCACCAGCTCCTTTCATCAATTCAGAGTAAAATGAACTCAAACCTAAAAGTCAAAGGAGACGGGTGGTAATATCACTACCTAACGGAAAGAGTGGGGTGCAACCAATTGTTTTTATCTGTCACCTTTTGCCTGTCGTTTATTGTTTGTTGTTTGTTGTTTGTTTACTGTAAACTGTTTACTATTTACTATACCTCCAACAGAAACGCCAACCCACGCAGCGTAAACCATGAATGAGGTCAAGCCTCCAACAGTCATCTGCGACAAGGACACCATGTTTCCACCAAAATAGAGAACAAACAAGATAATCAAATTACCAGAAAGTCCAGTCTACAGAAAGAAAGAACAAGGGTAGCGAAATTAATATTTCAAAAATGAAGGAATTGTGCAGACGGACGAATGGAATGAATGAATGAAAGGAGGAATGAAGGGAGGGAGGAATGAAGGAAGGGAGGAATGAAGGAGGGAAGGATTAGGAAGGGAGGGAGGAATGAAGGGAGGAATGAAGGAAGGATTAGGAAGGGAGGGAGGAAGGAAGGATTAGGAAGGGAGGGAGGGAGGAAGGAAGGAAGGGGAGGAATGAAGGAAGGAAGGATTAGGAAGGGAGGAAGGAAGGAAGGGGAGGAATGAAGGAAGGGAGGAATAAAGGGAGGAAGGGAGGAAGGGAGGAAGGGAGGGATGAAGGGGAGGGAGGAAGGAATGAAGGGAGGAAGGAAGGGAGGGAGGAATGAAAGGAGGAAGGAAGGAAGGAAGGAAGGAAGGAAGGAAGGAAGGAAGGAAGGAAGGAAGGAAGGAAGGAAGGAAGGAAGGAAGGAAGGAAGGAAGGAAGGAAGGAAGGAAGGAAGGAAGGAAGGAAGGAAGGAAGGAAGGAAGGAAGGAAGGAAGGGAGGAATGAAGGAAGGGGGAGGAAGGGAGGGAGGACGGACAGGACAGATGAATAGAAAAAGAACATAAGTAGAAATACTTACAAAACCCCAAAAAATTCCCGAAGCTAGCGCATTTTTCTTGGTTAGTTTAAACACATTGTTTATCTTTCCTTTATACCTTAAAATAAAAGAAGTCTAAAGGTCTGTTCACATTGTCTGATTTTTGTCTGTTTTGGAAATCGCGTGAACACTTAGAAATCCCAACTTTCCCGAACCAACTATCCAAGATCCTTTGTGAATATGAATTCCTTATTATGTGGAATGACACACGTTATGTGGATGATATTATGACACTAAATATAATGAAGGAGAATCACCTTAATATTTGTTTATTTTCTTGACCAAATGCTTGTACTGTACGGATATTACTGAAAGACTCCTCTGCAATCTTAACAGAAACAACAACATTGATAACTAAAGAACCACCAGAGCAAGTGAAATCCTGTGCTGATGTGCAGTGCCCACATCTGAATTCTGGTTATGTCACTGCCCAGTCAAGAAAGTATATAATACTTAAATATACTTTACATTAGTTGAAACTGCAAGGGAATCTTGAATACGCTGTGTAATTCTTCGTATATATCTTCCATAAATGACAGAAATTACTGCCACTGGAGGAACTATACCAAGAACGACTGAGGCCAACTTTGGGGATGTGTAATACTAGATAATAATTATGGGAAAGCATATTAGTTCTGGCAGAATAACAATATTTTGTATCTTGATGGATGGATGGATGGTGGGTGGATGAGTATCGTGGAAGGGTGGGTTGGTGGATGGATGATGTATGGGTGGGTAAGTATCCATGTTGGGTGGATGGATGGTGTAAAGGTGGATGGAATGGTGGATGGGTGGTGTATGCGTGGATGTAATGGTGGATGGATAGTGTAAGGGTGGATGTAATGGTGGATGGAATGGTGGATGGAATGGTGGATGGAATGGTGGATGGATGGAATGGTGGATGGAATGGTGGATGGAATGGTGGATGGATGGAATGGTGGATGGAATGGTGGATGGAATGGTGGATGGGATGGTGGATGGATGGAATGGTGGATGGAATGGTGGATGGAATGGTGGATGGGATGGTGGATGGAATGGTGGATGGATGGAATGGTGGATGGGATGGTGGATGGATGGTGGATGGAATGGTGGATGGATGGAATGGTGGATGGAATGGTGGATGGGATGGTGGATGGAATGGTGGATGGAATGGTGGATGGAATGGTGGATGGAATGGTGGATGGAATGGTGGATGGAATGGTGGATGGAATGGTGGATGGGATGGTGGATGGAATGGTGGATGGATGGAATGGTGGATGGGATGGTGGATGGATGGAATGGTGGATGGAATGGTGGATAGATGGAATGGTGGATGGAATGGTGGATGGATGGAATGGTGGATGGATGGATGGAATGGTGGATGGATGGAATGGTGGATGGATGGAATGGTGGATGGGATGGTGGATGGAATGGTGGATGGGATGGTGGATGGAATGGTGGATGGATGGAATGGTGGATGGAATGGTGGATGGAATGGTGGATGGAATGGTGGATGGGATGGTGGATGGGATGGTGGATGGATGGAATGGTGGATGGATGGTGGATGGATGGAATGGTGGATGGGATGGTGGATGGAATGGTGGATGGAATGGTGGATGGATGGAATGGTGGATGGAATGGTGGATGGAATGGTGGATGGAATGGTGGATGGGATGGTGGATGGATGGAATGGTGGATGGATGGTGGATGCGTGGGGGATGGATGGAATGGTGCGTGGTGGATGGATGGAACGGTGGATGGAATGGTGGATGGATGGATGGGATGGTGGATGGGTGGTGGATGGAATCAATGGTTGGTGTATGGATGGTGTAAGGGTGTGTGGATATGAGTTGGTGGATGGATGGTGAATTGGTGGGTGGATATAGGTGAGGGGACAGGCAGATGGATGAACATAAAAATTAACAGAAAGATGAATGAGAATATGCCATTATTGGAGCACCCCACAACATACAGTCGATAGAGATATTGACAAAGTTTCATACTTTGAGAAATATTCAACAATAAAAAATGTGTACCATCATTGAAACACTAGCCGTTGCTTGCATCAAGGCTCGAAGTCCATCAGAAACATTGTAAGTTATGGCATGACCAACTAACGACGTATCAGCAGAAAGTCTATTAACCAATTCCCCAGTTCCTCTTCGATCAAAAAATGTAATCTCCTGATTAATTATAGACTTAAAAAGTTTATCTCTTAATCTTAAAATAACTCTTTCCCCTGTCAATAGAAAAATAAAACAAGTTATATTATTATGTCCAAATGAGTGATATTCACATTAAAAAATTAAAAGTGGAATCATTTGTAATATGGATGTACATGTCGAGTAATATAAAATGTACAGACCTGCCGTATGTATCAAGTATACCCGTGCAGCATTTGCCAGTCCTCCTAATAAAAACACTCCGCATAAAATCTTGGAAAATGCAGTCAATTTTTCCATAATTTCAAAATTACTTTGACTATCTGTATATATGATATCAATAATCTTTCCCATACAAAATGGCACAGCCATGGTTACACCAGAAGATATGAAGAGCAATACGACTGCACCTATATTGAAGAGTAAGATCAAATATTTGTTGCTTTAACTATAAAATACTTCTAAAATGAATTATAAATTATTTAAAAGTTCTAAATTTCAAAAGCTAAGAAATGATCATGTACTTTACCTAATGATGAAGATTGTTTGAGCCATTAGGCAGAGTATTAAAATAATAAGCTGCTGTTATTTAAAATATTTCTTAAAATTGATTCTCTGAAATTGTATTTCCTCCAATTCCAGGACACTTTTCTCATTTTTTCAGCCACAGCAGTGTCCAGGATTCAAAGTATTTAATTACCATTAAAAGTAACACAGATTTTCCAAATTTAGACCGCGTTCTATCACAGTGCATAGAGACACAAAATTCATTTTCTTTTTGTCAGATAAAATATCAAGTGTCTTTAACTCTTTCCTGTCTGGCTGAAAAACATCCAAAATTGAACCTCTTTGTTCTATTGATATCTCGGGAAATATCCATAACTGTTGCAAAATCTATACCTTTTCTGAAAGTCCAATAAACCGGCTGTTACCAATGCTTTTGAATTTTCTGAACAAGACACATCATAATATAAATTAGCATTAATTATCATAAATCAGGTTGAAAAACTTCCATTTTTCTAGAAAATGCCATCTTGCACGCCCGCGTAGCATCATGAAAATTCAAAATGCCACCAATCGCAGAGTTGTTTATGAAACCAAATCAAACTTGGCATGTGCGTGGATTTCATGTTCCTGGCGCTTGTCGAATTTCAATTTTTAAACTTGCGTTACCGTGTGCCGTGTTTTTCGATTGACGACTTTGGGGGTCTTCTATGACCCCTTTTGACTGGGCCAGACAGGAAAGAGTTAAACAACAGAGGCAATCTAATACAAAATAAAAATGTCATCATTTGTGTCTCTGTATATACTCTGAGAGAAAATGAGGGCCTGAGGCTCCACCAATCACAGCCAAGGAGTACCCATGATGCCTTGGGGAAATGCTGTCTACATAAATTAAAAATAAATTACCAGCTATTCGTGTTACTTCAGGACTTGCTAATCCAAAAAGTCTCCCAAGTTCTGAAGGGAATAGTTTCTTCATTAAACTGGTACTATTCATATTTTTCTTGGTCGCATCAGTATGCATAAACCTCCTCATATAATATCCATTCCTCCTTAGACATCCTGTAGATCCTTTAAACGATTTTTCTTTAACCAATTCCCGGCATGTCGATTTTGAGAATGAAGTCCAAGTTCGAATTATTATACTCAACTTTTTTTGTCCAATTGAATTATTTGGACAGATATTTGAAGTGAATTTGCGTACAATATTTGCACCAATTCTCTTGCAAAACAAGTTTCCAATAGGCATAGTTGTACCTCTATTTAAACATTAAAAACTCTGTATAAAAACATAAAAACTCCGTTATAAATCAAAATATAAATAGTGGAATGTTGATATTAAAATAATTAATGGCCATCGGGTGACTCCGTAACATAACCGTAACGCAACCGTACACAGTCGGATGCGTGTCGGAATAGGAAAGAGGCGGGAAAATTGAAAGAATATAAATTTTCATGACCAACTTTGCTCGTTTAAAAACTCCAAAACGTAGCATTTGAAAGACAAAAAACAGCAAAGTATAAAGAAAAGAGAATGAAAGAAGTATTGAACGAGGTTATGTTTTTAAGAATGTTGGTGCGGAATTGCCTTTTAGTGGCATTTTGCCTTTTTTCAGCTCGCACAATACCACCAACCCACCCCCAGTGCCCTTCTGTCGATAACAAATCCCAAAAGGCCGATTACGTAGATTTTGAACGTTATCTCGGCCAATATTTACTCGATTTCAATTCTGAAAATAGTTTTCGAATTACCGAGTCTAAATACATAACATACGTGTCTATTATATTACGAGAACGTGTATACCCTTCGTAAAAACCTCTTTACGATAGTTCGTCAGATCAACTCGCCAATGGCCGCGCTTCGCCCAAAATCCAAATATTGTCCGATTCCAAACGGATCACCCAAAACGATTTTTTACTTCCTTGTAAGGTGTTGGCCATGCTCCGCTCTAATAAATAAATATATATATATATATATATATATATATATATATATATATATATATATATATATATATATATATATATATATATATATATATATATATATATATATATATATATATATATATATATATATATATATTATATATATATATATATATACAAACCTTTCGTGAGAAATGACCCTGCATTATGTAAATATGTAATTATATTCACTACAACATTGTGTATATTAACGCATCCAAGCTCGGAGTATATATAGACCGGATACGTGGACGATCGTCAAGCTCATATCCTCAGAAAAATGATTCTGAGTCCCGTACAGGAATCGAACCTGTAACCTTCTGATTGCCGGTGAGATCAGGGGTGGCACCAGGAATTCCCCGACGCAGGGGCTAAGGTCCCCGACAGGGGGCTAACAAGCAGTGGTAAATAAAAAACAGTGAAAATTATGATTTTATAGTCAGTATTTCCTTACTGTATACGAAACTAACTCTAACAATAATATTCATGTGCAAAAACTAGATGACAGTGAGCGCGCTAAACAACACAGAGGTGATAGATTTGTGCCAGAGATGAAAGTTGATTACCTTTGACGTTGTTTAGCGAAACGTTTGTTAATGCATAAAACTACTTTTACGATTATAAGAAAACAAAAGACGAACTTTTTTCCCTTCTTTTTTCTTTTTTTCTTCCAGCTCGTTCCCCGACGAATTGTTAATTTTTCCCCGACAGGGGGGCTGTAGCCACCCCTACGGTGAGATGCTCTAAACCATTGAGCTAACGAGACTCAGATGAAGAGCGATTGTTACAATGATGTACTGGTTCAATTGATATATGTACTGTCTCGCACATTCACTACAACATTGTGTATATTAACGTATGTAATTATTATGTTAATTATTTGTATAAAAATAACAAGCAAAGATATTTGTAAATTCTTTAATCCTTATTACCACAGAGGCATGAGTGAATTACAAAATTGTATACAAGAATACACTAATGTTATCTACATGTACAATTTAAATCTGTAAGGATTAAGACATAGTATTTATAACATTGGAAATACAATAGCAATTTTGTAGTCTTTGTACACGTAGTTTACAAATTAATTACAAGCCCACTAGAAATGTATCATTAATTTTGCAAATCAAAAATATATTTTGGATGACAGCTTTTAAAATTTGCAATAATGAACGAGATTTGCAACAGCAACAGTAATTAGCAAAATCAATGTGTCTTTACTAAAAGAATAATTTGTTGATGATGACGACTCATTATTCATTGAGGTGTTTCAAGATCTGTTCAATATCAAACTAATTTGCCACAGATTCTAGAATTTCTTGCATGTCTTTATTCCAAAAATCTATATTAAAAATAGATGTAACTTTGACCATTATCACAAGGATATATATGTCTCCCTTTGGATATCACAGGTTTTCCCTGTTTGATCATAATGTGTGACTATAATCAGGTTGTTCTCAGGCATACCTTCAACATCTTGTGTAGGCATCTCCTTCAAGTCAATCGTCACTCCAGATACATTAGCTAAAAGTTCATCCAACTCTTTTTCAAACTTTTCCGGATCAGATAATTCTTAAAGAACAAGTTTCAACACATTTTTTATTAAAGGATATTGGCAACAAAAATTAAGTTTGTTTTAATTTTTTAATTGCTTTGTCGTAAAATGATAGAGTAACACCTTTTACAACTTTTCCGTATTTTACTTCGTTTCTGAAATATTTCAGTTTGTTTGATATGTAAATGAAATGGCCTCTGACGTCAGGTGCAGGGTAGAGAATTTTCACTCATTAAAAAATGTCTTATATCTCAGTGATTGCTAAGTTTACAACATTCATTATCACGAGGAGTTATTATACGCACATTTTCAAGTAAATTTGTGGAACAAACTTGAAGATGGAACTAATATTCTAATGAGTGAAAATTCTCTACCCTGCACCTGACGTCAGAGACCATCTCATTTACATATCAAACAAACTGAAATATTTCAAAAACGAAGTAAAATACGGAAAAGTTGGAAAACAGTGGAAAAAAACTTTTAACTACCTGCTTCAGCATTTGGTAACTCTTCGTTTATATTTGTTCTTTCATTTACCATTTCAATAGTCGTAGTTTCTCCTAAGACATTTGAATCATGTTCTTGTGTTGTGTCCTTTGTTTCTTCCAAAACCAGACATTTTTCTGGCATGTTTTTCTCAGCAATGTTCAATTCATTAATGCCACAGTTCTTCATCATTATCTTATGCTTGAGATCGTCTACTTTGCTGACAGTAAACCGTGAATTTCCTTCATCTAGTGAGTCATTGTCAATACAATTCACAAGAATCTCAGTATTTGAATTCTTAACCTGTGTTTCAGTAGTAGTAGTATAGTTATCTACATAACACAATTGTTGATCAATTATCTCCTCAACGTTTGTCTTGTCTGCTTGCTCTTTCTCTGCTAAAATTTTAAGCTCCAGTTCTTTCTTCTTCACCTGTTCGCGTTCAATTCCTAATTTCTTATTTCTTTCTAAGTACTGATAAATATCAACCAGAAGTGACGTCTGTGTTCCTTCCATTCCCTGTAAAGTAAATGAGGTCAAGGTACTGTATTATGCACAATTTAGGATAGCCTGGATATTAGTGGCTATAGTCACGGACATTGTCCGGTACAAATATCCCATTTCTAGAGATTTGACAGTTACAATGTTAATTGTGTCTGTCTTTTTGTCCGATGCTCATCTTGCCCGAAGATTATACTCAACTTTTTGCGAAAGTAAAACTTTTTGTGTTGAATGGACTGCGTTTAGATTTTGTGTTGTACAATCTCAGATGAGAGAGATTCGCTAAGTTTCATTGGGAAACATTACGATAAGTTTGGAGACATTTGTGCTAAATTTGGAGACATTACGCTACCTTTGGAGACATTGCGCTACGTTATGAGACGTTATACGCGCTAAGTTGGCACGCTAAGTTTGGAGACATTGCGCTAAGTTTGGAGACATTGCGCTAAGTTTGGAGACATTGCGCTAACTTTGGAGACATTGCGCTAAGTTTGGAGACATTGCGCTAAGTTTGAGACATTGCGCTAAGTTTGGAGACATTGCGCTAAGTTTGGAGACATTGCGCTAAGTTTGGAGACATTGCGCTAAGTTTGAGACATTGCGCTAAGTTTGGAGACATTGCGCTAAGTTTGGAGACATTGCGCTAAGTTTGGAGACATTGCGCTAAGTTTGGAGACATTGCGCTAAGTTTGGAGACATTACGCTAAGTTTGGAGACATTGCGCAAAGTTGTGAGACATTACGCTAAGTTTTGAGACGTTACGCTAAGTTTTGAGATGTTACACCGTACGCTAAGTTGTACCGTGACAGGTACAATTTTTTGTGTGTCCGTTACAAATTCATTTGTGCTGGTCATTCTGACAGGTACAGCGAAAACAATTATTTCCAGGCTTAGGGAACAGGGTTTGCTTTGTATAAAGCCACAATAAGTCACTACAATGTAAAGATAAATTGTATTTTTCTCTATACTGAATAGTGTTCATAGCAAATTAATCAGCTTTGGATAAGACTTATAATATCACTAGATAAGTTATCAAGGCTTTAAACAACTGACCCCGTGGAGTTCTGTTGAATGTATTTATTATGTGTATAAAAAGCGTCAAAGAACATAAACTCATAATAGCCAACCTGTTCCTTCTTAAGATCTTTATCCAAATCAATTCTCACAACAGATTCATTTATTTTCACAGCCAATGTCAATGCCATTAAACCACCAACAAAAAGATCGTTTTCACGGAGATCCAGTCGTAAAAGCGTTCTGGTATCAGCAATATACTCAGCAAGTGCAACGGCACCTGGAATAATACAATATCCAAATAAATATTCTGCACAAAATACTACAGTGACTACCTATTTCTAAGATTAAAAACTATAAAAGGGTGGTGTGTAATAATGTGTAGGACATGCACTAAAGTTTGGATTTGGATTTGGCAGCGTAATTCACATTTATATTGATATTTCTCTGATTGTTGACTTGATTTTAAGCAGTTGTTTTTCTTTCTTGGCTGGTTATTTGCCATTATTATATGGTTTCTATTGAGTTATATTCTGTTGTTGCTGTTGATTTTGTTGCAATTATTAGTTGGTGTTACAGCGCTACGTGTATTTATTTTTGTTGTCTCTTTTTGTTCCTTTTGTTGTAGTTGCTGTTGTTATTGTTATAATTATTTCTCAACCACTAAAAATTCACAAAATTCTTGATACTTAAAATGTATAATTTACAGACCTTCTGCTGTTATCTTTGTGTTTAACAATCCCAGTCTTAAAAGCGCCTTATTTTTTAATAATCCAATTTGTAGATTTCGGATCCCCTCATTTCCAAGACGATTATGACCAATGTTTAGTGTTTGAATGTGCTTGGTTACTGCCTACAGAGTAGAAGACAGCTTTCAAATTAATTTCCTTCCTTCCTATCTTCCTTCCTTCTATCCATCCACCCATACTTCCTTCCTCCCTTCCTAGATCCCTCCCTCCCTTCCTTCCTCCCTTCCTCCCTTCCTCCCTTACTCACTTACTCACTCATTCATTTATTCACTCCCTCCCTTCCTTCCTCCCTCCCTCACTTACTCACTCATTCATTTATTCACTCCCTCCCTTCCTTCCTCCCTCACTTACTCACTCATTCATTTATTCACTTCCTCCCTTCCTTCCTCCCTCACTTACTCACTCATTCATTTATTCACTCCCTCCCTCCCTCTCTCTCTCTCTCTCTCTCTCTCTCTCTCTCTCTCCCTCCCTTCCCTCCATTCCTTCCTTCCTCCATTTGTTCTCCTTCCTTCCTCCGTTTTTTCATTCCTCCCTCCCTCCCTTCATTCATTCCTTCCTTCCTTCCTTGCTCCCTCCCTCCCTAACTCCCTCCTTCCTTCCTTCCTCCCCCTCCCTTCGTTCCTTCCTCCCTCGCTTCCTTCCTCCGTTTGTTCGTTCGTTCCTCCCTTCCTTCTTCTCTTCCTCCCTTCCTTCCTTCCTTCCTCCCTCCCTTCCTTCCTTCCTCCCTCCCTTCATTCTTCCCTTCCTTGTCCCCCTTCCTTCCTTCCTTTCCATACTTAAACCAAACAATTTATTATCCATTTTTACCATCACATTCGACAATGACACCACACCAGCACAAGTAATCTGATTATTCCACAACACCAAGGTCTTGATGCCTCCACTTATGTTTTGTTGACGTAAACCATCACAAAGATGCATTAACCCTTGATCCTGTGAAAATGTTAATCATCTTAGTCAACTATAACATCTCTCAATAGTCTTTCTCAAGACTACATGCAACAACCTGGACAATCAACATCACACATCTAATGATACTCCTAGGTTCAAACCATTTACTTTATTACAATACCAGTAAATACAAATGTTAAATAACTTTAACAAGAGATTTGAAAACTGATAAGGACGAAGCTAAAGCTTTATCCTCAGAGAAATTATTCCAAAGAACAGCCCCCCTGTTGGTAAGATTACTTGTATAAGACTACTAAAACAGACATCTCGATAATATGACCCTAAGAACTCTGACAATCCTGCAGACGAAGACTGATAAGCTTACTTACATAACATAACATACCTGTAGCATATTATTTCTAACATCAAGCAACTGTATGGTAGAATTTGATTTCAACAATGTTGACAGAGTGCTTGCATCCGAAGGCACAAGGAAGTTATCTCCAAGGAATAGTTCTGTTAAACAATTATTCAATTTAAGTCCTGTACCTATAAAACAACAATGTAAATGTATTCTATAATGTACTGTACATAATTATACTATCACATTTTAAATTGTTAGATGCATGACAATATTAAAAGTAACTGCTTGAAAAATCTGCAATAATCATACTCACATAATATAATTAGTAATTTCCCAGATAAATTATCACCTTCCAAGTGAAGAATTCTTAATGTCGTGTTGAATTTTAATGATCGAGCCATCAATGCAATACATGTATCATTAAAGCAGCAATGTCTCATGTCAATAAAATCAATAAAATTAGCCTGGGGAAATATAATCAAAACAGAATGGTTAACAAATTTACAAGCTTTGCCACATTGAGTAGCAGGGAAACATCACAGAGCTTATCGCTCCATTACGGGTGCCTAAGGGTAGTAAGATAAAAAATAAACTAAAAGCACATTTTAACAAGAAGACTATAGTAATTAACCAATGGAGAGGTTAACATCTCGCAGATGTGATGGTAGAGAGTTGAATTGATGGTTCTACAATAGAAACTGTTCTGAAAAGTTACGCTATTCACTTAGGGATATTTAAAACAAATTTTTTGTACAGTACGTCTTGTTACACGGCTGGAGGACTTTAATAATATATAAGCTGATGTTAACTATAACATTAAGAATATATTTTTGTAAGAGCATTGAGACTATTGTATAATGCTCCTAATATGTCTTTATTATTATTATTATTATTATTAACCATCAGGATAGACAAAGAGAATGGGACTGCTACTTCTGTCCTACTGGCACAAGTACCTGGACTTAGTATACCTTTTTAAAGCATTAGTTCATTGATGTGACTCTTACATTGAATGGCAATGATAGAATAAACTTAGTTGTGCGGCGTTGGACTCTTTCGATGTTGAGTATTAACAATTAACACGGACTGTGGCGCCCAGACTTGGGAACAGTATGCAAAATGACTGAGCTATAGTGCAATATGCACATGTGGGTCATGGATATCAAAGGAGACCTTCTTATAAAACCTAGCATTTTGTACAATGTACACCACAATGTACTTACTTTTCTAATCATCTGGCTAAATGTTTGCCAACCCCTCTGTTTAATGCGTGGATTGTAGCCAATGTTTATTTGAATAGCTGAATGATAAAACTCAATCATCTCAACCAAAGCAATAGCTCCCTAAAACAATAATTATGTACTTTAAATAAATAATCAGTTTCTGAAAAAAAACGAGTTGAAAATATTCAAAAAGTTATCTTGTCTTTACTTCGTCCTCTAAATTTGCATTCTCAATGTCCAAACTATATACTTGGACTCGTTTGAAAACTTCTTCCAATGCTTCACAGCTTTTAACATCTAGTTTGACACCTTAAAAAGGAAATAAATAATTTAGAGTATTAACTACTTCATGCCAAGAAAACGTCTTTAATTTCATATATTATAATGGCTGTAAGTCTTTTACCTGTTAGATCTAAATAATTAATCCTATTTTGAAAACTGCTATGTTCCTAAAATTAAAAATATTTCTGTTAACCTTCATGCCTCAGGAGTAACCAACACATAACTTCTTCTAATAACATCAATGGTTAAAGTGCCCCTGTGATCAAATTTTTGGTATCCCGAATTTTTACATATTTGTAAAGAGCATCGTGTTCTTATTTAACTTGCCAAATTTCAAGCAATTGCGAGCATGGGAATTCGCCTTTTCAGACTGTTTTAATATGAGATTATACGGCATGCCATTACTTGAACATGTTCCAGATGCTTAGGTGGTGATTAGAGGAAGTGACGTCAAAGACTCAACACGTGGCTAGTTGTGTATGAATATAAAGCTACTTGGGGTAAACTTTCTATTGTAACTTGTCGTATAATTTCCATAAAGCTTTGTCACATGTTGAGTCTCTGATGTCACAATCACATACACTGCTGTGGAATTGCAGGCTCGTCTGGAACAAATTTTGAGTGATGGTGGACAAAATTTGGGTGACGTTGGAGGTTAAATTTCTTGTGATAGAATGTTAGTTGTTGTTCATTTTTTGGCAAATGTGAACATTTATTAACCTAAAATGATGTTCTGTAACAAAAAAATGCCAGGATTCGTAATGTGATATTTCATGAAGGGGCACTTTGAACAAGAATATGATTAAGAATATAAGGAAAACAAGTATTTAAGAATAAAGGAAATTACATGTATTAGGGAAATACTGACATGTTTTATATAATAACATGTTTACTATGCGCATTCTCATTGGTTGTTGGCCATGATCTATTAGAGGACAGATGCACGGATCACGTCAGCTCACGCCAGATCACGTCAGCCGACTGCTTTTATCTTTTTTCATGCCCCAGAAATCGCCAAAGAGCTATAGTAAGCCTTTTGAATGGTTTGTTTTCAATTTTTATTGTATAAATCAAATAGATTCCATTTTGTCGTTGTCTGTTCAGTTATAGATGCACAGAGGACGTCAGAACTTGGTAAGAACATCAGTGACCCACTCGACTCCATTTCGTGGGCCACTTTTTTGTTCTTACCACGTTCTAACATCATCTGTGCATCTATAACTGAACAGACAATGGCAAAATGGAATCTATTTGTTAATTAGAATTCCAAATGTAATATTGCAAGAAATGTTTGGAGCGACCAATTATGAAACATTGTATGCTGATAATTGGACTTAAAGTGTTATTTAGCTGGTTAAGTTATCTAATAACAATAATTAAAATAACTTAAACACCTACCTTCAACTGTTTAACTAATTTATCTATGGGTTTCACCCGCAGTCGTGCACAACAACTTGTGTACTCTTTAATAACGTCAGAGGAAGAAGCATTTGAAGCTGAAAAACACATAAAAAGCATGAGATATTATTCATTTTAATGAAATAATAATTTATATAAGATGACCCTACCTTGGACAAAGCATTTTTTTGTTTTGGCATGTCATTTTATGTAAGCCTAGAATTAAGATTATTCTACATGTACATTGTACCGTTTATCATAATAGTAATTAGTAATTTATAATTTCCCTAATTGTTATACAAGAAAACATCTTAAGGCCCATCTACACGATACGATTTATTGTATACGATTGTCATTCTGGTGTACATTGTCGTATAGGATTGTCATACTGGTGTATGCAATTGTTTGCATGCGACATAATTCTTGTTTATGATTCGATAGTGAATGTTGACACATGTGTACAGTTTGATCACATACACCAAGATGACGACAAATCGTATCGTATAGATCGGCCTTTATACAGAGTGTGAGGCTTGTTTTTTGGCTTCCGATTGGCTTCCTTGAGTTTGCTTTGTACAAATACATGTACCAATAACATTTTTCTCAGCTCTGTTTATATTTATTATAAATATCAAATGCTATGAATCAACATTAGTTTAAGGATAAAACAGTGACACTAGACACTATTGTGTTATTTGCACCTGTGTATTTATGGCATGTGTTTAGCCACCTAGAGTATTTCTATTACATAGTTTTTAGATCAATATCTCATTTACCAATGGTTTATTTAGCTGTACCCATACAATTACAACTCTAAAATTGAAAACAAAATTGAAAATTTTCATTCGAGAGCCAAGTTTGTTTATTCACAAAAGTAAGCTCTCGTCATAAAACTCTCAACTCGAGTCTTGTGTTATGTTTACAAAAAACGTAACCTAATCGATGAAAACACAGACCTATAGACCACAGACTACAGTACATTTTAAAATGTACTGTACAAGTACAAGTTTACAATCAATTGCGATCCACACAGAATACGGCCTCACTTATCATGCTAGCAGCTGTTGTTTATAAGTGACATTTCACAAATGAAAAGAGTTCTCAATGATAATTGCCATTTGTAACACAACAACAAATACATTATCAGCTGAGCGCCACTTAATATCTTAAATCATTTTCTTACCGTCAGCCCAAGGGTCCACGGGTTCAACGGTTTTAGACACAATGCATTCATCGTCGGGAAAGGAAACCTTTCGTTTTCTAGCTTTCTTTGGTTGTCTCGCATGGCCATGACGAGACAGCGTTGCACTTGATGTATCGTCAAATGTACCATTCGTTCCTTCGGCAACTGCATTACTAGATTCACAATTCGCCTTCGACTGCTTTCTTTCTTCATCGATATCCATTACACAGAGATCAATGAGTCGTTTAAAGATGCATTATCGACTATATTCATGTTTAAGCCGGATATTCATTGTGAAAAACATCGAAATTTAAAGCAAAACTTCGATAAAAAGGCAAACCTGAACACATGAAGACACATGATCACGATTGATCAGGGATGCTAATTTAGCTTGAGGGTGGGGGATAGAGTTAAAAATAACGATTGTTCTTATGAGGAACTCGAATACATAAAAATAATAAAATCAAACTAAAGTTGCTTACTAAGGTGTTCAAAGTAAATAAAAACGATATTAGCTTTATATTTTCTGTATCTATTACTAAATCCATGAGATCAAAATAATCTTTATTGCACCCTCCCGCCCTCGGGATAATATTGTATACCAATTTTGATACAATATAACACGTTCTGACCAAAATATTTTATAGCGTTGTTATTTTCCATTCAAAAACCTCTTTCTTTCAATATTTAAAAAGGCTAAGTATTTTAGTATTCGCAAAACAGATGTGCAGCCATTTAAGAAGTTCGAAATATACAAATTATAAAGAAATCAGGTATTCGCAACATGGGGGTCTGGGGAGAGTTTTCTCGAGTAAGCCGCCATTTTCTTTCGCAATCTCATATTATCATCTTCTGTTATTTATCAAGAAATTTTGGATTATAAAGTCCTGTCTTAAATGTTCTATAAACATAATTCATTTAGTGGAAAGCTAAGTTCTTCTGAACCGTTTAAGGCTTATCAGCCTCAGGTAATGACATATTGATATTTATCCTTGTTTTAAAAAGTAAAATTTCAATTAAAATTGGTTAATAGGTTAACTGTTAACAACCAATTACAAACCAAAGCTTTTCTGTGCATAATTGTCAAGCTCAAGTCCTCTGAAACTATTTGGTAGACAGGGGTTGTATTAAACTTTTGCTTGCCATCTCAATGATTAGAGTACTGTCTCGGCCAGCAAATTATGTGGTTTTGGTATATCAATCCTCAGAAAGTCGAACCTGTAACCTTCTGATTGCTGGTGAGATGTTCTAACCATTGAGCTACCAAGACTCGGATGGAGAGAGGTTAAGCTAACAGTCGGCGACTCAGTTGACAGCCGGTCGCCGACGGTGGCATCGCAGTACTCACCGACCATAGTCGGGGAAAGCAACAGTCACTGACTTGTCGGCGACTGATCACAGACTAGTCGCAGTGTAAACACAAAAGTTTGCCTGTCTGTATCGTCGCCAACAGTAAATGTCTTCCCAAGTAATAACCCATTGTCGGCGACTTTCAAACCATTGTTGGCGACTTTTGTGACTATATATATGGAAACCAGGCATTACAATTGTATTAGTTCAATTAATTGATATACAATGTGTATATACAACCTATGCGGCAGTCACTATATATCAGTAATGTTTGTGTGTGTTGCAATGTGGGAGCTTGGAATAGTTAAGTAATATCTAACTGAACTTTGTGCTGCCGTAAGGTTTATCAGATATTTTCACATTTAACTAGACAGTTTATATTGATGTGTAGGTTCTGACAGAGTTGAAGCCAGAAGTTGGTCGTCCCATCATGGCTACGGCTGGTGCAACTGGTAGTTTTTCTATTGCAAATAGAGAGAGTAATATTTTGAAATATCAAAAATTGTTTCAGGTATCAGTTGAATTTCTGATTGCTTTTTAGAGATAGTTATGTAACCTTTACTCATTATCTTAGTCCATGTAGCTCAATGGTACGTTAGAGCATCTTACTAGTCATCAGAAGGTTACAGGTTGTACACATATGTAACCTTCACTCATCATCTTAGTCCATGTAGCTCAATGGTTATAGCATCTCACTGGTCATCAGAAGGTAACCTTCACTCATCATCTTAAACCATGTAGCTCAATAGTTAGAGCATCTCACTGGTCATCAGAAAGTTACAGGTTGTACACATATGTAACCTTCACTCATCATCTTAGTCCATGTAGCTCAATGGTTAGAGCATCTCACTAGTCATCAGAAGGTTACAGGTTGTACACATATGTAACCTTCACTCATCTTAGTCCATGTAGCTCAATGGTTATTTGGATTATTTTTAATGTCATTTTTTCCAAACATTTTTTAGGGAGGTAACCATTCAGTACCTGTATATCTTTGTGGTGGTTCTCGAGATAAAATGGTATACAATGTTGCTATGGTGTTGTCTGTTGTCAGCATTGGTCTAGCAGTCAGCACTATCTATGCTATGGCATCGGGTAAATTGAAAAAAGCATAATCAGTCACATGGAAATGTTTCTGACAATAACAGAATTATTAGATTGAAAAATGTCCTATTTGTTAATAGTATTTTGCACCTTTGGTATTTACTGTATTCAATAAATTGAGAGTTATTATTTTAATAAAGGATTGACCAAAATCCAAGTCTCTATGTGGTTTTCAACAAATGTTTTGATGAACTTGGTGAAATGATTATGAATACACATGCTCCGCAAGGGTTCAGAATGGTTCAGAGTCCCTTATGGGAATTGTAGGTGCTTCAAGACAGAATATACATGGACAATTATCAAACTCAAATACTCGGAAGTCCCAGACAGGAATCAAACCTGTAACCTTCTGATTGCCAGTGAGATGGAAGGTTGTAATGATTTGTTTATTTAGCTTCGCCTCTAAAAAAATACATAGAAGCAGGGTCACCACAACAGTTAAACACCAATTACAGTGGGCCCTTACAAAAATAAAATAATAACTAATAACAGCAAGTTATGGGACCTAACCCCTAAAAAACCGCAGGCTATGAGGCTTCGCGATGTGTTGCACTTTAGGCAGACAGTTTTCCAAGTTCGAGGATCGTCAACATGATAACAGGATAATAGAGCATAATTATAATAGTCTAATGGTAATTTCTTAAATTTTTTAAAGTTTAAATGATCTAGCCTTAAGTGTTCGGGGAGAGAGTTCCAAGTCCTTGTTGTTCTAATAAAAAATGAGCGATTGAAAGTAGTTGTTTTACATTTACGTTGACGGAATGAGATTGCATTGACATTTGCGGAGGATCTAGTAAGTCTTTCTTTATGATGTACTGGTTTGTAACTATATATATATCAGTAATAATAATCAAACCAGTACATCATTATAACCTTCGCTCTCCATCTGCGTCTCAGTAGCTCAATGGTTAGAACATCTCACCAGCAATCAGGTTTATACACGGGGCATTGACCTAAAACCTCAATTTTTGGAGTCTTCACTCAAACGCTAGGTCCGATGATCGCTATAACCTTTTCATTGCATATGAGTCGAGTCTTAGCGTAACGACTCATAACTTAGCGCAATGTCTCTTAACTGTCTCCAAATATAGACAACTATATATAGACAGTGTCTCCAAACTTAGCGCAATGTCTCTCATTGAGATTGTACAACACAAAATCTATTCAACACAAAAATGTTTAAATGTGGTTAAAGTTATTTAGGCAAAGTTAGCTGCAGATGTAGTTGGCCAGCGGTCTTCTCTTTCATAGTTCTTGGGGAGTCCCAAGTTCTTAAGAAGTCAAGGGCGCGCACGAGTGTCACTCATGACGCTTGCGAGCACGTCGCTACAGCATTGGCACATTGCTGCTCGTTGGTCGCTCTTGCTTGCTAGTTGCTAGCATTACCAAACATTTAATTGCTATACAGCTCCCAGCTGCGTATTGCTTGTTTGCTTCACCCGTACCCAACCCTCCCCTTTTTTTCAGGTGAGTAATCGTTTATATAGACATGTGCTATAGACTTACTATTCCACTGAATTTTCAGTGTGACAGGTGTCGGGAGGTCTGCCTTGGCAGAGTTGTCATGGTGATCTCTTACTGCTTCCAATCTTATCCAGAACCCAGGATTGGCTGGATTGCTCAATTGCTTACTCATTGCTTAGCTCGATGGCTATGGCTAGCTTGGTTACTAGCCTTTGCTCCAGAACCCAGGATTGCTCAATTGCTTGCTCATTGCTTAGCTCGATGGCTATGGCAGGCTTGCGTACAAGCGTTTGCTACCTACGGCACCTACCTCCAATCTCAACGAATATCTAGCAGTTAACTTTCACAAAAAGTTGAGTTAATCTTCGGACAAGATGAGCATCGGACAAAATGACAAACAATTAATATTGTAACTGTCAAATCTCTAGAAATGGAAAATTTGTACCGAGGCTTGACTGCATCCGATGATCGACTTTTCGGGCAAAAATCCCCCCCCAAAAAAAAAAAAGCATAACTGGTCAAGCACAACCCGACGTTTATATAGTCAAGTCTTGCGTTTACCCAAAACCCTTCAATCTCTTTCCATTTGCCATTACTTTTAATGAATTCTACGCAAGGAGGTCTGCGAGTACACAACGCAAAACATCAAAAGTTGTTTTTTTGAAAGATCTTTTTTTGAAAAATCTCTTTTTCTCCGCGCGGAGAAAACTCCATTTCTATTTCCATAAAAAGAACTTTAGTGTGCACCTCTTGTGAAATACAGGAGTTGAATTGAATGTCTCTTAATACGTTGTCGTGTTGGTTTCATGATCTTCAAGGCTGCGGATCACTTGGTTCATTTTCTTTTACTTTGTCTTCTGGGAGGGGGAGGTTGTGGTGGTTTACAGACATATTTGGCGACACCTGCGTCATAATAATCATCGTAGTAACCATTTTCGTAATAGTACTCTCCCTCCTCATAGTATTCATCACCGTAATAATAATCCTCTTCGTTATGTCTGCTTGGTTTACGGCCATGTCCTCCTCGTTGGTCCATTCTTCTGTCATCCACTTCATCGTAGTAATCGTCTTTATCACGACGTTTGCTTGGTCTTCGCTGTCCTCGTTCGTCCTTTGTTCTCCTGGGATCCTTGCCTGTTCCACAGCAAAAGCATTCCGCTAAAATCGACAACAATAGCTGCCCAATTCGCGAAGCTTTCGTCATTTCAATCAATGCGCATGATTTGCGCACTGCGATAGATGGTGGCCCGTGTGTGACGTAACACTTAATTATGTCGTGCGCAATAGCTATCCCAAGGCCCCTCTTCGCGTTGTATTTCTCGCGGTCGTATGACGATTAGCGTCAAGGTTTTGTGTTAAGACACGAAATCGAGGCTTGATGGTGATCATCAGCTGTTACCACACATGTCTATGAGCTGGGAGACACAGGTTCAAATACTGGGTCGGACCACCACTCAGGATCTTAAAAGAGAAAGTGCTGCCTTTGCAATAATATCAGCAAATGGTTTCGGGTCTTCTTGGTTAACGACCTTAAATCGTAGGCCCTCGGAACCCCTATCAATTGGGCTTCTAGCCTGTTGGGGTATTCCGATCCGTTCATAAAAGAGTGATAAATCTAGTAAACTAAACTTAGAAACTAAACTAAACTAAACCAAACTAAACTAAACATGCTGCACGGTGGAGAATTGCACAAAAATATCGCCAAACTCAGGGTACTTTGCTGACTATTTAGCGCTTTTTCAATGCCTTCTTAGTCTTTGTTAAATACGCGCAGCATTCAGACTGTCTAGTGTCTAGGGAATGGCTAATTAAGAATGACTCAAAAGAACCTTTTTGGGTAATTTTTTTGTATTTTATTTTGTTACTGGACGCCACTGAAAAACACTATGGTGATGTGGGTATCCAGAATAAATATTATTATGAATAACTCAGTGCGAAATTATGTAAATAATGGTGTAATAGAGTGGGAAATTTTAAAACCTTTGATTGAAAGGTATCAATCGTCGTATGTTGTTTTACCTTTAGGCCTCAGATCAACATATAAATTCTCCTTACTGGTCTCTAAACAATTCTTATAGAACTAGTTGGGAGAAGTTGTTTTAAAAACAGTTCACCTTTGGTGATCATTTCTTTTATTCTCATTACCTCTATGCTTGGTTAACCATTGTTATTATTAGGAGAAAATAGATGTTGATCACACCTGGGGATAAAGTGTTAAATGATGTCTAAGGCATCATGACATTGTGACCAGTACGTAGCCATTTAAAATGCCTAACGTCAAAAAAATGTATTGTTTTATTTGGAAGAACTTTTAAAATGATAAAGTAACTTCTTTTGAAGATTTTCGTTTCTTCGCTTTCTTTTTGAGATATATCAATTTGTTTGTCACACCGCATGCATAATGAGTTATCAGAGAATGTTATATATCTTTGCCTTCGTGAAATGAAAACAATAAAGTGTGAATAACATGTGCGCCGTGTTTCTCCCAGAAAGTGATACACAAACTTCTCCGGTAAGTCATTATGCATGTGTGACGAAATTCCAGACATTTGCATATCAAACAAACTGAAATATTTCAAAAACAAAGCAAAGAAACAAAAATCTTCAAAAGAAGTTACTTTATCATTTTAAAAGTTCTTCCAAATAAGACAATACATTTTTTTGACGTTATAAGCACTTTAACAGATTTATTCTTGTCATTTTTTTCTTTTCTCAATTCGTTCTTTTGCTTCAAATTCCATCCTCACATACAGATCAAGTAGAAATATTTGCAAGAACATTGGTTAAATGGGCAATTCTTCAAAGTTTTCGAGCATTTTTGACAGTTTTCTAACAACACAGCACACGATCCCGGGTCAAAACCTGCAGCAACGCCAATAAGCGTTCTTTTCGTCTGGTGAATGACTGATGCTGTTCCGTTATATATTGTAAAGCAAGCGGTTTTCAGTTTGTGTTCGATGGATGAAAGTGAACCAGAGATCACAGGCTGCTTGCCAAACGACGCGCACATTTCACGATAATCGTAACACCAATTATCGTTCGTCGAAATAAGATCAGCGACGGGCAATGTTTTTATAACCAAGTAATGTGAACCTTCAAAAAAAGAGGGTCTTGCTTCGCGATATATAAAGCTGGTAGCTAAACTTCGTGCACAGACTGTGTACACCTCACGGCTACCACCAGACTGAGGGTGTTTCAGACACATCAAAGAGCTATCACAATGAGATAGATCTAATATTTTGCGGCAACGTTTTGAAGATTCGCATGATCCGTAGATGAATGTATTGTTTGAAGACGACTTGTCGAATCCTGCGTTTTTCACAAACTCGACAAGTTTCGTGTTTTCTTTACAATCAAAAAAATCATCTTGGCCCGCTCCAAGTGCGTTGAACTGTCCAAGGCAATTTCGGTTTTGTTGCGAAGAGCACCTCAAAGGTCTCATCTTATTTCCCTGGCACATCTTTTGATAATCTTGACACCAAGTTTCATATTTTGATTTCCCCAATGGAGGAATAAGGGCCTTGATAACAAGATACAGAACGTTTGGTTTCATAATTTCTTTTGTTTCTTGAACTTGGAAATTCGATATCTCTCCATCTTGGATACATAACGCAAATACCTGACAACGACAATATCGATTTAGTATTTATAAAAGAACATTTTAAAAGTGTGTGCTCTGGTTGGGTAAAGGGTGAGGCTATTCTGCACTCAGTTGATGTAGTGACGTCATATCGACAAATCGTCGGAAAATGTTCGTATAAATATAGATAAATCAAGATGTCACCGTGTAGTTGGCACCATTAATTGAATTCATCTTCCAATATTCTCAGGAGTGCTAGTGGCTATGTTCTGATTACTTGGACTTTTTCTCTTTTTGATTACTTGGATTGTTTATATGTTGTTTTAATGTTTTTAGTGGCTCAGCGCTGCTATTGCGCCTACTCCAGTCACACAGACGGAAATAGAAAATAGTATACTGTATACATATGCCATAAATATTAACTATCTTTGAGATGCTGCACTCAGTTGACGTATTATTTATTATTTTGATTCAATCATAACTGGATCATGGGTGGAGAAACCTGTTTATTATACAGTCGTCAAGTTCACAGAGTAGCCATACACTGTAGGGAGGGACACACATCGATAAAACCGACAAAACAATTGCCCCCTTTTTTCCACATGTTTTAGTCTTTTGTTTACAAGTTCAAGCACCGTATCCATTTTGAATTAAAATTCGCGGCGAATATTATATTTCGCGAAACGCGAAGATAGACCGAGCATTTTCCGACGAGCTTCGTGAATTGTTGCTATGACGTCACTACATCAACTAGTGCCAAATAGCATCACCCTTTGGGTAAAAGTATTCCAAAACGAAATTTTTATGACGTGTAGTCCTCAATAAAAATTAAGCGAATAATCTAATTATTTTAGGTCGTGGCTAGGAATACTCGCAGTTGAGGTGACCGTGAGGTACTAGGTCTGAGTAGGTGGGGGGTTAGGATTAGGGTAGGGATATTTATATGGAGAGAAGATAAGAGAAAGCAGACTGAGGTGGTACGGACACGTGAAGAGAAAAGAAGAGGACGAGTTTGTCAGATGGTCAGTGGAGTGCAGGGAGACGAGAAGGAAGAGAGGGCGACCGACAAAGCGATGGATGGATTGTGTTCGAGATGATGGTAAAGTGGTGCATATGAGTAGAGTTGGTGATAGAAGACAGTGGAGAGCGGTGGCGAGACGACCCGACCCCCCTGAGGGGACAACGGGATGATGATGATGATGATGATGATGATGATGATGATATGGAATGTCAGCCTGTTAATTAGATAGCGATTGACGTGGCCAATGAGATTGCAGCATTAGACGACCAGTAATACCGTTTAATTACGACCATAATCAAAGCATACGTAAGTATACATAGTGTTCACACTACCTGTCTATCCGGTGATTTACTGTTGACGCAATTCAGAGATGGACCACAGCCAGTACCAGTGTGAATTTGTTTTTGACAAGTTTCCACAGAGCAAGCCTTCATTCCAAACGTGTTACCAAACGATGCCTCAGAGAATCCAGCTACTAGCGCAATATCATGAAGAGATGTAGCCGATAATGAACAGTTGTATTTTTCATCAAGCAAAAAAGCATCATAATCCTGGCTACACTTTTCATACTCTATTGTACCAGCCAAACTTTGACAAGCCACTGGTTGTTGTTTGAGAGCACGACACAAATTCGCGTAATCTTCACACCAGGTGGTCGCTTTTGATAGTCCTGTTGCCGGGAGACGACCCTTTATGACAGTAAACTTGTTGCCCAAATAACTAGCAGTTCTAATATCTGATACCTCGATATTAGTTGGATTTGTGCAAACAGTATAAACAACCCTCGAGTTAGAATTAACGCAATCCAACCCCGAGGTGCATCCCGAAGCAGGCATGTACCGAGGACAACCTGTATCAGAGTGAGCAGCGAATACAAATGTATTCTTTGTATTTGCTTGGGAGTAACCGGCAGTCTTTGCGATATTTACTACAGTTGTCGCAGGAGAACATGGGATGTTATCGAGGATTACAGCGCCGTACCGCTGCGCATACTTTCTATCGTCCCGTGTGTTCACATCGATGGAGCAAGCGACAGGGAATTTACCTAACAAGTGACACAGTTTCTGGTATTCCTCACACCAGTTGTCGTGGACTGCACGTGCGTCCTGCGGTAACGCCGCCTCGACGACTGTTAGTTCGTACTTTCCATAGACGACGTCAGCATTTTCGAGTACTTCGAACCCGGACGAACGCTCAACACACAACGTGTACGCCGTCTTCTCCCAGACGCCAGTATGCAGGCAATTAAGAGCAGAGTCACACCTTGTTCCAGATAAGACTTTCTCGCATTTGTCACATCGATTGAAGACAAACGTATTCGCTTTGTTGGCATGGGGAAAGCCAGCTTTGCGAACTAAGACCACCGAAGGTTTATTGCTTTCGCATTTCAGCATGTTATTGTAAGGCATAAAGGAATAGTATTTGGTTTTACACTTGGCGTAAGCAGCTTCGTTCTCTTTTTCCGCACCACACCCCGTGGGAACCATGTTGAACTGTCTGCACAGCTCGCGATAATCGAGACACCAGTTGTCCAGGGATGAGATACCATCGACATTGATCTTAACTTTCACCGCAAGAAAGTTTCTGCGAAACAATGTGATCTTTTTTGTGTCGAGAACTTGAAAACCGAGAGCGTGCGACGGAGGTGGTTTGGCACACATTGTATAAAGGATGTTTCCCGGGGGGTATCTGGTAAGGCACGAGACACGAACATAACACGACGAGCCGAGGTATATGGTATAATAAACATATACATACGCCGAACACTTGTACAAACCAAACGAATTCCTGGTCACGGCATTGTGAAATCCAGCTTTCCTTGAAAGCAGTGCAATGGTTTCCGACGGAGGACAACTGAAATCGTCACCTTCAGACGAAAATATATTGTATTGAGTTCGACAGTTATCTATAGAAGTGTCGCTATCTGACGCAGTCTTGCCACATCCGATGGGTATATAGCCATAAAATTTACACAAGTTAATGTATTCTGCTCTCCAATTCTTAGCCTTATAATTTAGAAGTTTCGTCTGAATAACAAGGAACGATCTTAAGCCGTAGGTTACACGTCGTGTTTGTAATGGCTCAAGTTTCCTTCCAGACGCTATTTCCTTCTTACCACAAATGGCATACAGGCTCACACCTGAACGCGCACAGTTTAAGTCATCCGAGCAGGTTTTGCTGATGATCGTTGGGCAATCCGTACACTTGTGCATGACAAGCGCGGTGTTTTCTTTGACGTTTGAGATGAGCGATGCAACTGCTATATTGTGCGCAGTGGTTCCGCATTGAATTTGTCTCAAAGCTCCGTATGAATCCTTACAAATATCTGTTGCACCTAAATCATCAGCTGGATAGTAACATGAAACAGGTTGTGCATTAAATGATTCGCATAACCTCTGATAGTCTTTACACCAGTCTTCATGCAGCGACTTTTGTTCCTCTGACACAACGACTTTAATGACGGCATAATCCATCTTGTTATATCTCACCGCTGTGTTATAGTCAATAACATCAAAACCAGTATCAAAAGGAGCGCATACTGTATACAGATCGTCGCTACTGTCTGTGTTCAAACAGCTCAATGCCTCATTGCATTCTCCCTCCGGCAGTGTCTTAGTACAGTGCGCGCTGTTACAGTTTTTAAACGCAAACGAATTTCCAGAATGTGCGGTTGTGAATCCAGCGAGTTGCGCTAACTCGGCCACAAAATCATTCAAAGGACAAGTATGGCCAGCGTTCTCCGTCCTAACAGCGAAGTAATTACTTTTACAGAGATGATAATCCAGGTTCGCTGATTGTTTTTCTGAACAAGCCAAGGGACGCATGCGAAATGATTGACAAAGCTTCCTGTAATCGTGACACCAATTATTATTTTCAGAAGTTCTAACCTTTTTCTCTGTGTGAATGACAAGATAATCTCGCGCTGAATAACTGACTTTTAAATAACCCAAGACGGGAAATGCAGTATGTGCAGCGAGACATAACGTCGTAAATTCACCATCGTTCAGCGAACGGTCGTAGCAGTTCATCGAATCTCTTCCGTCTGCTAAGCAATTTTCAAAAGAAACAACGTTCTTGCATTGTTTTGAAAAACAATCATTATAACCAAAATTCGTGTCTTCCGTCACGTGATCCATGCCTGCTTTTGTTGCAATGTAACTTATCCCGGAGGTTAATGGGCATACATCGTTGCTCTGAGGCCATATTGCACCATGGGCCTGAATACATCTCGAGTTTTTACACGTCAGTGGTCTGTAACCGTGTTCTATGCACAACCTTTTATAATCACGGCACCACGATGAGTAGTAAGAGGTACCATCAGTTGGCATCTTGACTCGTACTACAAGGTACTTTTGATTATCATGATACGCTGATGACGTAGCAATGACGTCATAGGCTGTATTTGAACTGATACACATGGTATACACCTCCCGGTTTGATACATCCGAGTTGATACAGCCCAAACCACCAATACACCCCCCTGTATTGGGAATTTCTCGTGTACATTCGCTTATTCCACACGAATGAAGAATGAACGTGTTCTCGTCAGTCGCTTCGGAGAAATTAGCAGCTTTGGGGATATTTTTCAAGTTTGAAACGTCACCACATTGGAGGAAGTTGACGGAGAGTGTGTTGTAGGCAGACTTGCTGCACGTGCCTGAGCACGACAATGGCCTTTTACCGTACGACTCACACATCATTTGGTAATCTTTGCACCAGCTTTCGTGGGAGGACCGCAAATCTACTGGTAGCTGAGCTTTGATAACCAGAAACGACCTCCTGCCTACAATAACATTCCGAGTCTCTAGGACATCAAAGGCGCTATCGGAATTTGAGCAGGCGGTGTACAGATAACCATCTGTATAATAAAGATTATCCAAGCCACTGTCTTGTAAATACGCACCGCATTTCAAACATTCGAACATGCCAAATGTCCTTTGTTGGTCAGAAGAGAAGCCAGCTTTCTCAACAACTTTCATTATTGAAGAAGAAGGGGAGCAAGTGAAGCCTTGAAGCATGACAGCGTTGTATTTGATACGACATTCTCTGTGGGTTTTCACCTGTATGTTGTCGTGTCCACAGGCTATAGGTCTCATTGAAACAGATTGACATAGTTTTTGATAATCGGTACACCAATCACCAACCATTGATACTCCGAATAGCGGTGCTGTGAGACGAAACACGGAGAATTGTTTACCTTCGTAGCTCACCCTTCTTATTTCTTCAACCAGAAATGAAGAAACTTCAGGTTTTTTAACACATAGCATGTATACAATGTCCTCACTGTATACAATGTCCCCACTGGTGATGTCCCCACTGGTGGTGTCCCCACTGGTGGTGTCATAGCTTGATGATGACCAATTGGAACAGACGGCGTTTTGGGGACACGTAGAGATAGAGAGGGATGTGTCAGCAGGTACGTTGTTGATGAAATTAAAGGTTTTCGAACATGAACTGCAGCTGGATAACGCAAACGAGTTGCTCGCTGAGGCAGAAAGGAAGCCAGCTTGTTGGGCAATTTCGGCAACGATGTCGTTCAGTGGACATGGCAAGCCTGAGTTCTCCATCATGTATCCATGAAAGTTCTTGCGACAGCTTCTGTAACGCGACTCTTGGAGATAATCAGTGCGCAGTGGACAACCAAGAGGAAGCTTTCCATAAATTGAGCAAACTTTCTCGTAATCGTGGCACCATGTGTCGTATAAAGACATCCCGTCACTAGGAACACGAGCTTTAATCACCAGGATATCGACCAGTTCTTCATAGCTCGTAGATTTTGTCTCCACGACGTCGAAGTTACTGGAAGAGCGCGAACAAGTCGTGTACAAGAAATAGGAACTTTGGAAGCAATAGAGACCTCTGTGGCATTTAGTAGAGATGGGTTCTTCACATTTATACTGGGAACATCTATGGAATTTAAAGTAAACGCCGTCATCAAGAAGTTTAGTGACATCAACAAGACGATTTATATCATCTACACCAGCACTTCTACAGCCTTGAACATTGTGCTGAATGGACAGAGCATTGTAATCGCTTGAACACAATGCATATCCATCCGATTCCGTTGCACAACCTGTAGGTCGTGCTGCAAACGACTCGCACAGCTTTTGATAATCAACGCACCAGTTCTGATGCATAGGCTCTTCAACCACTGGGAGACTGGAACCAACGAGAAGCAACGGGAGATTGCGATCGCGCGTGTTCGTCACGTGTTCAACAATGAAAGAGCTCGCAGAGTCTGTACAAAGTGTGTAAACAATATCTGACTGATTATTGAGGCAAGTTAAACCCTCCGCACAATCCCTGGTTAATGTTCTCGGACAGTCCTCCTCTGTAGAGCACTGATGAAACACGAAAGAATTATTGGGTAATGCTGAAAGAAATCCCGCCATATTGGCAATGAATGCGACACTGGAGTTACATCCGAGTGGGTCTTTATCAGCCATTGCAGAGTGAAATTTCTCCACGCATGATCGATACCTGGAAGACCACTGGTAAGAACTACCGCAACCTGTTGGTCTCAGCTTGAACGTGCGACAAAGTCGTTCGTAGTCTTTGCACCAACTCTCATACTTTGATTCACGGTGGCTTGGCAACCTCGCCATCACGACCAAATAGTTTTCTCCGTCGTATTCGATATATTTGGTAGAAAGAACGTGGAAATTACTGTCCGACGAAGCGCACACGGTGTAGACTTTGTTATAATAACTTGATAAGGTACTTTGTCGGATATAGTGAAGAGCATGATCATCTTCGAAATGATCATTGTGACAATAGTCGCGACAATTTCGCCTCACAACAAATGTATTACCCCACCTCGGAAAAGAATAACCCAAGCTTTGTCCAAACTTTATCACATCATCTGGATTGTTTACTTCCGAATACATCGTATTCACAGCTGTGTGTTGTTTAATACAGCCGGCATAAATAGAAGAACCTTCTTGGCCTTTCTCACCAACAGGTCGTAATCCAAAAGACGCACACATACGTTCGTAATCCAAACACCAGTCAGAATGTTTGGATTTGAAATGTTGCGGGACCTCAGCTTCAATGAACAAGTATTGTCCACCGTTAAAATTACCTTCGCTATTCGAGGTCACTTTAAAAGCGCTGTCGGAGCTTACACAGATGGTGTAAACCTCGCCATCAGAAGCGTAAGGGTTGATAAATTGATTGTCAGTTGTCAAGGTTACAGAACACGAGGCTAAACAATCAGAGAAAGCAAACGAGTTCTCAGAATTGGCAGCGCTGAATCCAGCTGAGTTTGCTATGGTGCTTACAACATCGTTAGGTGGACAGCCATAGATGTCGTTCACGGGCATTACCGACTGATACCGAGAACGACATGTGACGTATCCGATCTTGTCGGCGTACGCCTCGCCACATCCGGTAGGTCTCCAACCATAATCCAAACACAGACGTCGATAATCTTCGCACCAGTCCTTATTCCTAGCCACGCCGTTGCTGGGTAGACGTGCTCTCACCACGAATACGTCATCGCCCATGAATGTTGTCTGTTTAGTTTCCAGGACTTCGAATGCACTACTACTGCCCACACAGACAGCATATGCGATACGTGTGTTGGAGGAGATTGATGACCTTATGCACCCTAATGAAGGATGACATGAGCATTGTGATGAATAGCTATTGCAACCAAATGTTAAAAGAGTGGAACATTGACTGGGAAGACATTGGTAGAAGACAAACGTGTTGGATGTTATGGCCGATGTATACCCTGCTTTTCTAGCGATCTGGTATGCATCCTCACTAATATTACTACAACCAAGATGATCATCATTTGGCATGACAGAACGATAGCTATCGCGGCAAGAAGAATAATTCGTGTTCCCCGAGTAGGATACACCACACCCGGTTGGTCTCCTCCCATAACTTTCACATAATTTCTGGTAATCTTCGCACCAGTTCTGGAAACGATATCGGCCACTACTCGGTAACATTGTTTTGATCACCAGATAAGGTGTGAAAGCGTTGAAAGTAGACTTCGTTGATAGAACCTGAAATGCACTAGAACTGTCAACACAAACAGTATAGACAACTCGATGGGGATTATCTTCACTTAAACATAAAAACTCATCTCCACCGCAATCGGCATGGTCTGCAATTCTAGCGGAGCATGCGTCACAGTTGTCTAAAACAAGAGAATTTGTGTCTTTAGCGTCGGGATACCCAGCATTGTTCACGATAGTAACGGTGGCCGACGGCTGACAGGCAAGATTGTCAGGTAATACAGCGTGATGTTTTGCGCTGCAAACTCCACAGCCGATAGGTTTTCTTCCGTAGGATTCACACAGAGATTGAATATCCTTGCACCAACTCTCTCCTCTCGATCGTCCTGTACCTTCAAGGACTTGTGCTTTGATAGCCAGGTAACTAACGTTGTGGTAATTTACAGTTTTTTCGTCCAGAACTTTGAGACCTACTTCTTGTAGACTGGCACACGCAGTATTGTATATGTAGTTGGTAGAATACATATAATTCAAAGCATATTTAGCATCATAAATATAACTCGAACATTTACTACAGTCGCCAAAATTAAAACCTTTCTCCTGAGAGTACACCTGATTGCCAGCGTCAATAACATCAGATTTATCAAAGTTTTTGAATACGAGCGAGTTGTATTTATTCTGACAGAGACCACCATTTGCTGTTGTTGGCCTAAGACCGTACGATTTACACAACATTTCATAATCTCGGCACCAATCTTCGTGTTTTGAATATGAACTAGTTGGTTTGACGTTTAAAATAAGAATATCGTAGCCGTCATAAGCTGTCCAAGCAGTGCGGTAAACATTGAAGTTACTGTTGACATCAATACACAAGGTAAAGACTACGTAATTTGCCTGGCTGATACACGATAGAGCTCCATCACAACCAGTCGCAGGTAAGTCCTTTGAACACTCACTGCATGTATTAAATGCAAAAGAATTGGATGGAGTTGCACCAGCAAAGCCAGCATTTATGGCAAGCTCAGCGACTTTTGTATTTGGAGTTGTTCCTAGAACGTTAGCTGAATCCATAACGGAATTATATTCTTTTTGGCAGGAAGCGTGGTTTTTTAAGTGGTTATAGGAAAGACCCACTCCTGTTGGACGCCTCCTGTCTTGCGACGCACACAGTTTCTCGTAATCTCGACACCAGTTTTGCCATAAGGATTTTCCATGACTGGGTATAGTAGCTTTAATAACCAGGTAGTTGTTTGTTGACGTAATGGTCTTTCTTGAGACGACTGTAAAATGACTATGACGAACTGTAAAAAAGAACAAAAAGACTTATGTTTACGGCAATACATATTACAATAATCATATTCAAATTCCACGCCACCACCATCATCATTATCAACGTTATCACTATTTACACCAAGATAATCAAACCATGATCACCGTCATTACGAACATCATCACCATCACTGTCACTACCATACTCATCACCATCACAGAAACACCATCACAATCATTATTACTACCATCATCACCATCATTACTGTCACTACCATCATCACCAATACAGAAACACCATCACAATCATTATCACTACCATCATCACCACCACTGTCACTACCATACTCACCACCATCACCGTTGCTACCATACTCACCACCATCACCGTCGCTACCATACTCACCACCATCACCAATACAGAAACACCATCACAATCATTATCACTACCATCATCACAATTACAACAACCAGCTCTATCAACATTATCACAATTTCCACCTCTATACAGCACTATCACAATTACCATTTCTATAACACAATTAACACATCCCACCATCAATATAACAAGCAACAGCACCACCACCATTACCATCACTATAATCGCAACACCATTTCCACCACAGCCACAATAACCAACATCACCACAACTACCATCATCACCACTACCACCACTGTAATAAAATAAATAGTTTGAACCTAGGAGTATCATTATATGTGTAAAGTTGATCGTCCAGGTTGTTGTAGTCTTGAGAAAGACTGTTGTTGGTGACTGACGTTTCGAC